>ML675603.1:85701484-85819620 GCA_007922155.1 Mesoclemmys tuberculata | reverse complement strand
TATATATATATATATATATATATATATATATATATATATATATATATCCCTATCTGATTTCTATTTCTTGCATCTGATGAAGTGGGTTGCAGCCCTTGAAAGCTTATGCCTGCAGAAATTTGTTAGTCTTTGCTACAGGACTCTCCATATTTCTTCAATCTGTACTGTGTGCTCACAATCAACTGTCATCCAAATGTAAAAATTAGGAGCCTGGATGTCCAAGCAGAGTTTTTCCTGGATTGGCATGAGAGTAGCTTTATACTCACCATGGAAGTTGTTTCTTTTATATCTATTGGTGACATCATTGGAAGTTCTGTGCCTGTAGGGAAAGTTACATGTCAGTCAAGATGTATTATGTAGGTCTCTAAGGGGAATGTTTTGCTAACAAAAGTAATTCTCTCATAGCATCATTTGTTAAGTATATGAGATTACGGTTCCTTAGACACTCAAAAAAGGCTCAAGTACAGATTCAATATGGCATCTACTGCCTCTGGAATGTTTGTTCTTGCTTTACATGCCCTAATTTGGAATCACATAATGTGCAATAAAATAACAATATCATTCTATAATTTTTGAATCATTACATTTTGTGTGTAATTAGACATTGTAGTACATTATAGAAGGGGTACATGCAAGATTATATTTCTTAAATTCTAAAAGGCAGATTCTTTTATCCCTTGTCCAACCCTGTTCACTTTCATTGGGGTTGAATGGATAGAGGGGTGAAGTAAAGCAACAGAGTATTTGACTCTAGACTTCAAGGTTGTCAGATCTTTCTCTGCTTTATATCGTTCTTCTAGCTCATGGATCTTACAGGGTCCATGGGACACAGTTCTATGTCAGGAGAGCTCTCCCTCCTTGTGGCATGTGCCCTTTTTATTCTGTTTGTCACTTTCATGTTTAGGTAGGCCCATCCTGTTTTACCTCTTTAATCATGAAATCCCCTTTTGTATCAGTATTTGGACAATGTCATTTCATTTTAATATCTGCAATAAATTTTTTTAGGATGATTCCTCTCTGGAGTAATACATTGTGTCTACTGTTTAATGAAACCTGGCTTTCCTAGGTAAACAGTGCTTCCCCCCATTTTCTCTCATGTAATGCATATTACTACAAGGAATCCTTTAATATTCGGTATTAAACACTTACAGTAACAATAATACCTAGCCTTTATACTGATTTAAAGTACTGTATCTCAAAGCAATTTACAAAGGAGATCAGTATCCTTGTCCCTAGTTTACAGATGGGGAAACTGAGACACAAAGAAGGGAAGTGCTTTGCCCAAAGTCACCCAGCCAGTAGCAGAGCCAGAGATAGAACCCAGGTCTCCTGATTCCCAGTTAGTGCTGTATCCACTAGGCCACACTGTTTTTAGTGATCAGCATAGGTAACGCCACTGGTGTCTATAAAGTTACCAACAATGTAAATGAGGGGAGAATTAGGCTAATAACCTTTCTTCACACAACTTAATTTCATTCTAGAATATGACTTGGTTAGAGAAAATGTTGCTTGCGTTTTATTTGCTCCTCTAGTGATGGGTTTATAAGATCATTCGAAGAGTCAGCACCAATGTAGTGTTTAAAGCCCCACACCACAAAACCAAAGTGGGTTTACATTCTGTGCCCCATCTCTCCCTTTCGCTTGGGACTCTCAGATGCACTCAGGAATTTCAGAATCAGAAAAAGTTGTGCTGTCAAGTCCCAGGTAACTTTTGCTGCCATCTAGCTTTTCTTTCTCCCCATTTTTGGTGCTTACCCACTTGTTTCCCTTCCTACCCCACTAACCCTGCTGCTAGTCTAACTTAATCACCACCCACTCTCTTCCCTTCACCCCCTGCTATTTTGTGTGCCCTCTTTTTTAAAAAATTAGTTTTCAAGAGGGAAAGCAAGGAATAACTTCTCCAGTTGAAACTACCTGCTTAATTTTAAATTGAAAGTTGAATTATCCAGGTTGGAACTGACTTAAGTACTGGGGCTAAAACATCCCCTCTGGCAAAAATGCCATGTCATCTTCAATGACCATGACTGGTCTAGCTCAGGTTTTATATTCAGTGAAAATCTGGCACCTCCTGTCATTTCAGACATGTATTACCACAATGGATCATAGATTCGGTACTGACTCATTCCATGAGCCCTCACCTGTTGAATCACTTAGCACCCCTTCACACAGCATGCTGGGTTTTCCTTCTGGGATTTCCCATGTATGTAATGACCAATCCTGACCTTGCTTAACGTCTTTTTTTAAAACGGACGAGACACTGCCCAAAATGGCATGTCACCCAGCAGTGTCAACATCAGGTCAAACACCGCAAAATAAACCCATGACTTCAAAAACGTCTATGTATGATATCATTTTTCTTGAATAGAAAAGAAACTGAACTAATGCAAACACTTCCTATAGAATGACAAAACCAAAGGAAAATGTTCAAATTCAGACTTGTACTGTAGCTTACTCCATTTGAAAGAGTTAGGTTCTGAAGCTGTGGAGAAACTGAACCTTTGAAAAATGTGATTTTTAAATGAAAATGCTAATATATTATCAGTGACCTTAACAAATGTCATTTTTTTTTCTTTCTTTAACTTTTCCACATTGACATTGATGTTTTTATTAATTTCAAAGCACTAACATTAAACCTTTGAAAGGCACTAGAAATTTCAATAAAATTTGTTTTTATATTTTTGGCCCATGTAAGGAAATGAAGGTCTGCTATAACATTTTTAGTGGAAAGGATAATAAAGCTATATTAAAAGTCTCAGAGATCAGATTTAGAAGTAGATGTTGTTTTAGATTAAACAGTTAAAGAAAGAACAATCTGTACTTTCCAGACGAAGATAACACTTTAAACCTATCACTGGATTGTAAGAATTGCCTGGAAATCTGAATAATGGCTGAATAAACGAAAGCTCATGTGACTCTTTCAGCCTGTGATTTTGGGGACTGTTTATATTTGAAGGCTCTGGGACTCCTGCAAGAAGCATGGGGTAGAAGTGAAGGGCGTGGATCAGCCAAGATCAGAAAAGCTAACTGAGTTAGAGAAAGATCCATGTTTCAGAACACAAACCATGCACTGCCGCAGAAGGACCCTGACCCCATCCCAAAGAATGATCTAGAATGATGAGGAAACTGAGGCAGGGAGATATGTGTAGGGTTTATTTTTCTGTAGATCTGTGTATTTCTCATGTGATGAAAGATAAATGAGATGTGTCAAATAAATGTGTTAAATTTCTGTGCAATGTGTCTGTGCATTTTAGAAGTTATAGCTACCTTGTTCCCCCTTGAAGAGGTAACCCGTAAGGCTCATACGTTTATATAGAATATCAGAAGAGGGGGTGTTTTAAGATACAGGAAGTATTTGAGGAGGCAGCAGTAGGGGCTGGGAAGAGGGCCATATGGACACAGTTCTTGGGAATGGTGGGGTTCCAGATAGAAGATCTTCACCCTGAGATTTCTCCCATGTTGATACTGGACGCTTAGTGATTAGTGCAGATACCAGTGAGACACACTACGCCGAATTTGCAGATCAATACAGTTTAATGTGCAAGGTTTTTTATAAATATACTAGTTAAATACAAAGCCAAAAATAATTACAATGTATCATACTCACTACACCTGGAGAGCTAAGCAGTTATTTGGAATGCTGTGTACAGGAACAGCTTTCTTTAGGGGCCCTGCCAGAGAGTCAGTGGATCTTCTGGTCTAACCGGCAACACCTCCCACAGAATCAGGTGTTGATGGAGTGCACCCCTTGCTCTAAGTGGTGACTTTTTATACCTTTCTATACACAATTTTCATCTCATTACCTATCTATTAATTATTACATATTCTATTACCTACATTGGGTTCTCACTCTTGACTACATTCTATTCTCACCATGATAATTGGGGTCATCAAAACAACATCTGGTAATAGGAGGGGCAATGAGAAAATATGCCCTTTGGCAGTGGAAAAATGTACCTTCAGATGTTCAAGGATAACTTGTTATTCCCATCATCGTTATCTATGTGCAGCTGCAAGCATGCCTATTATGTATTTCGTAGTCTTATGTGCTGTGGTATGCAGAAACTGAGACATCTGCAAGCTTACTCAGTATTCCTATTTGTCTCTGCCAACCGGGAGATGTCAAGCGGTGGAGGCCAGAATAGTCAAGCAAGCAACTTAACCTATGCTAGGCCTCAAAACAGTGGTCAGGCAACTCAGATTGCACCGGGCCTCCAAGATCCTAGAGGTCCTAAGAGAGCAGCATTGCCTGGTGTCTGTTCCGACTCCAGAGGATTAAAACGCTTGGGGGTTCAGTGGCTGGATTCCCTCTGGTTGAGTGACCAAGAAAAGGCACTCAGCAGGATCTGTGACCCTTACACCAGGATTAAATACTCCTTCAAGACGTGTAGGAATAGGCTTGTGTGTTCCTTAGTGCTTCAGATTGACAACAATTTCTCTACTGATGTGTGTGAACCTGATTCACCTCTTACATTGGTTTTATACTTCTGTGACTCCATTGACCTCACTGGAGATACGGATGCAAGAAGAGAATCAGACCCAGATTATAAATGTCTGTGTAGCATCTATGAAGCTGGAACGCTAGTTATTTTGATTCAGTTGTCCCTAGAGGATCATTACAAAGAATAACTTCATGTCCCAGCTTCTGATGCTCCTCTTTAGAAAAGAGCAGACATTTAACTTGAGGTGACAGATCAGTAGGCCTGGTTCTCACAGGTGAATCTGAATACATGCAGTAGCTCTAAAAGAGGCCACTCCCTCTTCAAGGGCTGCAGTGCCTCATCCATCGTTGCTACAGGAGAAATAGAATAGACTCCCTCACACGGAAAACTCAATATCAACTTTTTTTACTTACCGGAATTTCTAATTTGAAGGCTCCCATGACATGATATGCCCTCCTATAACGGAATGGATTCAGTGCTTCCAGGTCCCAAAGAAAGATCAAGGTCCCGGCTTTATGTGAAAGGGACATAATTATCACCAAATTCCTGTATGATGCAGCTGTGGACATTAAGGCTGATGGCACATCTTAAGAGCTTTCACTCGAATAATTTCATAGGCAACAGTTGAGGTGCATAGACACTTTCAAGTACTACAAAAATTGTATTTATTTAATTCCTCTGTGCTCCCTGGGTGGCTATATTTGAACTGTGGCAATAATTCAAAGCCAGAGCAGAAGTGGATGGTGAGAATCTCCCTTGGTGTGCTCTGACTTTCTGCTGCTATTCTGAAAAAATAAATCCTAAGACTTCCTGTGGGGAATAGGGTTTGTTTTTCAGTTTAGTGGATAGGAAAATCAAGAAAGCAGTCCTCAGCAAAACCACAGAATCTGTTCAAACAACTGGAAGGCCATAAGCCTTTTAGGCAACTTCTCTTGCTCAAAGACAGATTTTCTTGAAATAGAAGATGTGAAGCTACTAAAAATCATGGTGTGTCTATGTTTGGCCGTGTCTAAACACAGGTTTTGTACTGGTATAACTGTTTTAGGTTGGAGTATTGTTTTTTTCTACTGAAATAGTTAAATCAGTATAACCCCTAGTATGGATGCAGTGATATCATTATAAAGAGGCCTTATGGTGGAATACCTTAATCTCATTCACTCCAGGTATAGATATACTGGTATAACTGTGTCCCACTTGTGGACGAGGGGCTGTGCCACATCAACTATACCAGTGGCATTACAGTGGTATGATGTTTCTGTAGACAAGGACTTAAAGCCAGATCCAGCAACAGGAAACTCAGTGCAAGCATAAGGCTGGATTCCTTTGTAGGGCTGATGGCTGTTTGTGTGGCCCAACAGTTTCATAAATAGGATCCCCAGGTTGCTACCAAACTCACTGAAGTGAATGTGATCTGTTGGGTGCTCAGCACTTTTGAAAATAAAGTTACTTATTTAGGACCCTAACTAAAGACTTGGTGAATTTCACTTTAGATACAGATGTTAGGAGTCTAGTATGTTAAAATGTTTAGATACTTATCATTAGCTATTCAAAATTTGATAAAAATACCCTTATAGTTTTGTCTCTCCCCCCACTCCCAAAATCAGCATTTTTTGCCAGGTAAATGGTATCTAGATACTGATATGGAAATGTTGAAATACAAATAAAAATGGTTAACCTTTTAAAACAAAAATAATCTTTACAATGTGAAGTTTTCATAAATCTAGATTTTTTTGTGAGAATAAAAGATGGCACCGAGGAAAACGAAGTATGGATCCTTACCAAAATCTGCCCTTAAGATGTTTTATACAGCACCTAACGCAATGGAGTCCTGATCCGTGACTGGGACTCCTAGGCAAGACTGCAAGAGAAATAACATCAAGACAAATCATATCATAGTACTCTTAAGTTTGTCATTCAGCAGCTTGTATTCAGCACTGCTTTTCATCATACTACTTAGTGCTTAAGAGTGAGATTTTTAAAGGTAATTAGCACCTAAAAATGCAGAAAGGTGCCTGAGTGGGATTTTCCAAAGCATGTAGATGCTCAATTCCTATTGATTTTAATAGGAGTTAAGTGGCTAGGTGCTTATCAGAATCCCAGTTGGTATCTAGTTGCATCTTTAGGTATCTACTTACCTTTAAAAATCTGATGCTAAGCAGAATTATAGCATCACAAGAACTTTATTGCCAGTAATACCACAGTGGTTTGCCCCCCTAATATTTGAAAGTTGGGTCAGTAAGTGGGGGTGCCTGACAGAAAACTTTGACTAATTGTCAAGAAACACCTAAGTGGTTATAACTGAAAGAGATCAAAGAGAAAATAAACTATATTTTTTCAGTTTGTTTACTTGGTATACTGGACAAAACTCTGTGAATAGTCAGTTTATAGTATAGTCGATCAGTTTCTCTTGCCATTTGTAAGAGTCTTTCACATAGCAGAACGGAAGAGAAAAATATTTTAAAAAATAGGAATGTGGAAAAAAAATTGAGGCGAGAAGGTGGAGATGGCACAATGCTAAGGAGTGATCCTTGAAACTACAGTGAACTTTTTTTTTTTTAAAACTGACTATTTTAAGTTGACTGTGCCAGATTAAAGGGACAGACATGGGCATCTCTTCTGACTTCACTTAAAGAAACTATTACAGTTCTCTTCTACATACATTAAACAACTATATCCATTCCAACAAAAATTAAATGTAAGCATATGAACTTGAAATAGGAGGCATTCTACCCTCAACGCTGTAAAGAAAATGTGCTACATTGCTGTTTATGTGAATGGAAATATTTATCTGGGTTAGAAGACAAAAATAACTTATGAAATACTGACTCTGGTAGCTGAGATTGAAGCAAAATATCAAAAAAAGAGACTTGAAAAGGTGGTCTGTTTTGAACTGGATCATGAAATGAGTGGGGAGTGTTGAGGTTAAGGGAGGTGTGAGAAGGTGTATGCCCTCATTTGATTGGTGCCCTGAGATACGTGCTTTCTGGGTTGGAACTACCTGATGGAATTTAAATTAGTACTTTTGTCCTATACAGCCCTGAATGGTCTGGGACCTTCCTACACGAGACTGTTTCTCAGTCTGTGCCTTATTGCTGCAGTTGAAATCTGCAGAGGTGTTTCAGTTGGATCCCCTCTGGTATAAACTGCAGGGAGCTATTGGCTTCTCAGTGAAGAGCACCTTTCCTTTGGAATGCTCTTTTCTAGTTAACATTTCTTGAATCTGTTGATCTTCTGGACATGGAAAGCAAATGCGATTTGAGTAAGCCCTAGTGAAACACTGAGGAAGGGAGGGAGAGATTTCTGTCTGGTGGCAGATAGTGGATTTGAGTCAGATTGGTCTGCCGACTAGTGAGTAGATGGAGGTCTGATGGGGAAGGAGAAGTCCTGCTGTTTTGGATGACTTGTGTATTTTAACTACTGTGGGTATTGTTTTAAATGTAAGTTATGGGTGCCCAGAGCTTTGGTGTGGAGTTTCTTTTGGATCACATCTGAATGAATGCTTAATTTAGGTGATGGTGTTAAAGGATACAAATTCAGAGATATATGTTTCTCAGCAATGTTTCCAGAAACTTCCGTTTCTTTGTCAGCCTGTAACAGCCCATTTCTCTTCTCTCTCCTATCAGAAAACGTAGTTGCTAATACAGGCTTTCATTTAGCTATGACTCATTGGTCATGGATTGAAATTTTAAAATGAGATAGTATTGGGAACCCCGACAGTATAGTTTCCACAAGCTGTCAAGGAGAGTCCATATCATTTGTCTTTCATTGCAGCTATTGCTATTAATGATTGAATGCAAAACCTCAGGCCTCCAGTTGATCATTGTACCTTTGACCAGTGGCTGGGGTTATATTTTGCAGGCTTATTAAAACTTACTTCACTGTTGTCAGTTAATTTGTTTTCAGTCGTACTTGATTCAGCCTTTTCCTCTCTAGTCTTTCCTGGGGTCCTCTATTTTCAGATTGGAGCATCAAACTATCAGACCAGAGAATTACATTATTCAGTTCAGGCCTCAGTGCAGTGAAGGACTGGTCTTTGAAGGAAAAGAGAAGCTGTTTAATCATCTCAGTTAAATTCTTTCCTGGGAGCAGTGATTTGCTTTGCTGGATTTGCTGTGGTTGATTTCACTGGAACTCTTGCACTCCTGGTTTTTTTTTTTTTTAAACCTGCAAAAGCTCAACCGGTATAAAGTTGGTTTAAGCTTCAATGTATTTTACAGAAGAAAGTCTGTTTAGGTTTAAATTTAGAGCTTCGTTAAGAAAATCATGAAGGGCCTGAACCAAACGAAAGATATGGGAAAGATTCTTATTGGTTGAAGAGAGCCTCTGTTTGGATCAGGTAATCCGTTCCTTTAACCAATCATCAGACTACAAGGGTCTACAAGAGTTTATTTAAATGAAACATGAGATTTAAACCATTTGCGAATTATTGTGAAAAAATCAGGAGAATTTTTGAGTGAGCTCTTAATTGATGATAGAATGTGAACCCGATGGGGTAAGGACTGTGTCTTCTAATTTATCTGCACGATGCTAAGCACATCACTGGCAGTAGGTACAGGTTTTACATAATCCCCACAGAGATCACTGAGAGAATGTTAACTCACCCTTCTTGATGATTACTTAATTTAACTGGAAATACAAGCTGTAAGACAGGGCACCAAGGATGCGTACTTCTTTGTAGAGTGAACTTGTAATGGTTATGGAAGGGACTGGCTGTGAATACAAGATGAATGACTAATGCTCTTTAGTATCCATGTTTGAACACGTATGTTTAAAGTTGCACATCTGCTCCTGCAGATTTAAGTGCTTCCTTTTTGTTTGATTTTTTTTAAAACAGTGATTGTAGTACTTAACAGTTCTGAAATCCTGTTTTTAGCTACAGAGTAAGTACAATGTGGGCAGCAACCATGTAGCCTTAATAAATAGGTTATAATAAATAACCTTAATAAATAGGTTATAATAATGGTTTTAGTGTCCAGTTTTCCACTGAGGAAAGCCATGGTAGTAGCAGTAATTAATACTGTACCCATATTCCATAGAGTTTAAAGCTAGAAAGGACTGTTTTGATGATCTATTCTGACTTCCTGCATAACAGAGGCCATAGAATTTCACTGTAACAGGCAAAAAGAGGGAGAAAGGAAATATGATTACTCTGATCTACAGATGGAGAACAGAGAAGCAAAGAGATTAAGTGGCTTGTCCAAGGTCACACAAAGTCTGTGGCAGCATCAGGAAATGAACTCCAGGCCCAGTGCCTTTAACATAGACTGTCCTTCCTTACAGAGCCCAAATTTAAGTGACTTGCCAAAGGTTACATAAGAGAGGTGAGAAAAGAAAATCCCTTACCTCCCAATTCTGTGATCTAGCCATTAGATCATCTTTCCCTTTTGTGTCTCATTGTCGAATACGTTGCTCAGTTTAGACAGACCAGCACAGTCCACCATCATATTATCACTGCTATCAAAATGAGTTAAATCCTCCCTTCTTAAAATTAAAAAAAGGGCTATGAATAGCAAAGTACTGTAGCAAAAATGTGAGGGAAGGAACATAACAATAGAGAGAGACTCTGTGAAGGACCTGGCAACTGACCTGGAACGAAATAATGTCAAGATTAATGGAATCAGTGAGGTGACAATGAAATTGATTGAGGGCTATCATTTCAGGTACAGTGACAGGCATCAGCTGAGAGCTCTTTTTCCCTTGGCGAGTCAGATGGCTAGAGCAGTGAGCAAGTTCTTGCTAGCAGTAAAAGGATTGTACCTGAGCAAACTTTTGATCTTGGTCTATGTTGGTACGTTTACTAGGAAATGAAGGACCAACATATATTAAACAAAAAAGTTGATTTTAGCAGCTACTTGGCCTAAAAATTGTGAAATATGAATAGATCACTAAATTTATGTATCTCAAGGCACAAAGTAAAATTACAATAAATTGACTACTTTACACTCCAGTTGGCACTAAAGCTAATACAGCTATGGGAAGGTGAACTGAAATCTATTCTGGCTTATACATCAGCAAAGTAATTGTCAACTACATTCCAAACTGCAGAATCCTCAATACTGCTGCTGATGTATGAAGCAGATAAAGTACAGCTGGAAATTGAGATCCCAGGCTGAGTTTGCAGGGCTACTGAGAAAAATAGTTATTTTTCTTCTGAACTGATCAAACTTGATACAGTCTCACCGAGAGACAATAAACATAATTCAGTGCTGTTTATCCAGTCATTTTTCAACATGTAAATGCACTTTAGGCATGTGGGTATTGCTAAGATATCTGACTCTCCAAATAACCCCCTTTGTTACGTGCTGCAGTAATTAAATGAAGGGCAGTGCTCTCCAATATCTGGGAGGGATGGACAATTGGGAAAGAGAAAAATTAAAGACAAAGGGATAATTTCTTTCTGAATGAGAACTAGTGAAGGAATGGGTGAGTAAAAGGAAACACCATTTTTTCCTTTCACAATCAAGTTTCTGACCAGGGTGTGGCACAGAGATAGCCCTAGAGATGGAAGATCTCCATGGCTACAGAGGAGGGACAAAACATCCATGCTTATATGATCAGTTTCTTGGGAGCTTTGACAATGTTAGAATCATAGAATATTAGAGTTGGAAGGGACCTCAGGAGGTCATCTAGTCCAACCCCCTGCTCATTGAGCTGACTAACCTCAGCTAAATAATTCCAGTGAGGGTTTTGTCAAGCTGCTTCTTAAAAACCTCTAAAGATGGAGATTCCTCCACCTCCCTAGGTAACCCATTCCAGTGCTTCACCACCCTCCTAATGAAAAACTTTTTCCAAATGTCCAGCCTAGATCTCCCCCACTGCAACTTGAGACCACTGCTCCTTGTTCTGTCATCTGCCGCCACTGAGAACAGCCTAGCTCCATCCTCCCTGGAACCCCCTTTCAGGTAGTTAAAGGCTGCTATCAAATCCCCCCTCATTCTTCTCTTCTGCAGACTAAACAGGCCTGGTTCTTTCAGCCTCTCCTTATAAGTCTTGTGCTCCAGCCCCCTAATAATTTTTGTTGTCCTCCACTGGACGTTCTCCAACTTGTCCACATCATTTTTGTAGTGGGGAGCCCAAAACTGAACACAACACTCCAAATGCGGCCTCACCAATGCCAAATAGAGGGGAATAATCACTTCCCGCAATCTGCTCACAATGCCCCTACTAATGCAGCCCAATATGCTGTTAGCCTTCTTGGCAACCAGGGCACCCTGCTGACTCATATCCAACTTCTAACCCACTGTAACCCCCAGGTCCTTTTCTGCAGAACTGCTGCCTAGCTCATCAGTCCCCAGTCTGTAGCTGTGCATGGGAGTCTTCTGTACTAAGTGGAGGACTCTGCACTTGTCCTTGTTGAACCTTATCAGGTTTCTTTTGGCCCAATCCTCCAATTTGTTTATGTCCTTTTGTATCCTATCCCTACCTTCCATGGTATCTACCACTCCCCCTAGCTTAGTGTCATCTGCAAACGTGCTGAGGGTGCAATCTACACCATCTTCCAGATCATTAATGAAGATGTTGAACAAAACTGGCTTCAGGACTGATCCCTGGGGCACTCTGCTTGTGACCGGCTGCCAGCTATACATGGAGCCATTGATCACTACTCGTTAAGCCCTATGATCTAGACAGTTCTCTATCCATTTTGTAGTCCATTCATCCAACCCATACTTCTTTAACTTGCTGATAAGAATACTGTGGGAGACCGTATCAAAAGCTTTGCTAAAGTCAAAGTATATCATGTCCACCACTTTCCCCACATCCACAGAGCCAGTCACCTCTTCATAGAAAGCACAGGTTGGTCAGGCATGACTTTCCCTTGGTGAATCCATGTTGACAGTTCCTGATCACCTTCCTTTCTTCCAAGTGCCTTAAAATGGATTCCTTGAGGACCTGCTCCATGATTTTTCCAGGGATTGAGGTGAGGCTGACTGGTCTGTAGTTCCCTGGATCCTCTTTCTTCCTTTTCTTGAAGATGGGCACTGTATTTGCCTTTTTCCAGTCATCAGGGACCTCCCCCAATTGCCACGAGCTTTCAAAGATAATAGCCAATGGCTCTGAAATCACATCAGCTAACTCCCTCAGCACCCTCGGTGCATTGCATCTGGCCCCATGAACTTGTGTCTGTCCAATCTTTCTAAATAGTCCTAGACCTGTTCCTCAGCACTGCGGGATGTTCACCTCCTCCCCATTCTGTGCCACCCACTGTAGTAGTCTGGGAGCTAACCTTGTCTGTGAAGACAGAGTATTGAGTACCTCCGCTTTCTCCACATCCTCTGTCACTCTGTTGATCATAAGGTACTGCTGACTTGAATATAAACTATAGTAAGACTGAACCGTTCAGCAATAAATTGGTTTTTCCCAGTTTTCTGAGATAGATTTGAGCGTTTGGTCAGGCAGCCATTCTTCCATGAAAGCCCACAAGTGAAGTCATGGAAGGATCAGTCTTCAATCGTATCTTCTTCAGTTTTTCTCTAAGGGAGATCATAAGATGGCATATGTTCCAATGCCACATGTTTTCTCTTGAAAAGACCAAGCTACAGTGATCCACATGTTCATGATATCCAATACTATGCAGATGGCCACAATATAAGAATGTAGAATACAGCAAGGCATTCAACCAGGGGCTGACTGTGAAGGCACTGTGAAAGAATGGAGAGTGGGTGTCCTTTGCAGACAGTTGTGTGTGTTTCTTAACTTTGTATTTGACGTTGAGATACCACAGTGATGGTCATAGTAGAAATAGGTAGATAGGAAACCCATTTCACACTGCTTCCTGGCTCCTTCCCCTTTTCCCTGCTCCTTAAATACACATTCCTTAATTACATAATTAACTTCATGCTAATTAACCTATCCACACAAGAAAGACGTCAGTGAGCCCATTGTATATGGAAGAATATTATTTAAAGCCAGTTGTCCATTTAAATAGGAGAGATTAGCAAAAAAAATAGGCAACTTGGTTATGATGTTATGGTGGCCATTGTTCTCCATAGTTACTGTGACCCTTCCGTGCCTAGGGTAGCCACCTGAAAATGCCAAGGTCGGGGCAGGCTGTAAAAGGAGAGCAGATTCTCCCAGCACTGGTGGGTGACACTGAAATCAGACTTCCCAGCCACCCCACAAACACTGTTTATGATTCCCCACACTGGTTATCAAGAAGCACAAAATAAAAATATACAAGCCCCCTTTACTGCATTTCAGTCTCTGGCTCCCAATCAGCCACTAGGTCCAGTAAAGAGACCGGTTATTTAAAACTCTGTGCAATTTACCAAAAATGTTTCTCCTGACCCCAAAGGGTCAGCCACAGTATCCGATCAATATAAGTTTGGATCTTACCCAAAATACCATGCTGCCAGCCAATCCTTTAGTAACTAAAACTAAAGAAGTTTATTATAAAAAGAAAGTAAAAAACTATAAGATAAATGTTAAAGCAATCAGATACATAGAAATGATTTGAAAGTCCATATATATCAGGTTTCTAGTAGAATTGTGGCGTTTGCAGGCTTGTATTATCCCTCTGGTATATATCCAGTACCTGGATGGGTCTCAGTCCTTTGCTTCACAGCTTCATTTCAGTTGCAGATGAGTTGATCCAGAGGTAGACTGAAAGACAAAATGGATCTTGGGCCATCTGTCTTTTATGTCTCTGGCTTTTGCCATGCTGCTTGTGGAATTTTACAGGAACCAAAATGGAGTCCAGAGTCACATGAGCAAGTCCTGGTGACTCATCAGGCATATTCCTGGCTTCTCCCCCGTGCCCCTTGCACCTGTGAATCTCTTAATAGGCCGTTAAGCTGGCTATCACTGCAGCCATCCTGTCTAGGGCGTTGCCCAGACACAGCCCAATTTGAAATACAGATATAGCAACCATATCCATAACTTCCATTACACATATAACAAATGAACATCAACTTACTTAGCACATTATAACCTTTCTAACGATACCTGACATGGCATAGCTCACATGAATTATTATGCTTTTGACATACTGATGTTAAACAATATAATAAAGGATTTAAACTTTATATATATATTCATTGCTTTGAATGGAGAATACTTTATGAAAACAAAATATAGATAACGGGGCTGATGGTCAAAGTGCATGTTTGCTGGAAAAGATGCTCTAGTTAAACACAAGTTATGGGGCTCACTTCAGGGATAACTGGGTGAAATATTATGGCTTATGTTGTACAGAAAGTCAAACAGATGTTCTAATAGTCCCTTTGTGACTTGTAAAGAAATAAAAGGTAAACTGCAAACTAATATTTATCAGGCTAACTGAACTGAAAGCAAAAAGATTTTTCTCACCACATGATCACGGCAGTCTGGCTGGATTTTTCAGCCAGGACTCCTTCCCCAGTTCAGTGATGCTTCTTTTGTCTTTCAAACGTTGTTGATGCTGCGAGTAGAGATGAAGGGAGAGAAGTGATCTATATCTTCTGTTGTCCCTTCTTATAGCATGTCTCTTCTTTGAGAATCATCTCCAGCTGGGATTCAGGCACCACCAAGTCTCTTTGCCAAGATGTAAATTTCTTCCTCCTTTCTTCTTCTTCTTCCTGCCAAAGAATGGCTGCTTAACCTGGTAAAAGTCCACTTGATTATGGTGATACAAGGCTGAGTTACTGGCTAACCTTTTGTCTTTGAGGGACTGGTTGGTCTGCTTTTCCAAACTTGGAGCATGTCTCAGCAATGTTATACAGTAGAATCTTATAACTATACATACAGTGTTACTACACACACTTTACCAGGACAATAATGTTCAGCAAATTGTGAGTTTTCTAATAATACTTCTCAAAGTATACTTTGTACAAAATTATCATATTTTGGTAAAAGTGATGAACATAGGCATACAGTCTGCCACAGTGACTGTTGAGATTTTTTTTTCTTTTTGGACTGTGTCTGTTAAAAAGTTTGCATTGACACCTAGTGCTTCAAACAGGTCCTTTCTAAAACAGTATGTTTATCACTACTGGTGGCACAGCTCTTTTGTGAAAGGCCTGGATGCCTACCATCAAAACAAACAAAAAAATCTTAGTTTTCTCTTCATGCTTCTGTGATGCTGCTGCTGTCTTCACTTGCCCACTTATCGTAGGTCCATTATATGTTTTTCCAAGTCCAGATAGTTCTTGAATCATAGATACAAGGATCATGTGAAAATGAATATCAACTTTTTCACCCAGCCCTGCTATTTTATATTTTTTGTGCTCACTGGGATATTTCTGTGATGTTTAAAACACTGTAGATCTAAACTCTTCTTAAAAAATTAATGTATTGTACACTAATCTCCCAAAACAGCATGGTGCCGTTATTTTAAATGGAATAATATGTTGGACCATTTTTGTACAATACTATAGTACACTTTTTAAATTGAAATAGAAAAACTTAATTTTTTTTTCTTAACTAGCAAACTTATACCAGTATCACAAAATGATAATTCATTCAGGACTTTACAATATTATTTCCAGTAGACCTTATAGTTCATGGCAGGAGGCATAATCTGTGTGCATAGCTGAGAGCAAAATTCAGCATCCAAATTGGCAGTTTTGCTGGGAAAATATAGTGCAAGAGGAAAACTAGCCAAATTTCCACCCCTCATCCATCCCAAGTTAAATATTTTGTGTTTAAATATTATGTGTAATATTAAAATTGCATCGTAACAGCCTGACAAATCGGAATAAAGTTTGCTCCCTTCCGTTTAATTAAAAGACAGAAAATATCAAAGCCAAAAGAAACAAAACCATCTTTCTGAGTTCACATACGGTAGAAAACCCACAGCATAAAACTAAAGAGCAGTTGCTCAGCTCTTGGAAAATTGGATCATTGGGGCTAATTAAAGCCCCAATCCTATAGCTGACCATATGTTGCATAGGAGTAGTCCACAGAGCCTTTGCAGAGCCTCCTTGATGTTAGTGGAGCTCCAGATGGGTCTGACAGTCCACTTACATGCTGTCAGTTGAGGGTCTGGGGCCTTTCTGTTGTTAGTGATTTAAAGGAGTTGATTTTTTCTTTTAAAAAACAAAAAACCACATCAGATTCAGCTTTGTTAAATAGGAGTCGCTGCCAGTCAAATTAAAGCAGTTTGTTTCTACAGTAGAATCAATACAATGAAGACTGTAGCTTAATTTAGCCAGAGATTTATGCTGTATAACTTTATTAAACAGGAGACCAGTAAGACAAGCAGGAAAAGTGGAGGAAAACCCAAGATTTCCCTGGTTCTGTTTTAGATTTGCGTGGTCTTTTATCAACAGGGGAAAATTGTGCTCTCTCCATTGGAGGACTCTGGATGTTTCTCATTTAAATGTGCACAGTTAATGCAAATTATTACTTTAGTTCAATGTAGTGTTATGGGGCAGAGGTTCTTGTGGTACTAGGAATGGCAGTATTATTCTTGACAAAAGGAAAAGGGCTTAATTTGCATGCAAACAAATATGCAAAAGACTCATAAAGTCCTAGCGGTGGTAATAAAAATAGACGTTGATGTTTATTAATATATCATTCCAGATACACAAAGTACCATTATGTGGCTCACAGGTTGAGTAAAATGTTCTATATTCACCATGGCTGTAGACTGAAGTGCAATAAAACTAGAAGTTCCACCAGATGGCCATTGTCAAAGCAGACTGTAAAACTTTTAGGGCTGCATTGTGCCAAAACCCTAGTCATGACTAATGTGGAAATGGCTTCTTAAAAATTAATTTCCGAGCATAACTGACCTACATTATAATACAAGTAATAATCATAGTTTACGCGTAAATGACACCTGTTGCCTCAGGTCTGAAAGCACTTTACAAAGACTGGTAATGTTCCTATGTTACTGCTAAGGGAAGCAACAACATGTAGGGGTTGTGCCTTGCTTTTGGTCATGCAGCAAGTTTAGTGACAGAGTTGAGAATAGAGCAGAGTCTGCAGACCCTGTGACCTATCCCAAGCAGTCAGGCAATGTTTTCTGGAGGATAGGGAACTGAACAGGTAACCTGAGTTTTGTCTGGCTTTGCCACTGACTTTCTATGGTGCAAAATGCAGATCATTCAGGCCAAGATTCTGCCATCCTGACGCTGACTACTGACAAACTGATTGAGTAGACCAAACCAGTCAATGGGTCTAATCATGTTACTATGCAACATGAGGCACAGCGTTTATTTGCTTTCATTTCTCCATTTGTAAAATAATATTGATATTTGTTAAAGTATTTTGAGATCTGTGGATGAAAAATACTACATGCGTGCATGATGATATAGATGGTCTTTAGTTACTAGGTTAACCATCACTGAGAATGAATTTATAAAGCTTTAGTCTACAGCCCTGGCAAATACATGAAGTTGTATTAACCCAAGAGTCACATAATGGTATTCCGTGGTACTGGAATGACATTAATATCAGCCTCTGGTTTTGGTATGGGCTCACAGAGCAAGTGCCCCTACAGATAGTGTCTTCAAAAGAGCCCTTTGCTGTGGTTCTTGCATTTCATTAACGAGTACATGGGCAGCTGATGTGAGATAAGCCCCCTCTGAAGATTTGGACTTTGAGCTGCCAGTGAGTTCACAGTCACATAAGACCAAATTAATTAAAGTCTAGTGGAGTTGCAAGCATTCCAACAGCAGCCCGTAGATGCTGTAGAAATCACCAGCAGACACGTTGCCAAATCCTAGAAGAACACACCTGCTCCAAAGACTTTTCATCTGGGCGAAAGCCACTGAAATTCAAGCACTACCTGCATTGCAATCATGTAAACTTTGGTGATTTTTTGTATTTAAAGAACTGTCCTTAAAGTTCTCCCTTTTTACTTTCTTTTAGATTGATGTGATCGTGACCTTGGGTGGACTTGAAGGACGCTTTGACCAAATCATGGCATCAGTGGAGACTCTCTTTCGTGCAACTGATATCACTTCCTCTCCTGTTATAGTTATTCAAGGGTGCTCCCTCATCTACCTACTTCAACCTGTAAGTGACATGAAGTGAGAGACAGTAATAAACATGAGACCATCGTAAACCCTGCAATTCTAACAGTCCAAACTGCCATTTCCCTGATGTGGGAATTCTATTTGCTTCAGAATTGTAGGATCAGGCCCTAGATTTAAAATATATTGCTAGCAATTAGGAGATGACTCCTGGTCGCACATCTACAGGAAAGGAATATTTTGCATCTTACTGTCTGTAGCAATTAGGTTTAACTCACCAGGAACAGATTTTAAATAGCAGGGGGAAACGAAAAGAGTGAAAAGTTTGTAAGAGCCAAACTTTATTCACTTCTGTGCTTGGTTATGAAAGGAAATGTCTTTGAATTTTTTTAATTAAATTCCAATATAATTCAATTTAGATCCCATGCCTGCTTTTTTTTTTTTTTTTTTTCATTTTGAACAGAAATACATATATGACTGACATATGAGAGAGAAACAGAAGAGGAAAATTCAAGGGCTTGACAAACATGTCAGTCAGAATTCTCATATAGTCCCAGTGCTGCAATTCATTATGATTGAAATACAGACGTGATTAATGAGGGAATCTATTTCAAAATTTGTTGATTTTTTTGATGTTCAGGTTTTTAATCCAGTTATTGATTCAAAAAATTACACACAATTTCTTGCACAACTTTCACTTTTAAGATTTAATTCAGAAGCAAAATTTAAGTGTCAAAGAGCTTTTTTTCCCAACAGCTACTTACTGGCTTCTCTTTGGAAATATCTTTTCTGATGGTTGTATTTCTAGACATTTAACTAGCTATAAACTTATCCAATTTGTCTTATAAAGTGAGATTCACTGGCAAGGTTGATGACAAAGCCTGAACTATGCATGCATGCTTCACTATAATCTGAGAGGTATTAGTGAGGTTACAGAGAAGATTGCAGATTTAAAGCCACAGAGGCGAATTCTACATTATCAACATGAGGCACTCTGCAGAAAGGATGCTGGGCACAGGAGCTCATTTGACAGCATGACAAGGAATGACTGTGATTATTAGTTGCAGAGCTAAAAGGCTAGATACGGAACAAAGTGAGGGAAAACCAGGCTGAAGGATAATTGTGATCAAATCTGATAGTGGGAAGTAATTTACACGTGAATGATTTGCTCGTACTGTACTGCACTAACACTAAATTAATTTTAGGAGACTTTTGTGAAGGCTAGTTGGAACATTTTAAGGAGTTTCAATAAGATTAGGAATGCCCCATTTAGCATTTTAAAATGTTTGCTTTGATCATATACCTATTTTAATTTTTTTGGGGGGGTGGGTTATAAATGGCTTTTAAAATGTAAGTTACGATTGTGTGATTTTTTTTTTTAAGGAATAATTAGCTCCCTAACAACTTGAACAAAAGTCCTTTTATCATTATTACTTATTTGTTGTATTTTAAGTGATTATTTTTGTTTGTTTTACTGATAACTTTTTACTCCTTTATTACACTTTTACAAAATGTGATAATGCAGTTTTTCATTGGCATAGGATATTATTTCACTCAGTTTCTGGCTGATATACAGTATTGCCAGCTGATGACTTTTATAACTGCAGGCTGTTTTCTATTATTCAGAAATAAAAGGCAGATTCAGGGGGGAAGGAATCTTACAGCAATCTTAAAGCTAACTAATACAAAATTCCATTCCATTGTTGTCATCTCCATTATCTTCAATCCACTACCATAGTCCTCTTGGAAAATAATTTTAACCCTGTTTTCAAGATAAGATCAAATAAGTAGTTTATAAATAGGAACAAATAATATTCCTAAACTGGAAGTTCTTTCTTCCTATTCAGTTAAGTTTAGGATTACATTATGATAGTTTCTCTTGTAAATAGCTGTAGCAAATCACAGCTCTTTTTCTTTGTAATTTAAAATCAAGAAAGGAGAGAGACAGAGATGAACAGGCTTTTTTGAAAGAATGCAAGTCTGTGGAACAAAAGAAGTGTGATATCACGATGCACTAATACAAATTATACACTTACAAAAGATATCTGTGACCGATGTAGCAATTTCCTGCGGTATCCTTGAAAAAAACCCTGTTGAGTTAAGTTAAAGTATCTTTGGAGTCCATTGCGTTAAATGCAAAGGTTACATATTATTGGGGGCTTGGATGATCAAAAGACTATACTGAACTATGTGCAGACAAGAATGTTTTGGGGTGGCAATACCTGTGAAGTGGAATTCCTGGGAAATACTTAAGGGGAGATGAAAGCAAATGCCCTCCAACAGTTGTTCAAAACCTCAACCTTTTGAAGCCACGCCCTCCGCTGTCTGCTGCTTACCTATTCCTGGAGGTTGGAGCTCAAAGGCTCAAGCTGTATAAAGAAACAGGTTGATGGGCACAGTCTGGGTTCTTACTTCAAGCTGAAGCTGTTATCAATTTGTAATAACAGAAAAACCTCTGTTGATTTTTAAGGACTGACCACCTACCAGAGGTCTTGTGGGAATGGGAGTGATTTCTGTTATATTAGTATATGAGTAGGATCTTTTATTGTTTTAATATGTTTTCTCCCTAATGCTTTTACCTTACAAATAAATGTGCTTGCTTAGAAAGAGCTGTGGTAATTTATAACTGTAGCCAATTATGATGTTGATAGCTGCTGAAGAAAAAGCAAAGCACAGACACTGGCCTGTTTAGATAATTTGGTCACCTGGGAATAACACAGTGTGGTCAAGGAAGTGTGGCCTGGAAAAGCCCAATTAGGGAGGGGAAAATATAAGGTTTTCTGCCCAAGAGAGATGACAGCTGGGAGTCAGAAGCCTAAAAGTAGGTGCCCTTGCTGGCAGGGCTGGGTTAAACTTTTGTGGGTCCGACACCAAATCTGTTTATAACTGTTCGAGCCCCAAGGGGGGCAATGGGTACTGGTGCTGGGGGATCGGTCCCTGGAAGAAGGAGCCGGCTAAGGACAATGGGGCACTGCGTGAGGGAGGTGGGGCATTCAGTGTCTGGAGCCAGGAGCCGACTGGGGCAAAGTTGAATGGAGCAGAGGTGGGGGGTCGGTCCCTGGAGTGAGGGGCTGGCTGGGGGGCAATGGGTCACAGTGGAGTCAGGATCCCTACCTCTCCTCTGGAGCTGGGATGGGAGCCTCTTCCTTTTCTCCCCTGTCTTCTTCCCATCCCCGAGTGGTGTATTGGGTTACCGTGCCTGACCTCTGTCAGGTCCCTCGACAGCCAATGCCTCCCTCCCTGCTCACAAGTATGCGTTGATGTGGGCCCCTTCCAAATGTGGACCCAGCGTGACCATGCAGTTGGTGCCATAATAAACTCAGTACTGCTTGCTGGACCATGGAGGGAGAACACAAGCACAGTTGCCCTGAACTGTGACAACATCTTGCTAGGAAATCCTTCTTGTTCATGTAGCAGGCAGATGTGAAAGCATACTATCTTGGGGAAGAAAGATCCATTTTTGTTGTTGGGTTTCTGGGACAGTAAAGCATAAGCAAAAAAGCATTTTTGCTCCAAGATAAAATTAGACTCTTGCCTATTAATACAGACCTATTACTATACTCCTGTGTTCTACACTCCTTATATATTATCTGTTTTGATTTATAACCCAAAAAGAGAGAACATTTATCCCATGCTGTACATATCTTTGACATAGATAGAAATAGAGTGAAATAAACATAAAGCCAGCAGCTTTCCCTAGCCCCACCCTCAAAAATAACTAACAGAAATAGTCATACCCCAAAATTATTTAGCCTCGCCCACAGACACCAATCTCTATCGTCTTTCTAATTCCCCAAAAGCCTGGATAAGGAGGTGGTGCTTTAATTTTGCCACAAAGACCAACATACTTGGAAGGCAATGCTGATCGGAGAGCACTGGTGTCATGTCCTCCCACTGAGATATGCCACTTGTTAAGGAGGCTGCCGCAGTCTTACCTCAGTTTAAATTTCTGGATTCTTTTAAGATTTAGTGCCAGGTGGATTTCATTGCAGTAACCTGTATTATAAGTTAATATATTTGTTAGAGGAGATTAGATGTTTTTGGTAAAGCATGTATAATCCCTGTTCATACAATGTGTTTTTAAGTATGTTGAAATTATGTAACCTAATCAATTTAATGTAAGGTTTTTAATACTTTATAAGAAGGATCTCTCCCCTTCAGCCCTGCCTCATTCATTGTGAATCTTAACAGAATGAATTGAGTGATGTGTGGCTATTCTGTGTAGGGCAGAATTTGTAGAACTGGAAAATGATTGTCAGGGAAACAGCAATGGCACTGACTCATATTGTGTCCTTGGTAAGTCACTTAACTACTCTCTGTGCCTTTATTTACCTGTCTGTAAAATGGTTATAATAATACCTTTGAGTTTCGTTTTTTAGGCCGAATGCTTGTAAAGCCCTTTGATTGCTTCAAAAGAAAGATTGCATAATAGTGGAAATTATATTTTTTTTACATTTCCTCTGACTAGAAATAGGGAGGCAGAGTAGATGCTCCAGCAGGTGACATATCCTTTGAAGCAATTTCCAATGTCATGATTTAAGCAAAAAATTAAAAATAGAATACATAATATCTCTGCACTGAATAGTGATCGTATTTCTTCTTTGGTGAAAAAAGAACCCTTAATAAGGAGTAATCGTTTCTTATGAGCAAGATATTTTATGTAACTGTCCATACTTTCTATGCTTGAAATTTTGCTAATGCCAGTTACCATTAGGGTATACCCTGGCTGAAGAGCATTGGGCCCTCAGGGTTGTGTTTATCATGCTACCCATGCTCAGTATGAATGGCTTAAGGTTTTACATACATATTTTCTCATTTTCTGGTACTGTGCTTCTCAGGAGTACAGAAACATTAGCTTCTGTACACTGAGCATAAATTATCTTTTATCTGTGAGTTTTATGGCAGTTTGTAATACAAGGTAATAGGATTTATGACCAAGAAATGAGAAGATGTCCAGGAGTTAATGAGGCATGTCTTTTCATTATACTGAGCGGAGTTCCGTGTTCCCCATGCAGGATTCCAGCGTTGCGATGTGGGGAAGAAGCATTGCTACTTGTATTTGAAAATATGTTGCACAAGCATACTTTTGGCAGTTTTCTAACTCTCCAGAAATGTTGTATGAATATTGTGGTAACCTATTTCTGCCATGCTGTTGCACTTCCTTGTGTTTTTCCTTCCCATAAGAAATAATGAGGAATGTAATAATATTCATAGGAACCGAGGAATGAAACAGGATCGTGGTAATATGAGGCATGTACCCTTGTGATTAAATCTAAGGACATAGGGTCGGAATTCTTCTGTTTTTTTCCCTCAGCTTTCCTGCCAACTCAGTGTGTAGTTTAGGTCAAGCCACTTAACCTGCATGTGCCACAATGAGCAGTCAGTGAAGACCTGCTAAATCGATCCAGAAGTCAACACAGTAAACTATTTTTAGCGTGCTAGCTCAGTGAGAGCCAGTGCAAGTATGTCTATTCAAGGTGAGAATCACACCCACACTCCCACTCAGAGACGTGGTCTCTGAGGAGTAAGCACTGTTGTGAGATTAGTTCCCTACTGCCTTGCTTCTGATACAAGGCTCTCTTTAAGATCCTGATTTCACTCCTACTGAAGTTGCTGATGGGGAAATCTCAAGTCTTGAGTCTCTCCTTATTTTTCCTCCTGAAAATTTCGGAACATCAGCCAACGTCTGTGTTTAATGTACTGTTGCCATATTGTGAGGGTAGTCTCATTTACAATGAAGCCATAGTAGCCACAGTGCAAGTTCTCTTTAAGATTCTCCTATAGAGATAACAAAATATTTCTTTTTCTCCTTCTCCTCTAAGATTGTATGTCATTTAGTGTTACTCCTTTCTAGCATGAGGACATCACCATTATAGTCAAAAACAACGAATCTCTGTTCTTCTACCTCCAAAGACCTCATTTTGTATAGCTAGCGTAATAAAAACCTAATTCAGGACCTTGCATTTTATGGAGTTCTTAAGGATAAAATGGTCTGTTCCTGATAAAGCAGATCTTTCTGTGGCTGCCTATTTAAGAAAATTAGCCATTCAGCTGGAAAGAAATGCCTTATGTCTAAAACTAGCAACCGTGAAAATGGACTGAAGTCTTCCTCTGGGAGTCTGAAACTTTACCAAGGGTTTTGGGACTGTAATGAAATATTTTGTTTCCAAGGCTTCTTAAGACTGATATTAATGCATTCAAATAGCCTTCCAGAAAAGATTGCTTAGCTTGCTTAGCAGGTAGATTTGAAGCATTACTGAATCACTTAAAGTTCTCCCCTAGTTATTGGCTAACAAAAAGATGGTTCCAGAAGAATAGGTGTCCAGCAGAATAAGAGGCAGCTCCTCCCTTCCCAGACATGATAGAAACCCTGGCCATTCTGTTTTACACCTACAGTTGGGTCATTTTATGTAAGCTTTCCCTGCAGACAGATATAAACTCAATCATGAAGCTCTAATCCCAGTACTGAGCAGATTCTCGCTGCCTCCAAAGTTTTAGGATGTAGCTAAGCCTACCAATGAGAGGTACTTACTTGCCTATTCATAACATGCTCCTTAGACTGTTCTTCCTTGCAAGGTCCATGTCTTTATATCTGTTGGTACAGCACCTCTCCTGGTTGAGGTGTGAGGGTGATGTTCACGTAAATGACTATATATCAATGAGTCTTAAAAGATCCCATATACTCACTCCCTCACTTCTTAAGAAAGCTCACCCTGAGGAATGTGCTATTTCCTTGCTGAGACAGAATCTTCATTTGATATCACAAGAAGATGGCTTTGCCCAGCATCTACCTTTAAAATAAATATGAGAGTCAGGACTCCAACACTTTTATTTAGAAATAATCCCCCCTAGGAAAATATCAGTGGGCTAATGTCATTGGCTTCACTATTGTAATGTTGCAGCTCTCAAGACACTATAAAAGTGACCTATTTCTTTTGGTCAAGGCCTGTTTTACAGGAATTATGGTTAGAATGCAGAATTGCTGTGTAACTGTCACCATTTGTTTCCTGAATTCAGTTAATCCAGATGCAATTAAAATTTTGCCATTCAGATTTTAGGAATTGGGTGGAATTTATGAGCTATTCTACTTTTTGCTGTTGCCACAGGAAAATCTAATGGCAAATCTCTCAGTGATACATTGTGTGGTTCAGTTTATTCCTGACAAATGCATGCTGTCAAATAAATATACAAATATTAAATAAAAACAATACCTTTGAAAAGAGCCTTGTAAATCCTGTGTTTGTTTTGAACTGCATAATTAGCATCCCTAGAGAAGTGCAGTGTTACGCCAATTTTCAGAAGGTGTTTTAGAATAATCTTGAATTTTGTGAGAAGGGGTCATTCAAATGTGTTGATAGATTTTGGAGGGTAGGCAGAGGGACTGTTTGCAGTGTAGGACAGCAGACACTTACGAACTGTTGCTATTTAATGCAGACATACATGCATATTAAAGTTTCTGTGTGCCTGATCCTGCAAGCCTTGCTTGCCTAAGTAGTCCGTACCTGCAAGTGACTGCTGTGAATTCAGAGGCCGACTTGCTTACGTAAGTACAGTTCACATGAGAAAGGGTTGCAGGATAGGGCACTAACTGCACGTAAGCCTGAAGAGAGTATTTTCAGGATGCTAAGCTTTAACTTGTATCAGGGGCTTGATATTTCCAAACTACCACTTTGAAACAAGAGGTAAGCTTTTTGTTACTAAACAAATCCTCCTTCAGCTATATTTTCTATGAAACAAGGGTAGTGGCCAATTAGATTAATTACACAATTGTTGTTCCTATTACATATCCCAGAGGCTATCTTCCAAAAAGCATACTGATTTAATTGGAGATGAGCTAATTAGATTACTTTGTATTTCTAAATTCTGGATTGTGTGATTGTTTGAGTTAATACCCAGATTTCACTATTCTCCTATGCTTCTGCTATCAAATGTTCAATCATTGGCCAAACTTTTAATTAGGTCCCACAACAGTTCACACGTGAGAATATAGGAACATCCTGAATCTAATAAAGCTCCTCCTGGGAGGTTACTTACCTCTGCTGCTGACCCTAGCTGTTGTAATGGGACTCTATTAACATTTTAATAACTGATCCTTCAAGTTCATGGAAAGAAGGTGCACTATACAGAGAGAAACTTTTTGATAAATGACTAGTTTTCTCAGGGCTGGGATTTTCATTTTGGCATTGTAGTGCTTTACTTTCTTTTGTAATCTTGATTTTTACAAACTTCTTTCTGCAATACTCTGATATCCTTCATTTGTATGTCTGATGCAATACTAACATTTTCCTTTGCCATAGTAACAATTTTTCCTATATGATGGCAGATGTAGAAATTGTGTGGCAGCTTCCTTTAATTTATTTTAAAATTAATTTGCATTGAGTTAAATCTGAAAAAGAATAATACAATCAGTACCGGCGCTTCTGTGGTGTTTATTTTGCCTTTTTTTTATATTGTCCCCACAGTTTTCAGGGGGTTTTTTCCACTATGCCACAGACTTTTGTATTGTCTGTTCCTGACTGCACTTCAGGAGTTATGTCTGGTTGAGGGAAACAGCAGGAAGAAAGGGCAGCTGGGTTTGTTGGCCAAGGAGGTATGGAGAAGGAGGTCCAAGACAGTCAGATAACCACATTAATTGGGTGTTCCTGCTAAAAGGATCAGCAGTGAAATAATTGTGACTTTACATTGTTGTCTTGGTTTCAGAGTTGTCATGGTTTCAGAGTTAACACCTCATTGGGATTGATGGGAGCAGATCATACTTCTCATCTGCTGTCTTGGGGGCTATCTATGTGCAAAAAAGGTGTGTTGCTAACTCGGGTTAAATAGCAGTGAAAACATGGAAGCCTGGATTTTAACTTAGATTAGCAATTCGAGTTCAAACTAAGGATCCTCTTTATGCTTTTACTTGAACTGCTATCCCCAGTTAAAAGCAAAGTTGCTGTGTGTCCACCAATATTTTAACCTCAGTAAACTAATGCAGGTTAGCTAACCTGAGCTAAGCCTATGCTTATTTATTTATTTATTTATTTATTTGCAGTGTAGACGTGCCCTTAGGCTCTCTGCAGATTCAGGCTGTAACAGGTCAGAGTCTACTGATCTATAAGATTTCGTTTATAACAAAAGGGCCAGAAAAGATTTTTTCAGTCAACTCTTAGATTCTCAACCACAGTTTTGGAGTACACATGCTTTTTATGCATAGATATGCTTGTAATAATGAATTAATATTGATAATAAATATTGGAAGATTAGCATTTTAATTGGCTTCTCCAAATATGGGAAGCAGTATTAATTCCAGATTTTGCCAAGAAAGCCTCAGTGTAAGAATCCATATAGTAAGAAATAGTCTTTACTCCCTACTCCAAACAGCTTACAGCATAAATAGACAAGACAGTGAAAGACTAATAAAAAAACAGGGGAAGTGATTTGCCCAAGGTCATGCAGCACATCAGGCAGAGCTGAGATTAGAACCCAGAGTTTTCCAGTGCTCTACGCAATAGACCACACTGTCGTTCTAAAGAGTATCTTTTCCCTTATCCTACTGTCTTATTAGAGGTGAATTTCTCCTAAGAGATTTTGTAGGGGGAACATGATGATGACATAGTTTGCTTCCCAATTCTAGTCTTAACAGAACTTACATACCCCACCTATCATGAAAGAGGTGAGATTCTTCACCTCCGTCCTCCCTGTCATTGTGATTGAGCATTGTAAACTGGCCTGGGGTTTGTAATCTATACAGACAGACACTTCTGGAAGGAAAATAAATATCTGAAAAGTATTTTATTACACTTTGTTAAAAATGTAGAAGGGAAAAATGAGTACTTGTATTCCTAGAGTACATTTAAATGCCAAGAAAATTGAGGTGATAGAGAGTGATGTTCAATTATCATCTGCTACAAAAACCAGAAAGTTCAGAACGCTAAATACTCAGTCTGCTCAAGGCTTTAATGACCGATATTTTCCTTTACTGGAAAAATGAAAAATGTTTTTGAAAATTCAGATCTCAGAGTACTGAGTTTATTTCAAGATGCAGAAGGGGACTCTTCATGCTCTAGCGCCATAACTATATTGGAAAATGTTAAATTTGATTCCATTGTAAAATTGCTCAAGTTTTTTGAACACAGTGTTAATTCTGTTTCTGCCTTCATGGTGGCTTCAGCAATATATGGATTGACTATATTTACTCTTATTGTTACCTGGAAAGAAGGATTATATTTGGTAATGCCTTAGCCCTAGGGGAGAATGCTATGCCACCCTGATAAATGAGCACATGTCTTCACTGACTTAGAGAGAGCATTCAGCTTGACCACAGGAAGTGACTCTGAAATCAGAATTTTCTTCTGTTACTACCAACATGTATTTGTATTGTATGGTTGTATTATTCCAACCCATGTACCGATATGCTGAAGCCATGAAGTTACCAGGGATCATCCCCTACTGTGTCATTCAAGGTGCGGATAGCCTTCTGCAGGGTGTCTATCAGCCTTGAGTCAATTGGAACTGAGAGGGCTTGCCAATGATGAGGTGCATTGACTTCAGTGGTAACAGGTTCTGCCCTGTAATATTTACCATCAGAAGTATATATTTTTATTACGATCAAACAAAGTATAATTTTGGAGATGAAAATAAAAAGACAGTGAAACTTGGATTACTCATTGTGTTCCATATTCTCTAACACTTTCCATTTTCATAGTTAAATAACATATTATATTCATATTTGTCACCAATTTGAACGATGATCAGCATCATGGGAATGTAGGGCTGGAAGGGAACTTGAGAAAGCATCAAGTCCAGCCCTCTATCATGAGGGAGGACCAAGTAAATCTAGACTATTCCTGACAGGTGTTGTCTAACCTGTTCTGGAAAACTTCTAGTGATGGGGATTCCACAACCTCGCTTGGAAGCCTATTCCTGAGATGAACTTCCATTATAGTTAGAAAGTTATCCCTAATATTTAACCTAAACCTCCCTTGCTGCAGATTAAACCCCATTACTATTTGTCCTACATTCAGTGGACATTGAGGACAGTTGATCACAGTTGACTTTATAACAGCCCATAACGTATTTGAAGACTGTTACCAGGTACACCCCTTAGTCTTCTTTCTCAAGATTAAAAATGCCCAGTTTTTTTAACCTTTTGCTTCCTAACTGAAATACTTGGCACGTGTCTTTGTTAAATTTCATTTTGTTGAATACAGACCAGTTCCTCAACGTCGTTTTGAATTCTAATCCTGTCCTCCCAAATGCAAATATCATTAAGATGGGAAGGGGTCACAAGTAAGTTTTACAAGCATACTCTCCACTCCGTTATCTAGGTCATTAATGAAAATATTGACTAGTACCAGACCCAGTAACTCCTGTGTTCTTCTTTGGCTTTTGAGTGTGGTTTTTGAATGGTTAGAATTTGTTGTAAGCTTATTGAGGTATTTTATTGCAGACATATTTTCCCCTTTACTTTTGATGATTATATTTTTATTCATGATTTCCTAAAGTCTAGGTATAATGTATATATATTTAAGTAATAAATCAAATACAATTTTTTTAAAAAGCTTAACAGCCAGGAGCACTATACTCGTTTGAAAGCCGAAAGAGTATTATTGGTACAGATTAGATTTAAGCTCATGGCAGTTAAACTTGATTTAGCAAAGCACATACTTAAATCTCATTAAGGCTTGCAGGCTTAAAGACGTAGTATCCCATTTTCTATCCAGTCCATAATGCTAAATTAATCTCTCTTCTTGGTGTATTTTCCCATCAGTATATAATACTCATTGAATTCTTCATAAGGAAATACCTAAACTTCATTGTTTCTACATCTATTTCTGCAACAATATTATTCCTAATGAAAGTAGGGTGCTACATCCAAAACCATTTAACAGTCTTTTCCTAAATAAGGAACACAATATAAATTGTTTGTTAATTTTATTACACTCTTCGTTTTAGTAATGTCAAACACCTAAGGCGGATGAAGGAGGTATACCCAGAGGGGGAAATCATAGAATCATAGAATATTAGAGTTGGAAGGGACCTCAGGAGGTCATCTAGTCCAACCCCCTGCTCAAAGCAGGACTAACCTCAGCTAAATAATCCCAGCGAGGGTTTTATCAAGCCGCATCTTAAAAACCTCTAAAGATGGAGATGTCACCACCTCCCTAGGTAACCCATTCCAGTGCTTCACCACCCTCCTAGTGAAAAACTTTTTCCTAATGTCCAACCAAGACCTCCCCCACTGCAACTAGAGACCGTTGCTCCTTGTTCTGTCATCTGCCACTACTGAGAACAGCCAAGCTCCATCCTCCCTGGAACCCCCTTTCAGGTAGTTAAAGGCTGCTATCAAATCCCCCCTCATTCTTCTCTTCTGCAAACTAAATTCTTTGGTCCAACTCAAGGAATAAATTATTTGTTTGACTAGTAATTAATTCACAGGATTCCCTTCTAGAAACCAAAGTGCTGGCAATAAAACAAGAACTTGTTTCTTGAATCTGAGCCATTTATGCCTTTTACATGTATTCTGCTAAAAACTGTAGTACAGTAGTAGGATGCCTTTGCTAAGGCAAATAGAGGCCACCATATTCAGTTCTTGTTAATACATCACATTTCTCTTGGGGGGAATAAAATTAAAAACGTCTTCCTAATAAATAGGTATTTTTCTCCAATTTTGAAGTACTGGCAGCTTTTTTCAGCTGAGGAAATACCTCAGAGAGAAGAGGCCAGTGGAAGGTCATCGAGCTAGGCTTAACTCAAGTGTGCCAAAATAAGAGCTTATCATTAGCTAAAACACCTGTTAAGTTTGCATACAAGGATAACCTACCCATATCTTCTATGCCTTTGGAATTTGGGGACTAGAAAGACATTGGGGACAAGTAAGTTTTCACTTAGGGATAATGGAAACGTTAAAGTACTTAAATGAATGAAAGCTGGACAGATTCATATGGGGAAGGCAGATGCCATAGTAGTTTTCATGAGGGGCATTCACTTCACTTCCCTGCTTTTAAGGATGGAAGATACAGGAGACAGAATTCAAGCCCTGCAACCTCCTACTCCTACAGACTATTGCTATGGACTAGTTTACTTGTATGCAGGGCTGCTAAGTGTCCTGTGAAGGTTTCCTCCTCCTCAGGGGTTCGCCACACCTCCCTGTGGCTGAAGGGCCTAGATTTTGTTCCTCTATGCAAGGAAAGCATAAATAAGGAAGCTCTTGGGAGCACACAAATACTAATATTATCCTTTGTGCATATTCATGTCAGAACATCTATTTAGAGATATGTCCACTCAAATAAACTCCACCTCACCATCTGTTAGATATGTTTGGCTTCTCTATGTGATGGTTCAGTGAATTCAGTTGAAGTGCTACAGTGTCTGTGGCTTAGCTGCCTCTAGGTCACTTGTGTGTTTGCCTTTCCAATAGAACTCCTTTCTTCCCAGCACATCTGCTATTTATGACACAGTATGAACAACAAACAACCATTGTTACTTTATTCATGTATTAATAGTAATTCCTTCTCTAGAAAACCACTCTGTACAGACCTGGTCCCAAACTAGTGTACTTCATATTCTGCTCTATGTCTCATTTGACCTTGAGGAAGTCTCACAGGAACATGAGTTTAGGAATTAGGTCTTTTAACAAAAGCCTTTTCTCTGATTGCTAAGCACAGACACATTAAAATATCAAATCCATTCTTCAAGACACTATTTTTAAAAAAATGCCAAACCTTGAACATTTACCTTTTATCCCCAGTCATGTGTGACTGAGAATGGATTCAGTTATTCAGTGCAATCCATTAAAAGGTGCAAAACAGTCAGAAATAACTGTCAGTACTAGGCTGAAGTAACTGACCTAGTTAACCATGTTCAGAATGGTGTTACTCAAATAGAACTGATGGGACATATTGCCTCTCCACTCTCCTCTTTGGGGCAAGGACAGAAGTCACCAATATTTACTTTACCACTAACTTCTGATAATAAAGAAAAGGTAGTAACTTATTTGTGTAGTGCCAGGAAACTCGTGCTATGATTTGAAAGTTCCTCATTTTAAAAACGGCACAAGTCTATACACATGAAATTGACACAGACAAGTGTTACTTGATGTTGCCACAACATCACTGTGTTCTCCTGGGAACAGAGTGGAAATTTCGTATGGGGGGGATTTCTTGTTGTACTTCACAGCTACGGTCGCTCAGAAGCAGATGGAGCTTTTCATTTTCTTGGATGGCATCTGCTTCTGGAAGGGACAAAAGCAATTATCTCCTCTGCTCAAATGTATTAGTATTTCTCACTGAGATTCTGGAGATGGCGGGAGCTTCAGGCCCCCACCAGTTACAATGAGAGTATTTGTAGGGCCTCTTCATAAACCATCTTTCGACACTTGTCATCTTGCTAATTACCTGTTGGCTTGTAATCTTCTTTGGGGGGAATGTTATAGAGAAGATGGTAGGAAAAGAAATATGAGTGTACTTCTAATGGTCAGGCTTCCTCAACCCCTGTTCAATGTAGTTTTAGGTCTGGGTAAGGTAAGAGATGGCAAGATTTTATTAATTTATTGATTTATTTATTGGCAATGAATGAGAATTGTGTGTCCATGCTGAATTAGACCTATCAGTTGTCTGTGATGCTGTTGATCTTGTGACGTTGCTTGACATAGTGAGCCCCTGGTGGGGATGGTTGTTTTTGGAGTAGTCGTGTCCTGGTGGTGTTGAGAGGATGCAAGGTGTAGTAGTGATACCTAGCTTTTATACAGGCCCTGATTGTGTTCTATAGAAATCAACACTCAAACCCACGTAACACTGTTCTTATCCATGGATCTCAGAACACTTTACAACGGAACTCAATATAGTTATCCCCATGGTATAGGTTGGGAAGTGGAGGCACAGAGTGGTGACGTGATTTGCCCAAAGTTCCAGTAGAGCCAGTGGCAGATCTGGAAATAAAACTTAGATTTTCTGAGTCCTAATCAATCACCTTATCCACTGGGTCATTTTGCTTCCCTATCTTGACAGTGAGCTACCTTTATAAATGAGCCACACCTGCTCCCAAACTAAAATATTTATTTTTCTTGTTTATGAATTCTCAGAAATTCATCAGAGCAACAAAATGATCTTAATATAAAATAACTTGTGTGAGAGATATGGCAGTGTCTTGCAATATGCTGGACAAACCTTACTGAATTAAGTTTAAGTATCGTAGGAGTTCCTTCTATTAAAAATGCAAATTTGTATGTGTTATTGTGGGATTCTATATAACATCTCTATGGGGGAGCCATGATGATTGTCTCCAGAGAAGTGTTATGAGCTTCAAAGGACTATTTGAAATATTGTGAACTTTTACAGTTGAGTAGGTTTCCTAGGAAGTACCTGGGGGAAGGGAATGCAAATTCCCCACCAATAGACCTAAACTTTTGAAGCTACACTCTGAGGAGAAGCCCATTATCTGACTGATTACCTATTCAAGGTCTCTAAGGTTCAAAGACCCAAACTCTATAAAGGAGAAACTCACCGATGTGCATAACCACTGTTATGAACTCGTAGCCACAGAAGAAAGTCTTGGAGGAAAGTCTTGAAAGACTGTTCACCTGCCAGAGCCCTTGTTGGAGTTGAAGGGTGATCTCTAGTAAGCTTCTTAGCATGTATGTAGGTTCTTTCATTATTTGATTGTTTTTTCTGTAATGCTTTCATTTCAAGAATAAACGTGCTTGCTTAGGAAAGGTTGTGCAGTAACTTACCAACAGCACAATTGCTCAGCATTAGCCTCTGAGGAAAAAAGCAAAGCAGGCCTGCTTAAGCAGTCTGACATTCTGGAAAATTCACGGTGTAGGCAGGGAATTATGCAGCTTGGAAATATTTCAGTCTGGCAGAAGAGATATAGGTGGGGAGCCAAATGTTGAAGAGTAGGTCCTTCCTGGATCAGTTACCCTGAATAATGACAATTTCATTCTAGCATCCAAAAATATATTCTGTAATGCTACCGCAGCATTACATTTAGGAGAAAAAAAGGTGCATATAGTAAATTAATAATCTCAATACTAAAAAAACAGAAATGCAGTCTTACATCAAGAGCTGTTAATTTAATTTCATGGGTTATTTTATGAACTACATCATCAAAGAGAGAGGAGGAAGACTATCTAGTCAAATTCTGGTAAACAGTTCAGCTCCTTGGAAAACCTATGTCACGAGGTTCTCCTTCTCATCTCTTTATATCTGAGTAGTTGATGTATTAGCATCCAAGGATATTCTCCCCTCATCAGAATATTACAAAACCTATTATGATTGTCACCACAAATCACGCATATGGCAGGTTAATGGATGGTTGCATGCATGCTTATTTCATTCAATTCTTTATTAAGCATTCCTAACATTCACCTCCCTAAAATATTTTTAAGGAGAAAAATAAGTATACATATGACAGTCTTTCATAGATGGATAAGCACAAGGGAAGCATAGAGCAGCATAAAAATGAGCTTGTAGTTAGACTTCAGTTTTGCTCACATTTTGAGAATTTTCATTGAAAATTCATATATTATGTCTCAATGCAATGAGCTGGTATTCACACAAAATACTGATGCACTGTAATGTGTTACTCTTCTTCTAATATGTAGTCAGAAAAAGTATTTGTGGATGAGAAGACAAGGAAAATTTCCACCCTCTAAATTTACCTTGTCTCTGCTTCTGGGTGTTTGATAAATTCTAATCAAGAAATGCTTATGTTGTCTGCTTGGTAGAGATATTGTTCGTAAAAGATGAGATGTGGTTTGGGAGACCAAAATATTTTAAAGTATAGTAGTAAGCATGGAGAAAGGTACTGAATAGGTTGTGGGAGAAGCAGATGAATTGGAAGTCAAAGCTAGTATTGTTGGCAGAAGAAAAGGGGTAAGGAGAGAGAGGCAAGAATGTAGATCAACTATATAGTCAAGGCCGCAGTTATGCAATAGCCTTGAAGTTAAGGAAAAATTATGTAAACTAGATGCAGAGCAGAAGTCCAGTTAGTTAAAGATGCAAAGACAAGAGTGATGTGAGGGGGAAGGAATATAAGCCAAAATAGGGAAAGGACAGGTTAAAGAATATTTAGATGAGTTAGATGTATTCAAGCTGGCAGGGCCTGATGAAATTCATCCTAGGGAATTAGCTTAAGCAGCTTGGAACTGCTTAAGCAATTAGCTTTGAGAAGTCCTGGAGGATGGGTGAGGTCCCAGAAGACGGGAGAAGGGCAAGCATAGTACCCCTATGAAGATTGAATACTATGACTTGAAGACTGATAACTATCTTCAAACATATTAAGGGCTCTTATAAAGAAGACTGTGATCAATTGTTTTCCATGTCTCCTAAAGGCAGGACAAGAAGTAATGGGCTTAATCTGCAGCAAAGGAGATTTAGGTTAGATATTAGGAAAAAACTTATAACGATAAGAGTAGTTAAACTGTGGAATAGGCTTCCAAGGGAGATTGCACAATCCCCTTCATTGAAGGTCTTTAAGAACAGGTGTGACAAACACCTGTCAGGGATAATCTAGACTTATTTGGTTCTTTCTCAGCTCTGGTGGCTGGACTTGATAACCTCAAAGTCCTTTCCAATCCTTCATTTCTATGATTCTGTGATCAGCTCACTGAATGTGATATGGTCAGATCGTCCATAATTTTAGCCACATTATGAATGGACTGTAGAGGGCACAAAGTAGGGCCCAGAGAAGAGAGGATGGCAGTAGTCAGAATGAGGAACAAATTGGGTCTGGGCAAGGTATTTAGCTGTCAGGGTATAAGGGAATGTTGGATATGTGCGGAGATGGAAAGAGAAGTTGAAGATGACCCCAAGATCACAGCATCATTATTCTGGAGAAATATTGTTCCAGTCAGAGTCTCATTGAAGTAGATTCTTTTTGGCAGACTGTCTCACCAGGTGCTCAATAACCACGACATTAGAACACACACTAGACATTTAGTGTACAAAGAGGTGGTAATTCCAACTCTCCTCTATGGCTGTGAGACCTGAGTGACCTACAGAAAACACCTGAAAGACCTGGAACGCCAGCACCAGCACTTTCTTTGGAAGATCCACAACGTAAAGTGGGAGAATCACCACACTAATATCAGTGTTTGCACAGAGGCCAATATCTTCAACACTGAGGCCCTGATTATATAGCACCACTTGAGGTGGAGCGGGCACTGTGTGCACATGCCTGATGCACTCCTACCAAAACACTTGATATATGCCCAACTCACGAAAGGAGAAGGGAAACGGGGAGGCCAAAAGAAACTTCAAAAAAATCCTCAAGAGATGAGGCATTGACATCACACTTTGGGAGATGGTAGCCCAAGACAGTGCTAACTGGCAAAGACTTGTCAGAGAAGGAACGACGTCTTTTGAGGAAAATCACCTCGCCCTGGTCACAGAAAAACTCCAGAAAAGGACAGACAACTGTCATGTAGCGATCGTGGCCCAACCCTGCCTCCCAACATCACCTGCCACGGCTGCCAACAAGTCTGCGACTCAAGGATCAGATTCCTCAGTCACCAAAGCATGCATATAAAATAAAATCTGTGAGAGATCACCCTCAACTTGAGTGATTGCCGACAACATATATCACAAAGTTAAAACTCGCCTTGTGCAAAAAAGTAAGAGCCTGTAGACAAATATAGCTGTACATGCCCCCATCATAGTATTCTTCAACTTTACCCCCTTTTCCATTTCCAAAAAAAGTGTTATCCAATAAAGAACACTTCACCGTTTTTATACATCCGTAATGTTTTCAAGAAAGGAACATGATTTCTGAAGAGGGAGTTACTAAACATAATATTGTAACTGTTGTGCATAAAGCAATAAGATGAATGGATAGAAAGGAATTACTTGAGTAGAGTTATAAATTATGTGGGAGCAGTGTTTTGTGTCACTGAATTATTACTATTCTGGGAAAAAGCAACATGGTATCAACTGGAAATTATTTGTATACTACTCTCTTGTGAATTATAGTTTTTGCCAGGCTGATCAAAGTTTCTACTGGATAAAAGGAGTGTTTCCATTTTATCGTATTTAATTTCTGGACCATTTGCCATAATATATCTGTAATAGGGTGCTCGGAGGGCTGGGCTTCCTACTGGGAACACCTGACTTCTGGTCCCTTGTTTCCCTGGCAGAGTGCCTCATTCCTTAAGTGGGGTGCAGTAGGAGGACCTGAGCCCTATCTTTCCACGAGGTCCCAGCCTGGACCATGTGAAGCAACACTTGGAGGTCATCTCCACGAAGAGTCTTATGTCCACTGCTCTGGGCTACTGGCCTAACCTGTAGCTTTTTGTTTTTGTTTAAAGCAAATTTAGTGATGTTTTGTTACACAATTTGTAGGTTCAGCTTTGGCAGCTACAGTCACAAGTTCAACAGAATTTCCTCTGCCACTTGTTTCAGATCTAGAGCTCATAGGAAATATGAAAAATCAAGGAAAGTAGCACGTACAATCACAAGAAGAAGGTCTAGTATCTTTTATCAATTTTAGTAAAATTACCAGCACAGTTATGAATATCACATCATATACAAATCCTTAATATATCTATGCAAAAATTATAGGTACAGTCATATTCACATCCTCCTAGCTAATGTTAGGGTTTGATGGGTCTCTCATGGAGTGATCGGTAGAGGGATGGTTCCTGCTGTAGTTTTCCTGTAGGAATCTCAATTTTCCCAATCTGGGCACCCTCTTTTCATAATGTGATTTTTGCCTATACCTACATTCTGCATATGTGCATGAAAGTATCAACCCTCTTTTTCCTTGTTGGTTTAGTGTCCCTAAAAACTTGAGGTACCCTGTTTCTGTATGTTGTTTATAGTTTCTTTTATTATTATTAGCGTTGATGTAAAATCTGTATCCTGTGGTTAAGGCACGTGTTAGACAAAAATGTGCTTCTAAAACATTTCTGCTATCTAAAATTAATCTTCTGGCCAATTTTTTGCAATTTCACCCCTTGGTACCTCTTTTCCCATAATCTTATGGCATTGGATTATTCTTGGTAACTCACTTATGTCAACATCTTATCTCCAAGGCCTAAAATAGCTAAGCTAAAATCTTACAGGCCTCAGCTTACCTTATTCAGATACCTAATACATGTTTATCCATTCTAACTACTGATCAGCTTTACACTTCTATAATTTAACTTTAGTTAGCATACAGTGAATATATACATATGATACGTTAGTTATCATAACATCACACAATAAATGAATAATAAAATGAAATAATTGGCTACAAACCAACCCCCCAATCTGTGCAGTTATATAACACAGTTCACTCACTGTGAGGTGCTCCTCTTCCTCAGGCAGGGATGCAGTACTTCCTCCCTGTCCTGGCTCTCAGGTTCCTAGTGATGTTCCTCTCCTCACCTTAGAGAGAAGTACAAATCCTATTTAAAAAAATAACCCTGCCCAAATTACTTTTAAAATCATATGTCATAACATTATTTTATATATCCAGTGCTCATGAAGGTCCCCATTCTTCAAACACACTCATACCTTATATTCAGATTGTGAGTAGCCCCACTGACTACCTTGGCACAGTTTTCATAGATTAATAAACTTGAAGGCAGGAAGGGATCATTAGATTATCTGCTCTGACTTACTGTATATCGGAGACCTTAAATTTTATCCCATTATCCCATAGTGAAGCCAATAACTTGTATTTGGCTAAATCATACCTTCCAGAAAGGCATCCAGTCTTCATTTGAAGACATCAAAAGATGGAGAATTCACCACTTCCCTTGGTAATTTGTTCGAACAGTTAATCACCCTCACAGTTAAAAATGTAAGGCTAATTTCTAATTTGAATTTGAACCTAATCTGAATTTGCTTGGCTTCAGTTTCCAGCCATACTTAAAAGTTTCAAGTTGAGCAGGCATGTAATACCTGCAAGATCTAGGTCTCAGATACAGTTTGAATTATTAGAGATATTTTAATCATCACCAAAGCAATGCATGCCTTACTAACTTAACAGCCATGGAAGTTCTCTAGCTTTATTCAAAAAGTTATGTCAGTGTGGAAATGACCAGTCTGACATTCTCTAAAACACTTGAGTTCATTGTGTTCCTCTCAGAATAAAGTGCTTGTAGAAAATGTGTGATTATTGTGGCAGAAGTTAATTTAAATTATTACATCTTGAACCCTGGTGTCAAGCAGGGAAATTTGGTTCCTGACACTTTAATTAAGCTTCTTATAATGGGATTTCTAAGAGAGTGCATGTTTGTGTATATATGTTTATTTAAAAACTAAATTTCTGTTTAGTGAGCCACATCCTGGCCTAAATTACATCTATGAAATTGATTTTCCCTATGTAGCCGAGGACAGAATTTAGCCCATCTGTCCAATTTGTATGAATGTTTATGGTATGTATGTCTAAGTATGTATAAACATACATAAAATATAGAATTGTGTGCTGTCATTGACACAAGTGTTAAGGATTATCGCGTTATTCATAAATCCATTAGCTTGCCCTGCAGCAGACTTGGAGAGGTTACTGGTAGTGCTTATCATACTAGAAAAGATGCTAATTGACAGCAAGCAATCAAAACCTATATTCAATGTATTCTTATTGTTGGTTCCATAATCATTAAAGTTTGAGAGCTTAAAAGACTTGTCAAAATGTTATGTCAAGATAAGAAATGGTGCCTTGACATGTCTTAGTTTAGCAACTCTTATTGACATTAATGACATTATATGTCAAGAGTAGGAAAGAAAAAATCCACTCCTCGACAAGACACTTGTACTTGTGTTTAATACCTGCACTTTTTGATTTTTTTTATTCATTCTATGTTTTTCAAAATTTTATACCTTTTTCTTTTTATCCTCCTTCCTCTTTTCCTTTATGCCACTTTTCCTGATGAGGGTCATGGCGTCAGCATGGAGAGGAGGGAGGACCAGACCTCCTTTTCTTATGCAACAGGTTCCAGCTCCTCCTGGGGGATTCCCAGGTATTTCTAGGCCAGCTGGGAGATATAATCCCTCCAGCATGTCCGGGATCAGCCTTGGGCCTGTGGGATGTGCTCGATAGAATTCCAAAGGAAGCATACCAGAGGACATCCATCCTCAGGTGCCCAAACCATTTGAGCTGACTCCTCTCAATCTGGAGGAGTAGCAACTCTACTCTGAGGCTCTCCTGAACAGCCAAGCCCCTCACCGTATCTCCGAGAGACAGCCCAGCTACCCTGTGGAGAAACCTCATTTCCACCACTTACACCTGTGAACTCATCCTTTCGGTCATTGCCCAAAGTTTAAGACCACAGGTTTAGGATGGGGACATAGATTGACCTGTAAACTGAGATCTTCATCCGAAAACTTAGCTCCCACTTCACCACCATGGATCAATACAGCACCTGGACCACTTTACCACTGCACTAATCTGCCACTCAATCTCACACTTACTATCACTTGTGAACAAGACATCTATATACTTACTCTTCCACTGAGGGCAGCTCTCTTCACCTGAAGAGAGCACCCCACTTTTTTCTGGGGAAAAAACCCAGTCTCAGAAGGTGCTGATTCTCATCCCAGCCACTTCCCACTCAGCAGCAAAATGTTTGGATGCGCATCGGAGATCAGAGTCTAAAGAAGCAAGAAGGACATCATCATCTGCAAACAGCAGAGATGCTACCTGCAAGTCCCCATACTGGATACACCCCCAATATGGTTTCATCTGGATATCTTGTCCATAAAGAATGGTCAAGTACCTCATTTTTCTGCCAGAATCTAGTTTTTAATCTGGTTCTTTGCCTGAAGCAAACTTCTATGGTCTAGCAATAAGCCCCTGAAAGAAGATTTTTATAAGAAAAAAAAACACTTGTGTGATTAACTGTGGTATAGTGTTAGTAAAATGAAATACTTTTCACGTGAAGGCTCTGAAACAAAACTATTTTCTGTGTGTTCAATATGTGTTGTATGTTGAGATGAAAATATGTGCCTAAAAGAGTATAGGCCAAGTTACACATTGCAATGTGCTTGCAGCTCCCAATAAAACCAAATGGGACTCTCACATATGTGATTTCAAGGGCATTTGGTCTTGTATTTTTTGGGAGCTCAAAGGTAAATGGATTAACTAAGCACTTTCCCATGTGGTGGGAAAAAAGAAGTGTGTCTTAATCTAAGGTACAGAGAACTGAGAAACACATCTTGAAAACACAAATAGATTGTGGAACTAATAAAATAATATCATAGACCATCAAAAGAAATTGTAAGTGTAGAAAAACAGGTAAATCATTGTTCAGGGAAAAGACTGTGTATATGTGATATCATATCTGTCAAGTTGTAATGCTAATGGTTGTACAAAAATAAGGTTCGACAAGATAGGGCTTGGGGGCTTTTCATGCTTCTGTCCGTTTTTCTAGAATGTCAAGTTAACAGTCCAGAGTACTAAGCTTGCTTAGAAACTAATGATTGTCAGAGCAAAGGCTACAGAGAGAGAAGCGCTCCATACATTCATTTGCCTATTCTTGTTAATTTTTATTTCAATCTTAATTCCTAATGGTGGTATACATTCCATATTAATTAATGAAATGGCTGTGCTTCAGCAACTTTGACTGACAAGACATTACTTTTTGACTTTCATTCTCGTATCTAAAAATTAGGCAAAATTGAAACATGTTGTGAGAAGAATTAATAAAGTGGGTTTTTTTTAAAAAGATGTCCCTTTTTATTTGAATAAAAATATTTTGTTCGGTAACCCCTTAAATGACTAATAATTAGTCATAATTCTTTAAAGTTGCAAAGAAATTGTTGTCTACGTACTCTTATTGCCACTTTAATTTCAAAAGAGGACCTGAAATGTTTGTGTAGGTGAATTTTTTTTCTACTTTAGAAATTCCAGTTCCTGATCTCTCCATAGATGACTTCTCAGAAGTCGTAAAAAGAGCAGGATTATTACATCACAAAAATTAAATTAAACCAGAGCAACTGAAAGAGGAAGGTATTTTTATTCACTGTGTAAAACTTTGCTTTTTTATTTTAACATCTGTTTAACTCAATTCTTAAGAAACACTTGGGAGAAAATCTGTCTGTGAGTCAGTTCCACTCTTCCAACTGAGAGCTGTAAAAGCTCCTATTTAGTTTGTTCTCTAGTTGCCACAAGACCCCACACAAAAATAGGGGAATCAAATCCTGGTATTTCCAATGTAAAAAAGAAAATAAAACAACCTTTCAAGTTTTCTTTATATATCATATCATACATATGTTTATTTCTTTGTAGTTCATCTTTAAACCCCTGCCCTTAGCTTGCACTGAATTTAAAGCATTAAACCCCTTATATATGGTTAAAGAAATACTCTCTTGAACATGGAGGGCCAAGTATTTAAGGATCTTCTTTTGCATACACAGCACTTGCCTTGCGTGCACACAGGGAAGTCATGCGAAAAACTGGCCCAAACCATAAGTGTTAGGGCTGTGAAATGCTTTTTTGTGGGGGAGTAGAAGTAGCTTGGAGTTGGGTGATAATTCGTTGGCAGCCTTATTATAGTTAAAGGTTTTTGAAGTGCAATTTTAGAGAAGCTGAGAGGTTGGTATATTTTTAAATGTAAATAGTATGCTGGCATTACCATATCACAGCAGTCACACAGCTGTCAGTTACAAACATAATTATAACTAAGCTTTGCAGAATTCATTTTTTATTTTTTTTATGATTTTGACAGATATTGATGTTTATGTCTGAGGTTTTTTATCTATCTGAAATGTTCACACTTGCAGGAAATTTGGGGGGGGGTCAGACAGTAAGAGGGTCAGACGAATTATTTAATGACAGGAGATGATGAGATTCAAAAAGTTAAAGCTGTATAACCATTAAAGTATAAATTGTCAACTTCACACATCAAAATATGAAAAAAGCATCCTTAAATTAAACTAAAGTATGTTCCCAAGCAGCGTTTTTCTTACTTTGCCTATCTATAATTTTTTTTTTAGCGGTTCATGTGTGTATGGTGAAATTGATGTTTACTAACGTTTACCTATTTAAATCTAATTCTTCCAAGCTTAATTATAACGGATGCCAGTGGCCAAAACTAACTTGTTTATTTCTTAAACCTCTCATACTTCAAGTATGCACATATGGGATGACGAATTCAAGTGCAGCATCGAAAGGGTCTGATCCTAAGATGTTAAGAATTAATGGGAGTTACAGGGAGTGCTGCACCTGTCAGAGATGGGGCCTTTGAAACATAAAGTTATATACACTAGGGCAGAATTTATGTAGCCCCCCAGTCTGCAGGGAAGTATGAGATCCATCAGGTAAAGTATATCCTTTTCATTCAGAAGCAATTTTCTGTAGATTGACTATGAAAATCAGTGAAATCATTCACATTTTGTTTTCTTTCTCTCCTTAAGGTATGTACTGTGGAACTACAGGGAGAAAATCTTCTATGCTTATTTTAGAAAATAAATAGGTAATCTAAAGGCAGGGAGCAGTAGAGCAGATAATAGTGAATGGCTGGTACCTACAGCACTTTTACATGGATCTCCATATGAGGATCTTTTATTTAGGAAAATATTGTGGTTGTTAAATCAAAGGAAGGGGAGTTGGACTGTTCTCTGGGTTAGCCAATGACTTACCAGCTATATAATTACGAATTAATTTTTTGGAATGAGTTCTATAAGATTGTTTCTATTAGTTTTAAAAAAAGTTGAAAACAATTGCAACTGCATCAGAGGTCATACTGGCCTAGTGATGACACAGTGTTGTGCCGAGAAAAAGCTTGCCTCTTCATAATGGCTGCATCTCTCTTGTGGAGTTTATAGTAATGCATGCATACTTCACAGTGCAAGGCAACATTATTTTGTACATTGTCTTCCAAACTGTATCCCCTGCACACTTTTCAGTAGAGAGGGGGGGAATACGGTATTTTATAGGCAAGGAAAAAAGTTATTTTTTCAGTTTTTAAGTGAGACCCTTTCTATTGATTTCAGCAGGCTTTTGATCATGCTTAAGATTAAAATTCTGTCACGGGTAATTTTAGTGAAAGTCAGGGACAGGCAATAAATAAAAATTCACAGAATTCCACATTTATTAAAAATACCCTGGGATAGAGGGGCCAAACTGTGCTGCTGTGGCTTGCAGCTGCTCCCGTGGCAGGGGCTGACCTCGGCTGCTCCCTCCCTGGGGGACTGGGCCTTCTACTTTGGGGGACTGGCCCCTGCTCAGCTGTTCCATGGCAACCTGTAGGGGCTGGTTGCCAGTCAGCTGTTTGGCAGTGACTGGGGCAGTCCTGCCCCAGAAGAAGTCACAGAAATCCCGGAAAGCCACCGAACCTGTGACGTCCATGGTTTCTGTGACAGAATCGTATCCTTAATCATGCCTAAGTGAATAGAGCTATGGGTGGGGGATGACATAGTTGAGATCCTTGTGTCTAAAAGAGGACAGAAAGTGACAGCATTTTCCATAAACTGAGTCTGGAGATGATGGTAAAGCCATTGCAACACTAACTGGCGGGGCTGTGGACGGGGGGTTGGGTGGGGGAGAGAGAAAGTCGAGCATTCAGTCACCTACCCATTGACCTTAGCCCATTTCAACATGCTGAGGCCCTCTGCAGTGCATGCTGTAGCATCTGAAATCTGCTGGTGTTAGGAGGAGGTAGTTAAAGCCACAAAATCTAATCTTCATGCCATTGAAGATTATGGTAAAAGTCCCATTGATTACACCAAAAACAACAAGAGTCCTGTAGCACCTTAACAAATTTCTGTGGGCATAAGCTTTCATCTAATGAAGTGGGTTGCAGCCCATGAAATCTTATGCCCACAGAAATTTTAGTCTTTAAGGTGCTACAGGATTCTCGTTGTTTTTGCTGCGTACAGAGTAACACAGCTACCCCTCTGGAACTTTTCACCATTAATTACACTGGAACCAAGGTTTGTCCTGAAGCCTATTGGATTTTAGTTGTGCTGCATAATTATAAGCAATGCTGTTTCACTCAAATTGTGACTGTTTGTGTGCCAGTAACTGCAGAAGTCATAAATAAGGTTTACAGGGGAGATTGTTAAAGTTCAATATTAACTGCTGACTGGCTAATGGGCATACACTTTATACAGTGTATGCGAACTTGCACTCACTAAATCAAAACAGAAGATTGACTTATTCCCCTCTTGCTTTGTAGATGATACATAATTATTGCACATCTTAGGAAACGTCCTGAAATACGTGGTGATGCACCACATTGGTTGTTATGAAAAAAAAAACCGTTTTCTTGAGGATTTAAAGCTTCTCTTTTTATTGGAAGCAGAATGCCTCAAAATTTCTTGCATGCAGTGTAGCTGAAGCTGTGTCGATCCCAGGATGTTAGAAAGACAAGGTAGGCAAGGTAACATCTTTTATTGGACGTGATCCAACAGTAAAAGATGTTACCTTACCCACCTTTGCCTCATAACTAACAAATTTATTTTGTTAAAATAAAAATTCCCTATGGTGAGGCCTGCCTTTGACTCTTGTTAAGCCTGCTCACTGTTTCATTCACCTATTCTTTATACGAAAGACAGAACACTTATGCTGTGACAGGAAAGAAATAAGGGTAGATTTCTGCTCTTTTAGAAGCGAAAGGTACATTAGACAAAAATGGCTGCATTCCTTAAAAAGTGTGTGATGTACACCACATGTGATCTCTTGTGTTCCAGGATCTATCTGGCTGTGCACAGATGTGTAAATATCCATGCATCTAGCAAATATAACCTGTGTATTTAAGCGCCATGTGTGGTACAGGTCATTACGTGTGAAGCAGTATGTTGCGTTTTTACATACTGCACTGTAATTTAATTTGTGGTGTTTGCACTGCTTTATACTCAGCCTTTTTTTAAATGAAGGCTATTATTCATGTCACAGTAGTCATAGTTTTTGAACTATATTACATGTATGGATATATATAGTTACCCATGGATTTCTGTAATACAGTCAACAGTTTATGGTCTTCAGTGCGTAATCTCATATCCTTTGTAGGGTTCCTGGGTGTTGAATTTTGCATTTTTTTAGTGTTTGCCATTAAAAAGCCAACATTTCCCAGCGGTTACTTCTCCATTAATCTCACAGCTCCTGTGAGGAAAACTGCAGTATCTAATTTCATTGTGTGGTAACTTACCAAATGCCAACTTCTTACACTAGACAGAAATTATATTTGAAAAGTCCATCCTGGGTTTAGAGCTCTTACCCTTTCCATTACCCATTTTAAGTAGAAGAATGCTGCTCACACCCATAGAGTCCCTCAAATTAATTTCATAAGTTTGAGAGCGCTTATGTATATGTAAAATCATACATGACCCAATAGTTCCCTGTTGATCACTTTTCAGGGCAGGCAGTGGATCGCTAGTTAATCTGAGTAAAGAGTAAATTAAACACAGCCAGAGTATTAAATAAACTGTGCTAACAAATTACACTAGATATTCCTGCTCCTGATGGTGGAATGTAGAAAAATAGTCTTGTTAAATCCTCTTCTTTTGGGCAACTAGATTTAAAAGACATGCATATCTCTAAGGCCTTCAAGCGGATGAGAGACTGCTAGTTGGCCAAACATTTTGTGAGCAACTCCTCAAGGGCCTGATCCAAAATCAATTGAAGTCAGTGCAAAGACTCCCATTGCTTTCAGTTGGCTTTGGATCAGGCCCGAAAGAGGGCTGTATAAAGGGCTGATTTTCAGCCCAGCTCTGTTTAGGCCTCACTGTTTCTCTGTGCAATTTTGTGAACATTTTAGGTTACTTATAGAGCAATTTTTAGAGCAATAAAGTATTTAAATGTCTTAATGACCTAAATTGTGTCCACAATTATTTATGTCTATAAACTACAGATACTAAAAGAGAGGGCAGGCTTTAGAAATCTGGCCCAAAGTGTTTGGAGGAAACAAAAACAGAACCAGTCCATGGGGTGTTAAGAGAATGCAAGTCTTAAGAAACAAAATGGCATGTTTAACTTTGAATCTTAAGCTGCCAACATTTAACATTCTGAAAGAAGACACAGATAGTACTTGAACGGTGACATTGAAGAAATCAGTCAATTTTAAGTGTTTGAAATTGTTGTACAGAATTGCCAGTTGCTTTGATGAAAATTGCTAAAGGAATATACAGTGCTATACAATACTAATAGTACAAAGGCTGAGCATTATGTGGTTGATAAGGAAGCTGCAAAGACAGCAAGAGTAAGAAAGATATCAGTTCTGAAGCAACTATTAAGTTTGACATTAAAAAATCCAGAAGGCCCACGCAAACAAAATAAAGCCTTTCTCAAAACAGAACTACCAGTACACTTATAGTGGATATTACCAAGTGTACATTATAGTAGGGAATTTTCTGTAATGAATATCTTTCTGGCCTGAAGACAAATCATCTCAGGAAATCGCAGGACAGGTTATATCAGCGATACGCAGACCTCAGTGGTTTAGAAGCCAAATTAGCAATCAACATTACCTAAAACAGCCCCAGTAGTGTGAATTCATTGTTTCACTTACTACTACTATATATTCTTATATTTAGTTTATATTTTCACAGCAAAATGACTGATCAAGTACTATTATTTTATCAACTACAGTTGGTTAATAACATAGTAAGAGCATCCTGATTGGTTTATAACTCAGATTGGTTAAATCACATAGTGTTTTAAGCTCATGTGCTGCAAAGAACCACAGGAGACACATTAAAGAGCTTTTTGCAGTTTATGAGCCTCAGGGAATGTCTTCAGTGATAGACTGATTTATCTGGATCCATTGAGTGGAAGTGAAGACCTGCTCAATCGATCCGGAAGTCGATTCAATAAAACCACCTCCAAAAAAAGCGTAGCGCTGAGTTGACAGGTACGCAATTCCTGTTCCTGCAAGGTAGTGGAGATGGCGCACAGAAGAGAATTCAGGAAGTTGACATAAGTTATGCAAGCTACTCTATGTAGCTTGCGTGACTCCTGTCGACTGCCACCAAATTTGCTAGTAAGTATAGACCAGGCTTCAGTCTGAGTATCACAGGGTTATATAATATAATTCCTCTTTGTGGGGGCAGGTTCTTCCAGCTTCTCCAATCACAGATAGGAGAAAATGTCTCCATAAATGGACTTTCTCTGTCCTGTCCTTATTGACTGTTTGCTCTAACCCTCCCCATCCGTCAGTCTTTTCACCTCAGTTTCATTCTCTTCTGCCCCTCTTACCCTCTCCTTTTCTCCCCTATCCTGTCCTCCTCCATTTTACTCTTCCATTTTCTTTCCACTTAGCTTATCCCTTCCTAACTAAATCCCCCAAAATAAATGACACTAACTGCCATTTGCTGTCATCACATTGTTCTCTCTGCTTGTGTGTTCTGCCCCTTTCCCCATTCTATCTTGTGTATTTACATAGTAAGCTCTTGGGGGCAGCACTGGTGAAGCGCCTAGCACAATGGGGCCCCATTCTTGGTTGGCCCTTAGGCACTATCATAGCACACGTGATTACTTTTCTTAAAAGTGGGACAAATTCAAAGGTGGCATAAATGGCTGTGTCAATGACCTGTCTTTAAAGCAACAAACAGTGTGTGTTTAAATTCTTGTATTCTGGGATCCCAGTGTTGGTTCCGTTGTGATCATTCCTGAAGATCTCGACTTTACTTATATTATGGTCAACTACAGATACTCCATGAACCACCTTTAGGTTCTTTCGGAATAAGTCAAGAATAGCTTCTTGTCTGCTTTAAAGCTCTCTGTTCCAAGTAGCAATCATCACAGTTCTCGGGCTGGCTGAAGCTCTCTTCCCTTCCAAATCTCTGAGTTCATCCCCTGTGTTGCCAGGCTCTCAGGCCTTTACCTTGCTTGGAGTAGAATCATGCAGTTCTGCCACTCTTAGGCCAAGCCGTGGGCTACAGTACCCTGTGTATCGACTGTGGGTAACTAGCAGGTCTGCCTGGTTTGGCATGTGCACTTCTTTCCTTCAGGAGCCTGTGGCCTCTGGTCAGTGATGATATCCAACCGGTTTGCACCGGTTCCCACGAACCGGTTCTTAAAATTAAAAAAATGTAGCGAACCGGTTGTTAGCGCCCTCCCCTGTCGCGCTCTGCGGGGCGCTGGTGGGGTTTCGAATTTCACAGCGGAGAGTGAGTTTCACAGCGGAGATTCTCCACTGCGATGCCGAGTCTCCCCCTCCGCTGCCGAAATTGACAAGGCAGAGTCAATTTCACGGCGGAGAGTAGTCTGAAGTTCAGAATAGGTTCTTAAATATCACCTGCCTTTATAGAACTGGTTATTGGAAATTTGGGATATCATCACTGCCTCTGGTGTATATAAAGGGCAGATGTGCTTCTCAAAACCAAGTATTGTTTGCTTTAACTATAGGAAAAAAAGCCTTGCGAGAAAAAGGATTTTAAAGCAGAGCTTTACAAGTAGGTCTCTTACCTAAAGTTCTTCCATCCTGTGATGGCAGGCGAGGCAGTCCTAGCTTCTTCAGTTACCCCAGTGAGTGCTGTCTCACAGTCTGGTTTCCCAAACAGCTCTCCAGCAACAGCCCCTGCTCTGGGGGGCGGGAGAGGGAGAGAGAGAAAGAGAGTCCTTTTATCCCAGCCAGAGTTCCTTTTTCTTGTCAGTTTCCAGGCTTTTGGCTCCCACCCCTACCCCAGCTAACAGAGCATTGACTCTTAACCCTTAAGTGTTTACTGATGACTGACTTATCTTGAGCCACTGGTACCTTCCTGCCTGTGTTCCTTACAGCCCAGTATTAAACCGAACTAATATATCATAAACGTTCCAATAACCTAGTCAACATTCAGTATCCATAAGTCATTATAGAACTGTTTCACCTCTGCCACAGCAATCATTTTAAGGTTTCAAGAAATTGCTTTTCTGAATCTTATCCTGTTGTGGCTTTTGACTAGTTTATATGCAAGTAGCTGAAGTCCACTATTAACACCTTTGTATTATATTTAGTTGGATCTCCCTCCACCCTGGAAACTCAATAGCCTTTTTCCTTATCAGGAGACTTGTAGCTTAAGCCAAAAAGGCTTTTGAGCATTCCTGAAAGTAGGAGCCCTGGGGGAAAGCTGACAGGTGCAGAGAAACATTCAGGTCAGGTCCCCTGCACCTGTCAGCTTTCCCCCAGTTCCTACTTTGATTAATGTTCAAAAGCCTTTTTGGTTTAAGTTGCCAGAAGTTTGGTTTCAATTTGCTTAAAGTGGAACCTATCCCTTCTGTACAGGCTCTCTTCCCCAGAAAGTTCCCTAATGCTTAATAATAAGGGTCTTTAATACTATATTCTTGTCCGTGTGTTGAGATAACGAAGTTCTCCTTGTCTAACTGTGTCTGTACTAGGAGCCATAAGCATGTTAGAGAAAGCTCCAATGGAGGCCTAGTCTCGTCAGTCTGTGGAAGAGCATTAGGATTGAATGGTAATTCCTATGTTTACGTTAGGTTTACGTTTATCACCTGTTTCCATGAGTAATAAGCATGAGCACAGTAACAACACCAAAAGAGTAGTTCACGACTCCAACCTTCTAACCTTCCGTTAGCCAGTGTGGGGTTGATCCTAGGTGGGTCATAGTTGGTATGTTGCATGTTACTAATCTAAAGTTAAATGGTATTTTTCTGACCTTTTGATTTTACATGAATATTGTCTGTGATGTGTGCAGCCAGGAGGTCTTGAAACAGTGCAACATTTATTTTGGTAGGCTCTTTGATTGCGGTCAGAGTGGGGAGGGGAACCGTTCAGAAAATGGAATCAATGACGAGAGCAAATGAATCTGTGATAGGCGTGATGCAGCCTTCTCATTCTTCAAACTTTATGGGGAATTCTGGGCACGAGGATAACAACAGATAGTGACAAGACAGTGACATTTCTCTCTTATCAGTGGAGTTTCCTCAAAGCCAGCTGAAATACTCCCCTAAAGGATTTATTGGTCCTTGAGGCTCAAAAAATGTCCTAAAACTGTCAAAAGAAAATTATAATGGAGGAAAGGAGGGGGGGAAAGCAGTATCAGTTCAGAAGGCAAACTTTTGCTACCTTACATTCCAGCTGTCAGCATCCAAAACTTTGATCTAAAATAAGGAGTTGGAGAGCTATGAAAATTGGTTACATTTTATACACTTTTTCACTATATATATGGTTTTTTTTCCAAATCTTAATTCTAGTTTGCATTTAGATATTTGAAAAGACAAAAAAAGTAGCAATTTCATTGTGCTTACAGGGGAATTGCTAACAATTCAGATATTTCATCTTATTGTCATTTTAAATTTAATTCGTGATGCAGTTCTATATTTTGAAAAAAGAGACCCCATATCGCCTGCTAATTAGTTGGATTGTCTTAATTCTGGAGTGTTTTTTTTTTTAACAAGAGAAGTTCTATTTTTAATTAATTTCAAGTATCAAAATTAAGCTAAATTAGTAAATCCATGCTGACCAATAGATCTATAGCAGTGGTTGGATGAAATAATACTTCTTAGCCAAGTAGCTAGATATAGTAAACGCTGATATGTAGCATGTCCTACTGTCACAGTTCTCGAGGTACCTATGACTCTGGGTCCCCTTATTATTCCCTGTCTCCAGCAAGAGGGATTCTTACCCAGGATGGATGGCAGTCAGCTCCCTGACATCACCAGCCTGTTAGCCACTTAGGCACCTCCTTTGGGCTCTGCTAACCCTGACTTTACTTGGCGGGTTAACAATAGGTGCACCCCAATTCCTGAGTCTTTTGAATCATTCCCCTGTACCCTCTAGTCCCTGACATTGACTAGTCCCAGAAATTCCAGATTCTCTGCACCTAGAGATGCAGTGTACTCCACTTCACCAGTTTTACCTTAAATAGCTGCTCCTGTAAACCACACAATGCTTGTGAGCGCTTATAATAAAAAATGGTTTATTTAAGAAAGAATAAGGATTTAACTAGAAGCAGACAGTGGAGTGAAAGCAAATGGTTATAATACAAAACAAAACATAAAAATGAAACCTGGGTCTGCACTTACCAATAGTTAACTTTCTTATCTAATCAAGTAGGTTTCCTGCCCAAAGTTCAGTCCATTTCTCAAGAACAGGATCCAAATGTTCATGAAAGCACCCCCTTCCACAAGGGGTTTTCTCTGTGAATGAATACAGAGTGCTTCTCCCTCCGTGTTATATTGAAAACAGCCTTTTGTTTCTGTTCACACTGGCTTGTAAATTTTTTTTTTTTAGCATTAAGTACATTGGATTGTTTGTCCTTGCTTCTGAGGGTTTCCCATTCAAAGTCTTATTATTGCACATAGCTGAATAATTGAGACTTGCATTGTCTCACCGGCCAAACAGGTTGGGGTGATAACTTCCCCATGCTAGAATGGGCCATCACTGAGACACATTACCTTCTGTGGCTAATATCTATTACGACTCCGGAAAACATATGTCAATATTAATGTATCTACAGAAAGCTCATAACTTGTCAAGACTCACATCCATTATGAGATGTATGTACAGGTAATACTTAAGAATTACTAAGACTTTGAATGGGAAATCAGAAGCAGAAAAATCAATTAGATAATGATCAACATAAATGTGGCTCATTATAGAAGCATTCTTCCTAAAGTGTAGCATAGGATTGTGGGATATATAGTTATGATTTTAGATATGAATAAAAGTAAAAATAGATATCTTTACAAAAGCTCCAAGCTTTCCTTATTCTCTCAGTCAGTCAGTCTGTAGCCAGCTGTAGTTCCTTCTCTTATACTTGATGTGACAAACTGGGAAAGTGTTGGTATTATTTCTTAGGAATATTTTCTATGACTTGATATCCCTGTTCAATTTTATATTGCTGCCTCACTGAATACATAAATTCAAATCAGAGGAGACTGCAAAGTGGGTAGTTAAGGAACCCGGTAAGAGTAAAACAGTGACACAGATAGAACAATTTCTCTAGTGCCCAAGTTCAGAAGATTTAAGGCAACAATAGCTGTACTACCAACTGGGGGAAGAACCTTCCTGGCACCATCCAAATGAAAAATGTTTATTCTCTTCCCAACGCAAGGCCTGAGATCAAAATACCCTGAGGGCTTCAAAAGGAGACCCCGGCAGGAAGTGAAGGGGGAAGTGGTCAGCTCATTTGGAAGATGACAGGGACATCATCTGTGTCACTGCAAGCTGTTACTGACAGTGGGTTCTCGAAGGAGAGTTCTGGCAGGGTCCAAGTTCAACTGGACCTGCTAGATAACAGGGTTGGCACCCAAAGAGGTGTAACCTAGCAAGACAGTTGGCCTGTGGGATCTCATTCCAGAGAAAAGTAGATGCATGGGCCTACTATTTGAAAGAGGTGCACTTTGGGATATCAAAAAGGCCCCTATCCAGGCACTGTGACACTTAAATACAACATCTTTGGGGCAGGAACTGTTCAGCGCCTAGCACAATGGGATCCTGGTCCCTGACGAGGGCTCCTAAACACTAAGTAATACCAATAATTAATAACACTGAATCTTACAACAGCCTGATACAGTGAGCAGCTTTGAAAAAAAACTAACAAGCAGAATGAATGAATGATCTCCAGGTCAGCCAGCCACCCAAACCAGCTGCAATCTTCCCACCTTCTGTAGTCTCTGGGAATGCATGTTCAACCTTCTGAAACCCTCTCAAACAAGTGAAAGGGACAATGGTTACATAATTTTAATGAACCATGCTTCATCAGTTTGTTTGAAATCCATATTGCTAAGAAGTAGATTCAGAAGCATGCCTTAAAAATCAATAAACTAGGGTTATTACAGACCAAGGAGGGTACTGGGTTCCAAAGCTGAGCAGCTAAAAAAGAGCTGTGTTATTTCCCTCTGAGCTACTAATGTGTGTGATTTACCTGGGGTAAAAACACAGTGAAAACAAGCCACTTTAGTTTTACCACAAGATACACTCATCGGGTCAGCACCATAACTCCTGAGGTGAAAACCACAATGTTTTAGTAGTGAATACAAGCCCAGAGAGAACACAAAGCCACACACCCCTAGCCATCTCCTCACAGAGTGCCGCTCAAGCTCAGAAGCTCCCACTGATTGCAACTGTGGCAGAGTAACACAGAAATGCAAATATTATTACTCAGTATTAATCCATCTTAATTCTATTCAATTAATTCTAGAAAGTCAATTTTGTTCTGACTGTTCCCTAATATAGACTCTCCTATGGCTAATCAGTGTTATGTCCATTAGCATTTATTGCTGAAACATCTATACAAATCTATTTTAAAGTTAGAAAATGAAATCGTGTAAACAATTACTGTTTTTAAAGTGTCAGTTTAAACCAAAATTATTTCTCCAGCAATAATGAAAACAAACCAATATTTTTTTCTGCATCTTTAGAGATCTATTACAAACCCCAAAAATCTCATAGAATAGTTTTTAAACTCTTTTCTCCTTTCTTCTGAAATTCACTAATCAGTATGACTTAAAAGTAATTAACTTTTTTTCCCCTGGTTTAGCCATAGCTAAAAACAAAGGTAAATTGTTTAGGAGTCTAATCCTTAAATAATTAAGTCAAGTTATTGATTTTTTTTTTTTTTTTAGTTTCGTATTCATTCGGATGCTAGCAGATCATTTTAAGTATTTAGCTGTTTGAGCTATAAGTTGCTTTAAACATGCGTCCTTATCTTTTACTCTGCATGTAGAAAACAGCTTCTTGTATAAACAGTGATGGGCCATGTTCATCTGGTATAACAATCTGCTCCTCCTCCCTCCCCTCTCCCCCCCCCCGGCGCTCCGTATTTCATGCAATAAATTTCAAGGTCTCAGAATGCTGAACAATCAGTAATATAATTCTCAGTCCCTACCCATTGTTACCAGCGTTGCCCATCACCTTGGGGTGCGCTCGTTTATGAGGGTAATGTTCTGGGGTATCTGTTATTTTATCAGTGCTGCTTGTGTCACTTGTGTTTCTATTTGGAGCTCTGTTTCTCCCTTCTGCAAGCCCCTGCCTCCCAATAGAGCTACCCTGCAGGGTTTAGTTCAACAGGACTGGGTTCCTCAGGCCCAGAATCAGTCGAACACACACACTCAAGGTCACTCAGTACCGGCAAGCTGACAGCCTCATATGCCGCGTGCTCAGCACCCTCTCCCCAATCTTATGTCACACTTGTCCTAGTCCCAACTCCTTTGAGGAGCAGACCCCACAGGATTTTTGAGTGTTACAGGGATCTTTGGCTTAGGTAAGAGGCGTGTTGCTGCAGAGCAAATAGGGAAGCCAAGAACACACAAGAGTAAATGAAGTTAGGAGAGTCTGGCAACCAGCTTGACCATGAAAGTTACTTTATTGCCAGGTAAATAAAACACATGATACTAGTAGTAATAGTCATACAAGCAGAGACAAACAAACCGAACACTTACAATATGGCATGGTTTCAACTGGAGTATTTGGGGAAATCTAGTCCAACTTTGACTACAAAAGTCAGGTTTAGAAAGTTATACCTGGAGTGAGAGAGAGATCAAATTAGGTCTGAGGGGGAAAAGTAGGCTTAACCAAAGAGTGAGAAAGATAGAGAGAGTTGGGCGTCTCACCACTCAGAACAGCTTGAACCAGTCGAAGGTTCCCAGGTAGACAGGCTGTTTAACTTAGGCTGGAGTGCTTGAGACAGACAGAGCCCCCAAAACGATCAGTGAAGGTATTTCAGTCCGAAAAAGGTTAAGTTCCAGTGGAACTGGTGCAGTGTTTTGGATCCAAGCACCAGAACAGAATTTTGAACTTGGGTAGGAGTTTTTGTAGGGAAGCAACAATGGTTCAAGGGAGAACACTAGATTTATTTATGGGTAAATAATGACTCAAGGGAGTATAGGAGAGTTGTTTTGTTTAGACTGGACAATAGGAACTGATCATTCCTGGCTATGGGTGATGTTACTCCAAGGGAGCTCACAATGCAATCAGCCAGACTGAGTATTTTGGATACCCAAAAAGGATTCATTACTAGCATTGGTCTGATAGATGCTGAGCTGGGTGTGTTCAGTCATGGGCCGATCAGCATCTGGAGCAGAGATCCCCTATCATGCAGTGATTCTCTGGTCCCAGAGTTCAGTCCAGTCCCTGCTTTGGAACCTCCGTTCTCCGCTCTGAATGCTAATGGCAGTGCCCCCCTGTCCCATCTCTGATGCAAATGAGACTAGGGAAGTTGCCTTAATCCTGTCACCCTTGTCTGGAGGGTTTTAGGTGGGTCTCCCACTGCATTTTCATTGTTTTTTGTAAGTCTTTCTTTTGATCAGTTCTGGCTTAGGCAGAGGTAGAGGGGGGAAGTCCTTTGTGAGTCAAACAAGCTGGGTACTGCACCAGGGTTCCACAGGAACACAGAGCTGACAGGTAACAACATCCAACGTAACATCCAATATAGCTGTTGTTCAAATATAAGTAAATATACAATTAAGGGAATGGAGAGATTAAGCCATGTATATGCTTTCTATAGCTCATCTACACACTTTTGCTAAGATTTTCAAAATTGACTAGTGATTTTGGGTGCCTCGGATTTTGGATACTCGATACTGAGACACCATAAAGGGACCTAATTTTCAAAAAGTGCTAAGTACCTGCTCTCAGAAAATCAGGCCTCTCTCAAGTATAATAGGTTGCTCTCCAAAAAAACTGAGGTCCCCAATGTTGTTAGTTACTTCTTTTAAAAAATGATGATGATCTGAGTTTAAAATAATCAGCCGATCACCTGAAGAGCAATATATAAATATATAATCTCTTTGGAACTTAAAAAAAATTAAGGCAACATTAGATGCAAATTCTTCAGCTCTACATGAATATCGTACTCTGCTGACAATTTGTATTTGGCTGGGGTCTCAGGGAATAGACTCTTCATTTCAGTTCAAAAAGTTGTTTATAATCTCTTCTGCTAGTATAAGTGGGCCTCTCACTTCATGGGATGAAAGAGTGAGTTAAAGAGCACTTCTGTTTTCCAACAGGGAAATGTCCTCTCTAGCTAGACAGGATTCAGAACAAAGGAATACAGAATTCAGGGGTGCACCTGCTTGTTACATCCTGTTTAATAAATGATACTTGATTATATGCTATTTAATGCTGGACACATCCCTGTAGTTTTTCCCAGAAGTTACTAGTACTTTAGGTTATGTGTAGTTTATTGCTTGGCTTTCTGGGTTTTCAACAATTCAACCATATATACTCTTACCATCCTGTTTTACTCAGAATTTCTCTTTATTGCTCTCGCTTTCTCTCGGGAAGAAACTGTTTTGTTCATCTTTAGATCTCAACAGCTTTTGTCAAAATGATCTTTCCTGCCATGGAAACATAGGCTGTGAATAATCTGACCTGTCTTTGTTTATCTGTCTCTGTTCTTTTGCTTTGGGTGGTGTGTTTAGAGCCCCGGTTTTCTATCAAAAGTCCTTTTTGCTTTAGCATACCAGAGACCTGGAGTCCAGTTTCCTTTTCGGAAGGTACCCTGTATGTTCAACCTGCTGCTGTTTGAAACTGGCTAAATGTTTCTCTATATTGCCATATATCAGTATGATATGAAAGACCTAGACTAAGCCACATTACTTGTTACAACCTCTCAATATTATTTGGTTTTTGTTACAACGTGAAGTGTGATTATGTTGACCATTAGTTTTATATTTTCTGTGTAATGATTCTTTTTGCCTCACATTGCTCTTCAATTTCTACATCATTATTTAATTCTGGTTGCCTTCAGTGCTCACTTATTTTGAGAGTGCAAAATGCTATTTGCTGTGTAAAAGGTAAATGAGGTGGTAAGTCAGTATTAAGGCTTAGATGGGCTGTCAGTTAGTGCATTCAGGTTTTTAAATACTAATTTTTCCAGGTTGCAGGCGGTCAGCACCTTGTCCAGCAGGCCAGTAAGCAATTAAATATCAGAGGTTTTTGTTGTCCTCACTTCAGACCTGTACAATTTCTTTTACCTTTTGGTGATACTCTAAATGTATCTATTTAATGTAGAGATGATCTCTCAGAATTATGGCTATGATGATAAATGGGATGCCAGGAAAATGCAAATCTTGCTTTCGGCCCTTCCAAGTCCTTTGAAAAAAGGGTGCCAGTTTTACTGTAACACTTACAGCATTGTCAAATAGACTAGGATCCAAATTTGGCCTATTTTAAATTATTTTAGTGTGATGGGGATTCTCCTCTGGATTCTAAGGATGAAATTCAGTCCTGATATTAGTGGGCACAGTTCCTGTTTAAATGAATGAGAATTGTATCAACATATGCTGAATATAGCTCTACAAATATTTTGATACTCATTCCACATTCACCATACATTTTGTTGCCAAAAGGAATGTTTTGTGCTCTATAAAGTCCAACTGACCCTCTGCTACATGAGAAAGGGATGGGGGTAGGAAAGAAACTGCTTCTGCAGGACATCCCACTCTTTAACATATCCTGATTTGGGCAACAGGAGCTATGTGTGTGGTGTCTTTATTGCTAGCAGAGTTGAGGATGACTGATTCTCCCCAGCACAGGCATCTGAGATATAGCTCCTCTTCAGAGACAGCTGGAGAGGGAGGACATCTTTACCATTCCCCATTTTGTTGAAGAAAGGTATGAATGAGAACATTGCTACAACAGCATCAAATTATTCCTTCCTAGAACCAGGAATAAGACCAAAAAGGTGTACATGTAGCATTAGGAGGATCTCACGTAAGATCATGTCTAGGATGCCCATCTTCACCTATATCCCACTCCTATTTTACCTTGACTGTTGAGAGTAAGAGTCAGACACACCAGGGGCTGAGACGTATGTCCACTCAGTACAAAGAATTATATCACTCAACTTTACTTGCTTATACATAATTTAGATCTGAACTAGAGGATAGTAACATTGCTGTGCCCCATTTAAGGACTTGAAAGAGTAAGGCCTGGTACTCAAGTAATAGTGGTAGATAGGAGGGATTGATAAATAAAAGGAGAGAAGAAGTAGCTGAGATTACTGACCTATCTAACTTTCAGATGTTGCTAGTCTTAAAACAACTCATCTGAAGGCGTTGCTGATCTTGAGAAGGCATAAGACTGTACCTTGAAGCAAAATATAATAATGTAAATACAAGAAATGGACTGGATTCAGATATGTGAAATTGTGATGCCAGTACCATCAGCATCCTATTGAATTATTTGAGTTTGCACTTCATTATGCTACTTTCATATGTCCCATTTGTGATTGTTATAAGAGTCTTGAACTTTACAGAGAAACCAGAAGTTAATGAATTCCTGAAAACCCTATGGATGGGTCCAGCATTTCAGGGGATAAATAGGTAAGCTATACTAAAAATCTTGACTAAAAGTTCAGAGAGATATGACATGGGGAAGAGTATTCTCGTATTAAAATGTTGTGTTTCTCTATGTTAATTATATTAGGAACCATTGGCTACCAAGCTACTCTTTCTCATATGTTTATCAGAAATAGATTATGGCCATATCATTTGCCTAAAGTTTACAAGATAGTTTTGAAAAATTAATTTCTTAAATCTTGATTTTTAAAATTATTTTGTGATCCATTATTTCTTTACTTGCTTCTTAACTCAACAGGCTAGCTCCACTAGTTTTCAACCAACAACTATAGAGAACTAGACTAAACCAATTTTAACTCACCCTAACATGGTTTGGTTGCATCTACAGCAGCTGGCCTTGCTGCATAATAATCCAATTTGGCCCCATCTCTGTGCTTAACAATGAGTTGGTTAAACAAACCAGTTCAGCTACAACTGTTTTAATCATGCTTAAGGTCAGTTGTTGAATACTGTTTACCATGTATAGCCAAACTCTGATACAGTTCCTTGGAAGGGTAGTACAGATTTGCTAACTTGATTTTGAAACCACTATAATATACTTCTAATATGTGATGATAGAGTATTAGCTCTCACAAAGAAAGCACTAAAACCTTCATAGCTCAGCTGATCTTCACTTGGTATAAAGGTGTTTGGGAGCAATAGGTAGTGGTTTAATACTGCAGTGAAGAGGCATTTTAGCTTCTCAACTCTCACGCCAGTTATTTGTGCCACAGTTATATGAACAATATCCTTGCCATTTGAATTAACTCACACAGATCTCTAGCATTATAGGGAAAGCGCAGAATAAATCTAGATGAACTCTTCTACGTAGACTTGCACAAAAAAGGAATGAATAACCATATTAAATGTGTCATAAATAATGGATTGTGATGAAAATTATGTTGTAATACTCATCACTTTGGGAATACACATTATTTGGGGTCTTTAGAATGGTTTTGATTTTTCAGCATAAAATCACTAAAAATGCTAATACTTGTATTAAACCCATAATGATGGGCCTGTTGAGTATAGGACCTCAAACTCTCAGGTACAAGAATAAAATGTCACAATGAATCAGTAAAAAGCTAGTTGAAAATTTGAGGAGGGCTACAATATTCTTGGTGGTTGTATTTTCCAGTTGCATCTTCCTGCTGTATCTTTCTGGCCATCTGAAAAGAGTTGTAGATATGCACGTGTAATTGGCAGATAAGGGTTAATAAAATGTGTGCTGGAGGAGTGAATTCATACAGCAGATTGAGAGTTAATTTATGAGGCACCTGTGAGTATTGAAGATGCCCTTGTGTGCAAGAACTGAACTTCCCAAGCTCCCGCTGATAGTAACTACTTCATACTCCCATCTAGCGTGCTGCTCACTTCAGACTGTGTCATAATTTCACTTTATTTGTGTGTATATTTCTAATGTCTTCACTACTGGCAGTTTAACTGATTGAAGCATATTTCCCCCCTGAAGATTGCATCATTTTTTTCCCCTTACCATTGCTGACCACTTACCAATCATCATACCGACTTGACAGCAGAGGACAAAATAACTGTTCCAAAGGTAGAAAGGTACTTTATCTACTATTCCCTATGTTGGGAAGGGACTCACCTAATGTGCTTGGTGAAAAGTATCACTAATGTTACATGATGCTGTAATCTCAGGAGAATCAATTACTACTTCTGTAAGCCTGTCCTACTTATCTATTCATCACACATTGATTATATATGAAATATCATGTGAGTTAACTACAACTATAACACAATTAATTGATGAAATGAACTAACTGGTTCCACTGTACTTGAAAAATAGTAAATGTATTGCACTTCAAAACATCTTCCAGCCTTTGGACCCAGTCCTACAAATTCTTCCTATCAACTGTAAATAGAATGACTGCAAGTCATTCCATTGAAATTAATGGGACTACACGTGTCAGTTGCTTGAATAGCCTGTAGTATTGGGCTTTAAACGTCTAGTGCTACTCTTGAAGAGGCACACTTAACAAAGGAACTACTCTACATCCTAGTACTAGAAAGAGTGAATTGTAATGATTATTAGACCCAATTAATGAACACATCTGCTTCAAACAATTTATAATAAAGCTATGAGATGAAATCCCTCTAGTGGCAAATGCTGGTAAAATGAAGAGATTTATTATCCCCCAAGGTTATACATTTAAATGGTCACCGCTGTATATATAAAATATAAATTATCTGCAAAGAGCAAATAATTGACTCTCCTGAGACTACAGCACTGTGTTACATTAGTGATGACCTTTCCCACCAAGTACATTAGGTGGGTCCCTTCCCAATATAGTGTAGGCCCTGCATTATTGCCTTACCTTACATATATCTTTAATACAAACTTGTCAGTCTTAAATACTTATCCATCTTCTACTTCTATAATCCTATCCTACTTATCTATTCATCACACATTGATTACGTATAACATGTAAGTTAACTATGACAATAACACCATTAAATGATAAAATGAAGTAACTGGCTACAATTATAACTTGTAATGCAAACAAGACTGTTAACTTGTAATGCAAACAAGACTGTTTACTTGTAACTCAGTTTGTGGTCATTGTATTCCTTCTTCATGGGCTCCTAAGAGTCTCCCCTTCTAAGAGAATTGTAAAGGGAAAATTTCACCCTATTGATTTGGAAACTGTAGCAACAGGCGCTAAACCCATTGTAAGATAACACAGAACTATCAAACAATTCAATTTAAAAGAGATGCTACAACAGGTATAAGTGATCTTCAGTTTGTTAATTTAATAAAATCCTATAGCTGGTCAGAATTTTCCAATTTTTTATTTTTTTCACAAAAATGTCCCCCTTTTGACCAGCTCTAATCCAATTTTGTAATTAATGTTGATACGATTAGCACTCTGCATCATAGATACCATTGACAAATCACATAACCACTTCCATTATGATACCTCTCTTCACTAATATTGCAATATTACATTTTTAAAGGATATTCATTTAAGAAAGATTTACTATATTCAGAAAGATTCTGGCAACAAATTTGGCCTAAAATTTCAAGGTTTAAAAAAAAAAAACAAAAAAAAACAAAAGAAAAACCCACCAAGCTTTTATAAAATATCACACCAATAGAAATAGTTCCAGAATTTCTTTAAAATATTCCTTTCGAAACATTTGGGTTTAAACAAATAAGCATATTCTTACTCAGTTTAATCTTTGTTCCCTTCCTCTTCTCCATGTAACTCTGAAGATCTAATCTGTTCCCATGAACACAAATACCATCTGTCTGTCATTTAGGTAATCTTTTGCACTCAGTATTATTGTGTTTAAGTGCAAAAGTATGTAAATAAAACAGTGAATAAGATTGTATTCTCTGCCCTTTCCTTATGTATCTGTGATGGGGTGAACTGGGCCCAGAGGCCCTCTGCTGGAGCCCTTAGCGTCCTGCCACACACTTTCTGTCCTGGAAAAGGAGTGGTGGAGCTAAGTCCTCCAAGCAGCCTAGAGAGACTACATAGGATACAGCCGATCAGAGAGACTGCAAAGGGCTAGCCAATGAGAGAGGCTGCAGGGAGCAGCCAATCAGAGCTCAGGATAGCCATATAAAAAGGAACGGCAAAGCCAGAGACAGTCATTTCCTTGTTGTCAGAGGTGTGCAGTTGGTGCTCCTGACTGGCCAAAGGAAGCTGTAGCACCATGGACAGCTCATTGCTGGCAAGGTCCAGGAGAGTGAGAAAGGGCTTCTGGCTGACTGCTGAACCTGAACACGGAGCCCTGAGGTGAGGGTGAAGCTTTGGTGAAGGCTGAGGCCATGGGGAAGTGACCCAGGGAGTAAAAGCAGTTTTGTTAAAGGAACATAGTGGTGGGTGGCTGCTATTCTTTGGGTCCCTGGGCTGGGACTTGGAGTAGTGGGTGGACCCAGATTCCCCCTATAAGCCACTGTGGAAGTGCCGTACAACTGGACAGCGATAAATTCCCAGAAGAGGATCTGAACTGTTTAGTGGACCAGCTGGGGCCAGAAGGGCCCAAGAGGGCAAAACCATTGCCTTCATGGAGGAAGCCCTGAGGGTACGGCCAGATAGCAGGACCGGGACAGTTTAAAGACGTCAGACACACCCGACCAGAAGGGGGCACTCGTGAGAGGTGGATGCCATGCCATTACAATAACACAATGACAATTGTGCTAAGTAGGCTTTTTTTTTTTTTTTTAAACTGCCATCTATCAGGTAGTCACTGAAGGAAAGCTAATATAATGAGTTTGGTCTCAAATTTTGTTCAGAATATTAGGGTTAGGGTCAAGTGGCAGGGTGTTCTACGGCAGTTGGCCACATCCCAGGAACTCCTGATTCCCTGCACTTACTTGAGTGTCACAGTGGGCAGAAATGAAGACCTTCCATGGAAAGTCACGGTCATGGAAAAAAGTGGTCCCTGACACAGCTTTATTAAATGTGTATTGGACAGAGTGAACAGGTCAGTGGGCAGAGACCAAGGTGATATGTTCTGATCATTCTCTTTTACGCAGAAGACATACTGCCATGTGACTTCACCAATTGTAGCTTCTTCAGGGCATTCAATTCAAACATAAGGTACACGTGCTGCGGTACTCAAACCTGTGGGTGAATTATTATGACAAGGGTCTCATGCCATGGGAAGGGGGGCAACATTTTGTCCAGCCAGAGGTAGATTAAAAGTCATTTCTGACTACTAACAAAATATGGGTGTCCAGGAGCAGTGAGGAGTGTAGAAGAATGCAGGAAGATTAGAAGGATTCTAACACAGTATGAAGCTTTGATTGGAGGACTGATTGCTTCATTTCAGGGTGATCTTATGGTTTCAACCAGTTCTTTAGAATGATTTCCTTCCCTTGTCACCATCAGATTTAGTTTCAGCCATCTACCCTTCATCAAAGAACCACCACACCCAGGCACTGGGCAAGATGGATGATGGCTTTGTATGTGTTTGAAGTGACGATGTTGCATAGAACAGAGTGTCAAATGTGTACTGCAGGCACTGAAGTCTGTGGTATCCTGCAGTTGCCCCTGAGGCTTAATTTGTTATGTATGTTGAATGTTAGATAATATTTAGCCTTATGCGCTCTGCAGCAGAGTCCTGTTGAGGCAGAGGGCTAGCTGCCCATCACAGCCCTTTCTATGCGGATGACTCCCACATCTACCTCTTTATTTATGTCCTTTCATCATCTCTCCTGTCACATATTTCCATATGCCCTTACTATCTCTTCCTGGATATTCCTTCACCACCTGAAACTCTATATTGTTCAAAACCAAGTTTCTTTCCTCATTAACACTTTCCTCTCCCTCCTTTTAATGCTGACAATCACCTCAAGCTCAAAATTTCATTGTCATGTCTAGCTCCTCTCTTCCTTTCACTACAGCCAGATTGTCACCAAGTCCTTAGCATTTTCCTCCTCAGTATCTTAAAATCTGTCCTTCCCTCTGAATCTCCACTACTAAAGCACTAGTCCATTCATTTATTATTTTTGCGTCCATTACTGCAATATCCTTCCTGACCACCCACAGCTCCCTCCTTTTTCTCTTTGCAATCTACCCCAAATGTTGCTGCTAAAACTATCTTCTTTGCTGACTACTCAGACCACGACTTCTGTCCTCAGATTTCTTCATTAATTTCCTTGCTTGTTAAAGTTCACACTCCTTGTCCCTCAATTCTTTCCATAACATACACTTCCAACTTTTCTGCTTTCATTTCATGTGACCCCCACTCCTCATTCCTTATACTTCCCAGCATCCTTTCTGTTATCAGTTTGTCTCTTGTCACTTCCTCCTTGTGACCTTGTGCCCTTTTTCCATACCCCATGTTACACTTAGAACAGTCGTTCAGCTGCCATGTGCCAACCCCTATCCCTTTTCTCCTTCAGATCTGTCTCAAATTCATTTCTTCAACCTATGTTGAGCTCTGCACCCATCATGTCTGCACACCTTTTTGTGTTTGAACTGCTTTATATTATATATTTTGCAAGTTGCATTGGATTTGTTTGCCTTGGAAAGGGTCCTTGTCTTTTTGTTTTTGCGAAGTGCCACTTAGGCATTATAAATAATTTTGAAGCCCAGCTGCTTGTAACTTGATACTCTTGATTTATTACCCACATTTGACTTGCATATTTTTGACCAAAGGTTATACATTCGTGTTATCTTTTATATGTTAGGTAGGTATAGGTGTTCCCAATGTTCAGCTGATTATTTCATTCGCTCCATTTGAGTTAGGAGACTTGACGGGGGGGAAATTGTTTCTTAGGTTTTTCTTTAGCAACAACAAGTATTTTTCTGTTTGTTCCCTATTCGTTTTAATAAAAAAGCACTAAAATGAGTAGCACATGAGAAACAAAGGTAAATGTTAAGCCTATCTGGATGAAACACTAAAAAAAAAAATCTGACATTTTCTTCATATTGCTGAACTTCGAAGTTGATTTCATTTCCTAGCGCCAGACACAAAATGGGAAAAATAAATTGACTCAATCCTCAAGACTGATCAATGTTTTTTTCAAAACTGCTTTAATAAGATAAAAATCAATACAGCTATATTATTTGCTATTATTATCACCAGTAACATTAAAACAAGATAATATTTGATTCATAAGTTAAAATGTTAAAGCAGTTCAGCTACCTACTTCAGAGGTAAAAACTTAAAAGGAAATAATTTATTTAATCCATCTTTGGGTTTCTTTTTACTCTTAAACTTTGTAACTTTGGTTTCTAGACAGGCTAGAAACACAGTATTAGTTTCTTTTTTTAGCACCAGTGTATTATTCTTTGTTTAATCTTAGTGTTAAAAATAAGAGCAAATGAATGCTTGTAAGTGCAAATTACTAATAATGATTACTCTAATTTTGTGAACCCTCCATTAAGTGGGTAGCCCATGTTGCTTCTATGGAAGAGAGCTACATGGAAACTTGAAGATTATCATTGTGCACCTAATTTTCCCTGTGTAAGGCTCACCGTTCTTTGATCGTTTAGCCCTTGCTGTTCAAATGTGTTGTTTTTAATCTTTCTGCCAAAGAAATAAGCTCACTTCTTAACTTTTTAAGATGTTGTTTCCCAAAATAAAATGTACTCCCTAAGAATGTATGAATTTTTAAAATAAGTTTCTCCCTTGTACAGCATTGCTAAGGCCCTTCCTTTCTGGCTTTACTTCGTTTAAAATTTCCTAGGAATGTATCAGTGTTTACAACAAAAAATAAAACACATGAAAATGAGTGCAAAAATTAACTTCACAGTTTTCTGGAGAAATATTAGGCTTAATACCAGCCAGGTTACCAAGTTGCCATCTCTCTTCCTGGAGCACAGAGCTAGGTCTGGACTCTGGGTTATCCCTCAAGAGCCAGAGAGACTCCCTGGACCAGACTTCCCACTCCAAAAGGAGAGGGGTGTGTGTCCAGGGAGTTCCAGGACTTCCAAAATTCAGATAAACAGTAAAAACAAAAAACAAACGGCCTTTAAATATTGCTAACTCCAAGCATTCAAGAATTGTGAATCAGACCCCTAAAAAGCATGCGTGGCTTAAATAGCTAAGCGTGTTGCATAGTTGTAAGGGCATTAGGCATTAATTTGTAAATACTTGCATTTGCAGAGCACCCACAATGCCCCTGGGAGCCTGTGGCTCAGCACCTTGTGAAGTTGCATAATTTGAGAAAACAGACAGTGCTGAACTGTTCTCCTTCTTGCTATGCAAACAATCAAGCAGGTTTAAGCTATAAAGCCTGATACTGTTTAATTGACAACTTTTCCAAGGTTCATTTGATAACTGAGAGCATGGCTCAACATCAAGGGTTTTTATAAAGTATTGGGCATAAGCAGTAGAATTTGTCAGATACCTCAGATAATTCTTCTTGGCAGTAAGATATTTTTTCTTCATTTTATTCTCCTAACTTATCACTTCACAGTGGTGGAGGCGCTGTGGGAGAGGAAACAGGAAATACAAAGCTGAAGCTTATAACATTTTCTTTTGGTAAAAGGTTATTTATTTGCTACTTAGGATATTGCTCGAATTACAAAACTAGTTTTCTTTTGCTTTAAACAGATCTGGGTCTTTGTAATATGCTTAGTGAGTTACACGCTTTGGGTTTCTTGGGGTGTTTCTGTTTTTGTTTGTTTGCTTTTTTTAAAATACCCGTTTTCATAGAAAAGTTAATAAACCAAAAAAAAATTAAATTTTTCATGGCTGTGAGGAGAAATTATGTATCTAACTCTGATTAGCACTTACAGGAGTCCATGCATCTGAGAGAATACAAGCAAAAAACATGTACTTCTGAAGCATCTTGTTTCTTTTTTATATAGAACTAATTAATTAAATAGGAAGAATCCGATGATAATTTTTCAACAAATATTGGCAAAATTTCCTGCTTTCCTTCCTTGATGTTTCCTGCTAGCTTTCTTGCAGAAAACAATTTCTTATATAACTGAGCACAGAAAAATATTGTCTCTGTACTGTGCAATGCCGCTGCTTTTCCTTTCCCTCTGAATTTAGCACTGTTCACTCTTCCTTCAGTTTATTAGGACTACTCAAGTACTTAAAGTTAATAATATGCTGACTTGGGGATCTAAAGCAGCTAATAAAAGGGTATTTATTGGTGCTAAACACAATCCTAAATAAGCCATCACTAAAAATGGATCTGTCAGTGAATGACATTAACAGCTATGAAATGAGTTAACATTAGAGATATGAGAAACACAGTTTCAGCTAGAAAGTTTTTTCACTTAGTGTCGAGCTGCGGTGTTCTTTTGTTATGTCATTGTATTTCAAATGGGTTCACACCTCTTGACTTTCACTTGAAACAATAAGCATTAATTTTCCACTCCAAATTATAATGCATCTAAGATTCACCTAAATCCTTATGGAAAAGTTCCATATTACAGAATAAGAAATAATTTTTCTATATCATATTTAGGATAATTCTATCTCAACTATGGAATTATTTGGAATGGTGTTTTAAAAACCCAACAGTGAAAATACCATTGTCATAAATTCCATAGGTTTTAGATTTATTTCCCTAGAACTATTTTAAAATTTGTAGAATCCTGTTGGTTTTATTACTGGCTTAGAACTTTTTCCATAAAAGAAAGTACATGAAACTTACAAATGTGGCCAATATTCTGGCTATATGATGAATCTCCGAACTATGTAAGTTTTGCCTAGTTTTCTTTGTAAAGTGTTCCACAGCTCACATTATTTCTGGGGGAATTCTACACACAATATTTTTAAATTCTGCATATTTTATTTGTCAAAATAACACAACATAATCACACCAGTTTCAATTATGTTGGTAATTTATTTCAGAATACCTGTCAGCAAATCTGTCTAACAATACAGAAAACAAAAAAGATTCAGGAAATGTTTTTTGACAAAGATTCCTTACTACACATATTAATACAGAACTTTGAGTAAAAATTCATTTAAACTACAATACAGAAATGTATTTCCCGCACCGCGCAGAAGCAAAGGCTTGGGAGAGGCAGGGTAACAGAGGAGCTAAGGGAGAGGTTAATAATTGCTGGGGAAAAGCCTGGCCTGAACTTGGGGTGTGAATAAGAGACGTATGGAACATGCAGACCCTGGCTGACCCTGAGCCTCTCCCATTCAGTCAGGCACCTCTGCCCCTGTCCCTGTTGTGTCCCTGCACCCCCACTCCCCATTCAGTCAGGCATATCTGCACAAGTCCCTATGTGGCCCTTCATCCTCACTGTCAGGCGTAGCTCTCTGTCTCCATGTGGCCCTGCACCCACTCCTCACTCAGCCAGAAATAGCTTCTCCTCTTCACTCAGCCACCCCAACACCTCCATCCCCATTCAGCCTGCACACCCCCACGCTCCCATTCAGCCTTTGGCTCAATGTTGTCATCCCGCTAGCTCCTGTGCCCCTGCCCCAGTCTGCCCCCCCACTAGTCTTTCTGAACCCCAGTCTATGTGACCCGCCCAACAGCCACGTGCGGCCCACTCTGTCACTCCTCCCACTGCATATCCCATGCTGCCTCGCTTGTCCCCATGGGCAGGGTGCAGTGAGGAAGGCAGCATCTGCCCCCTCCTTCTCTATAGATGGCTGCTGCAGCCTGTGAGCCAACTGCCCTGTCTTCCAGCACCACATTAGCCCCTGGTCGGTGAAAGGTGTAATTGCAGCTTCCTATCACTTCCCCATCAGAATCAATTATTCTGCTGGGGGGAGGAGTGCGAGGGAGATCAGCAAAGGACATTAATTCTGCACTGGTGCAGAATTATCCCCGGGAGTATCACACGGAAAGTCAGTAGTTTAGCAGAAAATTAATGACTAGATGAGGAATCCTCCAAAGGGAGGAAAAACAACCTAACTTTCGAAGTGAATGCTAGTGCAGAGGAAAACTGAACAGCAGTGGATTAAGGTGAGAGATGGGACCAAAACAAAAGCTCAGATCCAAACTCCATACTTTCGAATCTGGATTTTTCCCTACTCCTTTTCTGTACCATAGGGGGAACTGAAACCCCAAATCCAAATACTTCTGAACTTTGGGAGAATTCAGATCAGTCCTGACTCTAACTCAGATGTGTTCCTTTTTGATTGAAAAATGTATTGTATAAACGGCTCTCTGGTCCTTGGTTACTTACTGAATAAAGACGACTTCTTTCTGTATTGCAGGGGAAGCACAAACTGCATGTAGACACAGGACATGAAGGCGAGTGGTGTGGCCTCATCCCAGTTGGGAGCTCTTGTGACAACGTTACTACGACGGGTCTAAAATGGAATCTCAGTAAGTAAGGTGTCTCGCTGCTGATGACATTTCAAATTAGAGATCGCTTCATTGGCGTTACTTCAGATTTACACCCACGTAACTGATATTTAAAACCTTGTCCTGTGTGTTTAAGAGGGAGAGGAGGGAATAGTAAACTTTAGCAGAGAAGGCTCTGCCAGCAATAAAGTCAGAAAAGGAAATGCATGAATTATATTAAAACCTAAAACATCGCAGGTTGAAATATGTTTTGCTTTTGGGAATCATAATGCTGTTTAAATAGAACATTTGTTGAGGTCATGATGCATTACCATCTTGATACATCACTCTTCAGGGAGGTAAGGCTGCAAGTGCCTAAACTCCTGCCTATAAGCCATGAAGTTCTGACAGACAAATAATAATGTGATACAGATTATTAAAGCCACCTCACTTCTCATGAACTGCTTGGCATATACTGTCTATTTGTCAACTCTGGATGAATATATCTTTTTTTTCCCGTTATTTAAAATGGGTAAAGTGCATTTGCCCTAGAATGGGAGTATTTGTTAGAAAAGAAAAAGACAACAAGAATTCTTCTGACAGAAAAATAGAAAGGGGAAACTTTTCCTTTGTGAGTCATGCAGGGTAAATTTACCCAGGAAGATTAAGTGAACCTTTTTTGGTGGAGATGCATTAGAATTGAAAAGGAAAGAACCAAAGAAGTGGTTCATAAGCACTGAAATGTTCTGTACAGCCATCATCTACTAACCAGTCTGATCTATATAGGCAGACTTGTGCCCACCTACATGAATGGTCCCCACGAGAATACCCATCTCTCTCTTTATGATGAATCTGAGGTCTAGCCAGTGTGCTGAGACCACTACTGCCTGCCTCACATCTAGCTGTCTGCTTTTAACTTTTACCGGGGGATTAATCTTTGGCAAAACATAGCTTTACATGGTCTCTTGCACTTCAGGATCTGGAAAAGCTCAAGTTCCATTGTGGATTTGAGTGCGCGCAGTTGAAATCCCTAGTCAGCAATGGCTCACTAGTTGTTGGGTTCTGAATTTGGCATTAAATTAAGAATGGAAGGAAGTTTCCAGATGCAGGAGATCAGGATGAAGAGCTGTCTGACTGGCACAGTTATGATCTTACTGTCTTCAGTTGTTTTGTAAAGGTTGGCTGTATCGTATAAAAGGAGCACTGATGTCTTTTAATTTGAAAGACAAGATATGAATTCATAATGATAAAGATAGGATGAGAACAACTCTTATAAATCCTTCTCACTCATGTACTTTTGGCTTTACAATGAATTTTGTGTCTATGGTATAAAAAACGAGTTATATAATTTCTCAGTAAATTTTCCAGACATACAGAGAATCGGAGAAGGAAGCTTAAACCACCATTAAGTTAATGAAGCAAAGTCGAAGGAGTTCACATCACTTTGTAAAATAGTCAGCTGAAATTACATACTGCAGTGTATCAAAATGTGATGAACTTTGTGAGGAAACTTTTTGTTTGTTTCAAATGCTAGTTATTTTTCAAATGCAGAAGTATTTCCCCTGCATTTAATGATGTGACCTTTGTCACGTTAACAAGGTGCCTATCTGGGAGACAAAGGATGTCAGGGTAATTTTTGAGAATCTGCCTGCTACCCCATAAAATGTTTGTCTCAGAATTTTCTGTTATTTACAAAGTTCTAGTCTCTTTCATGTAAGAAAAATTGCAAAAAAAATTATAGTAATTTGGCAAAAGCTCCATAGCTCATAGCACCTCAGGATTTGTAGATCCTACTTGTAATTAAAGTCTAGAAAATGCCAGGATAGTTCTTTCACCTAAGACTGTTGCTAGCAGATAGTTTAGAATCAACTTCCCTTATCACCTCCAGCCTTCAATGGAATCAGATAGTCTGACTCCAATGGGAATATTCAACCTGATAATGTTCATTTTCATGGGAAGGGCCTGCCATGTCTTTCATGTGGCTGTTTCCATAGTGACATTTAAAAAGGAAAAGAAAGGACATATTGAAGGCTTATTGCCCTTGATCACAGAGAAAAGAGATTGTCCAAAATGGATTGGTTTGACCTGTTTGATCCAAATATACCTTGACCAGATGGAAATAAATATTGTTTTGCAATGGGCAAGATATATTCTAGATATTTGCTAGAGTAACTACATATCTATCAGTCAGACATATTCCACGCCAGGCATTCTTGAGTCACAGGAAATTGCAGGAGGTATGGGAGAATCCTATAGCACACGGCCATGCATGACCCATGCATGACAATGACCACAGCAATGTGCTACAGTGAATGAAATCCAGAATTTTCTGGACGTAAGTACCACAAAAAGCTAATGTGGATCATTATTGTTAAAGAAAGCACCATGTGCAGTCAGTGTTACTATAGTAGATAGTGTATTATATATCGTCAGAGTGTGGTTGCTTGGACACTTAAGGCTGGGGTTTTAAAAGGAGCCTAAGGGAGTTGGGAGCCCAAGTTGCATGGATTTGGGGCACCAAACTCATGTAGGCTCCTTTTAAAATCCTAACCTAAATTCTCAAAGTAGAGGTGGAGGGGCTGTCTGCTCTTTTGTGTATGAAAACACTGAGCCACTTTTGCTTGTATTTTTCATTTGAGATGGGGATGGGGGATGCCGAATCATATTCAAAAGTATAAATAGTATAATCTGACCAGAGAATTTGCTAAGTGATCATCTGTGTCATTGGTGCATAATTGTCTCTAGTAGGTAGTCTCACCTTTTCTCCATCTTTTCATATACCTTTTGTTTAATCTAGTGATGTTAATAGATATTTTACGTAAGGGAAAAGTGGGAACAGGCAGTTGGGAATATGTTAGGCTAGGACTGTGTACTAAATATCTGTCACATGCATAATTGGGTTGGTCCATTCAGGCATGTTCTGTATGGAGAAGTCTGAGTTTACACCTTATTTTATTGGCCAAAGAGGTCTTCATTTTTTATGGAGAAATGAGTTACTAACCACTCCAGGGTTGGTTTTGAGGGTAGTGGAGTTGAGGGGTTTGGAATCGTATCAGACTTGGAGTCCAATTGTCCTCAATGCTTATGATACCAACAATACTGTTATTAGCTGATGAATTCTGGGAGGTGAAGCATCTAGATACTATGGTGATGAGCACTATATCGGGGGAAAAACTCTAGGAGTTTGTTGCATAATGTTCTGTTACCTTTTTTGTGCTGGGAGACAAGCAGGCATAAAAAGGACAGATTCCTACCTGAAGGGTCACATTAATAATACAACATCTCTACTTCCTTTCTGTCCTTGCTTCTTTTTGTTGTCAATGAGAAGCCAAACCTTGCATTTTGCATTATTTGTCTGAATAGTGCTCACATTGCACATCAGTTGCTCCAGCGGCTTGGTCATTATTAAGGTTTTTTCACAAAATCTGGATCGTTCTCTTGTTTATTCCTCAATCTCCTCATCACTAAAGTATAAAACCCAAGACGTGCTGGGATTCTCTATGGATTCCAAAAGTAACTTGAGATTCAACAGCCTGAAACTGTTCCCAAGTAAGTGGCTGAACCTAGCCATTAATAACTCAAGTAAATTCTCAATGAGATTATTATTCAGATGATGGTAAAACAAAATAAAGCAGTGAAACCAAGTAAAAACTAATACCCCAGATTCAGAATGCATGTTAATTTTTATTGCAACAGGCTTTTTTCTCCTCATGACAAGATCTAGATTCAAATGACCTGTTTTGTTGGGAAAATGCCATTGCTATAGTACCGGCTATCACTAACGATCCTCCGGACTTCTGTGCTGCCCGTAATTTTACACTTAAATTGAAAATGGCAAGTCACCCACAAAGGATAATGTAGAGAAGCAAAGAGATAGGCACACATTGCTAGGAAGTGTGACTTACATGTCATCTTTTTTGTTGAGAGCCTGCATATGGAAGGCCTTTTCCTGTTGTTTTGTGCATGGAGGTATGAGACTCCGCCCCGCCCATAAAACCTTAATGGACCGAATGTTTAAAAATATTTGATTTTCAGCCCTGTGTGTGTAAATCATGGAGTCGATGACATTTTTCATGCTAAACGTGACAAGAAATAAAAGGCCTTTCCTCATTTTGGCGTCAGCTAATAGCAAAAGATCTGAAACTTAAAAACTTAAGTTCTGGGTACGACCGGGTGCCTCGGATGGACTACACACAGAGTGCCACGCTCAGGGCAGACTGCAAGAAAGAGGGCGGACAATGCCCAAATTGGTAGCTTAGTCTATGATTAGATTCACCAAGCCAGTAACAAAAGAGCTTCTGCAGTACCACACTGGTTAAGCAAAAACCAAATACCATCTCCTTTAGGCATTCCAGCCCTTGGCTCCCATCTAGACAAACAGGTCTGATATAGTGAGAGGTTATTAAAAACTCAATTCACCATGTGTGAGGTTTTTACTAATCCCAAAGGATCAGACACTTACCCCAAGTCAATATATATCTCCAGTCTTAACCCAGTATCACTATCAGCCAATCCTTAGTGAACTAACTAGAGTTATTAATAAAATAAAAGAGTTAATAGATAATAGATCATATACATACAAATGATTGAGAAGTCTTTATATCAGGTTTGTAGCAGTGATGGAATAGATTGCTGGCATGCAAAAATCTCTCTGGTAACTTCCAAAAGATTGGAAGGTCCTCAGTTCATAGTTCGAAATGGTCTGTTTAGTTTTAAATCCACAGTCTAGGGAATTAGAGCAGGAAAGAAGCAAAATGGAGTTGTCTCAGGTGTCTTTTTATATCCCTTGCCATGTGTATGGGAATGTATTGTCCCAAACGAACCCCACAGTCCTTGTGTATGGAAAGTTACAAACCCAAGATGGAGTCGAGGGTCACATGAACATATCACGTGTCCTCACATGGTTTGCTGAGTCACAGGGGTTGGCCATTGGCTCCTCGCTGTCCGAGGCATCCAGAAGAGCTACAGGATGGAATGACATTCCAGAGGGGTAGCTGTGTTAGTCTGTATACAGCAAAAACGAGTCCTGTAGCACTTTGAAGACTAACCAATTTCTGCAGGCATAAGCTTTTGTGTGCCTGCAGAAGGATGGAATGAGTTTCTTCAATGGCCCTTGTAGGAGTGGAGTGTCCTTAATGGGCCATCAACATATAGCTGTCTAGACATGATGAAAATCTATCTGCAAGTTGTCATCCAGGAACAAAACACATGTTGGAGATACAAATGCATAGCCAATATTCATAACTTTCTATACAAAGAGGATGCATAGATTTAATCAGGATAATCATACTCAATAGACTGTAGTATTTCTATTGACACCTTACATGACACACTTTGTGCAGGATTTGTTGCTCTTGTAGAACAGTGGTAACCTCAGTGATATAAATGGCCATCTTTAATCATATAGCATCGCACTGGACCTTCATATATTTTTATATGTCTCCATTGTAAATTAATTTGGAATCTGTGCTGTAATAACTGGACAACAACAATTGATGATTTAGCTATTAATGGGGCCTTGCGTCTTTACCAGGGCATGTAAGCATTATTGCTATACAAATAATCATTTCCAACATTTTGAGTTTTTTTTGTTTTATCTGTAAGTTTCTTGCACTACAGTATATATAAGTGTTGGTTCACTTACCAACCTTACTTACGAGTTTAACGCACAGTTTCCTTTCTGGGCATATATAAATTCCTATGCTAAAGAAAACGCATATAGCACTCGCATGCTAGTCAAATGTGATCTACATCCAATTCACAGATACTGTCATGAGACTTTGTAGGCTCTGGATAGGAAAAGACAGGGATAAATACCTATGACAGGGACTGTGCTAGGGGATGCTATCAAACCACTCACGTCTCTGAGTATACTCTACTTCCAATGGTCAAGAAAATTCAGCTTGTCTTGATTTCACATGCAACACTACAGTGTGTGTGTGTGTGTGTGTGTGTGTGTACATACACAATGCTTCCTTACAAACTGTGATTTACTAGAATTGATACAAATGGGAGATTAATTTGTTTTAGTTCCCACCTTATGGGCAAAGGAATCTGGTGAAGCTGGAAAATTACTCGGGGGAACAATTCCTAGTTCTATGTACTATTGTAAAGTATACATTCTGGATCACCCTAATAACATATTCCTTACCTGGTCCCAAAGGGATATATATCCTTTCTCCATTAATATCTGATTTACAACAGAGTATTTAGATAATACCTGCTCTGATTTGACTCATCTGGCTGCTTGGTGATAACAGCTTCATACCTTTTAAAAAGAAAAAAAATCTGAGTGGTAGTGTTATCCAGTATAGATTTTTTTTAAGTCCCTTCATGGAGGTTAACTGAGAGTGAAGAAAGAAAGCTGCAGTACTGCTATTGATAAAGGAACCTGGCTGAAGGATCATGGCATATTAAGGATTTTCTTTCATAAGGAATGATCTCATTAGCAAATAGTATGTTATGACTCAGTGCATATTTCCTTTCATATGTTGTACCTTATTTTACCTGTATTATTAACCTTTGCAAGTATGTGAGCACTGTGTGTGCATTTTCCAAGTAATTTTCATGCAGACTGGTTTTCTGTAGGGTGGAAGTTATACTGCCATTAGCTGGTTCTATGCAGCAGGGAACCCTACTGTTTTACTACAAAAAGGCAATAATGGTAATCAGAGAGAGCTCTGACTTCTTTCTGTTCTGGTCAATAGGAGTCTTGCTAATGTCAAGCAAAACTTTTTTTAAAAGTTGCTATTGATAGTAAAAACCAAACTTTTTGCTGTACTACTTATTATTTTTGTGTTTCGTGTTTCTAAACAGTATAATCGTTTTGCTCATGAAATTGAGGAATTGCCCCCCACACACACAAAAAGAAAAAGGGATATTGCCATTAATGTTAGGGCTGCAAATTTATTTTAAAGGCACTGCACTGTTTTAAGGGTTTATCATCAAGTGCTGCAGAGGAAACACCAGAACTTGAAACTCCAAAGAGGAGAAGAAATTGATTTTTTTTTTTTAGGCTTGTTGTTTTAAGTATATTTTAGATTACATTTGAGCTACTGATTTGGAATCTTAAACCAGTTGAGTTTCATTTATTTTATGGGTTTATTGTTCATGAAAAGCTCTGGATTAACAGTAACGGAGACTGTGAAGAGCGGTGTATCCCTTAAATTGGATACAGTATGGCCAACAGCAATGCAAGCTTCCCCCACGCTGCCCTGCCAAAGTGCCTTCTTCCAAACAGGGAGGGCAAATAATCAACACACCCCTTTAATCCTCAGTGGCTCTTCTCAGTCTAACTGGTTGATCCTGGTTGTAATGGTGGTTTTGATGATATTGAGACTTGTCCACTAGGCATTGGATAGAGACAACTTAATGGAACTCATCTCTACAGGCTGACACACAGCCATCAGAGGGCAGCAACTTCCAACCTGGGCTGGATTTTAACGAGGTACCGGTAGGCTAAACCAACAGCCAGTAGACTCATAGACTCATAGGTCAGAAGGGACCAATATGATCATCTAGTCTGACCTCCCGCACAAGGCAGGCCACAAAACCCTACCCATTTATAACAACCCCGAACCCATGACTGAGTTATTGAAATCCTCAAAAATGAGATCTGAAGACCTCAAGCTGCAGGGAATCCACCAGCAAGCGACCCATGCCCCATGCTGCAGAGGAAGGCGAAAAACCTCCATGGCCCCTGCCAATCCGCCCCGGAGGAAAATTCCTTCCCAACCCCAAATATGGCGATCAGCTAAACCCTGAGCATGTGGGCAAGACTCACCAGCCAGCACCCAAAAAAGATTTCTCTGCAGTAACTCAGTTCCCATCCCATCCAGCATTCCCACAGACCATTGAGCAGACTTATCTGCCGATAATCCAAAATCAATTGCTCAAATTAAACTATCCCATCATAACATCCCCTCCATATACTTATCAAGCTTAGTCTTAAAGCCAGATAAGTCATTTGCCCCCACTACTTCCCTCGGAAGGCTATTCCAGAACTTCACTCCCCTAATGGTCAGAAACCTTCGTCTAATTTCTAGTCTAAATTTCCTAATATCCAATTTGTACCCATTCGTCCTCGTGCCTATATTAGTACTAAACTTAAACAATTCCTCTCCCTCCCTAACGTTAATCCCCCTGATATATTTATATAGAGCAAGCATATCCCCCCGGAGCCTTCTTTTGGCCAGGCTAAACAAGCCAAGCTCTTTGAGTCTCCTTTCATAAGGCAGATTTTCCATTCCTCGGATCATCCTAGTAGCCCGTCTCTGAACCTGTTCCAGTTTGAATTCATCCTTCTTAAACATGGGACACCAAAACTGCACACAATATTCCAGGTGGGGTCTCACCAGCGCCGTATATAACGGCACTAACACCTCCTTCTCCTTGCTGGAAATACCTCGCCTGATGCATCCTAAAACCGCATTTGCTTTTTTAACAGCCATATCACATTGGCGGCTCATAGTCATCCTGTTATCAACCAATACCCCAAGGTCCTTCTCCTCCTCCGTTGTTTCCAACTGATGCATCCCCAACGTATATGTAAAATTCTTATTATTAATCCCTAAGTGCATGACCTTGCACTTTTCATTATTATATTTCATCCGATTACTATTGCTCCAGTGTACAAAGTGGTCCAGATCTTCCTGAATAGCATCCTGGTCCTTCTCCGTGTTAGCAATACCCCCCAGCTTCGTGTCATCCGCAAATTTTATTAACACATTCTCGCTCTTTGTGCCAAGATCAGTTATAAAAAGGTTAAATAAGGTCGGTCCAAGAACCGATCCTTGAGGGACTCCGCTAGTAACCTCCTTCCAGCCTGACAGTTCACCCTTCAGCACGACCCGCTGGAGTCTCCCCTTTAACCAGTTCCTTATCCACCTTACAACTTTCACATTCATCCCCATCTTTTCCAATTTAACTAACAGTTCCCCATGCGGAACCGTGTCAAACGCCTTACTGAAGTCGAGGTAAATTAGATCTACCGCATTGCCTTTGTCTAAGTAATCCGTCACCTTCTCAAAGAAGGAGATCAGGTTGGTTTGGCACGATCTACCTTTAGTAAATCCATGTTGCAATTTGTCCCAATTACCATTGACCTCCATGTCCTTAACTACTTTCTCCCTTAAAATTTTTTCCAAGACCTTACACACGACAGACGTCAAACTAACAGGCCTATAATTACCCGGATCACTTTTATTCCCTTTCTTAAAAATAGGAACTACGTTAGCAATTCTCCAGTCGTACGGCACAACCCCCGAGTTTACCGATTGCTTAAAAATTCTCGCTAACGGGCTCGCAATTTCACGCGCCAGCTCCTTTAATATCCTCGGGTGGAGATTGTCCGGTCCCTCCGATTTTGTCCCATCAAGCTGTTCAAGTTTGGCCTCTACTTCAGATACGGTAATATCCACCACCACATCCAGATTCCCGTTCATCATCCCTCCATCATCCCTAAATTCCTCACTAGTCTTATTAAAGACCGAGGCAAAGTACTTATTTAGATATTGGGCCATGCCCAGGTTATCCTTAACCTCCGTTCCATCCTCAGCGTATAGCGGCCCCACTTCTTCTTTCTTTGTTTTCTTCTTATTTATGTGACTGTAGAACCTTTTACTATTGATTTTGATTCCCTTTGCAAGGTCCAGTTCTACGTGGCTTTTAGCCTTCCTCACTTTATCCCTACACGTTCTGACCTCACTAAGGTAGCTTCCCTTACTAATCCCGCCTTTCTTCCACTCCCTGTAAGCTTTCTGCTTTTTCCTAATCCCCTCTCTGAGTTGCTTGCTCATCCAGCTTGGCCTACTACTCCCGCCCATGGTTTTTTTCCCCTTTCTTGGGACGCAGGCTTCCGACAATTTCCGCAGCCGCGACTTAAAGTAATTCCAGGCCTTCTCCACATTTAAATCCCCAAGTTCCTCCGTCCAATCCACTTCCCTAACTAATTTCCGTAACTCTTCGAAATTAGCCCTCGAGAAGTCGAAAACCCTAATCCCAGATCTACGTTTGTTTATCCTTCCATCTAATTTGAATTGAATCAGCTCATGATCACTCGAACCAAGATTGTCCCCTACCACCATTTCTTCTACGAGGTCCTCACTACTCACCAAAACCAAATCTAAGATGGCATCCCCTCTCGTAGGTACTTCAACTACTTGATGAAGAAATCCATCCGCTATCACATCCAGAAACATCTGACCCCTATTATTCTTGCAAGCACTCATCCTCCAGTCTATATCCGGGAAGTTGAAATCTCCCATAATCACACATTGCCCCTTAGTGTTTACTTCGTTAAAAACATTAAAGAGGTCTCTATCCATATCCAAGTCAGACCCCGGCGGTCTGTAGCACACCCCAAGCACTATCTCAGGGGAAGCTCTAGTAGCTTTTTTACCCAGTGTGATTTTTACCCAGACAGACTCTGTCTTATCCATTCCATCACTTCTCATTTCATTACAATTCACCTCATCATTGACGTACAAAGCTACTCCACCACCTCTACCTTTCTTCCTGTCTTTTCTAAACAGCACATAGCCTTCAATACCCATACTCCAGTCATGAGTACTATTCCACCAGGTTTCTGTTATCCCTATAATATCCGGTTTCACTTCCTGCACCAGTAGCTCCAGTTCCTCCATCTTGTTCCCTAGGCTCCTCGCATTAGTATACAGACATTTTAATTTTTGACGTTTGGCGTCAATGACATTCTTTCCCCCGTCACGCACAGACCTTCTACCACCAGCATCACCCGTCTGGCTAGTTTCAACTCCGCTTTTTCCCCTTTGGTCAATTCTTCGGTCCACTAGGATATCCCCTCTCACTTTGTTTGCTTCCCTCTCCAGGTTAAATTCCGGCGTGGAGATCTCCTGAACATCTCCCAACCATCTCCCCCAACTTCCTAGTTTAAAGCTCTCCTAATGAGGTCGGCAAACCTCCATCCTAGAAGTCCAGTTCCCTCCCTGCTTAGATGAAGTCCATCCCGAGCGAACAGTCGTCTGTCCGTAAACGCTTCCCAATGACCGTACATCCCAAAGCCCTCCTTATAGCACCACTGCCTGAGCCATCTGTTAATCATCATAATCTTGTCGCTCCTTTGCTGCCCCGCTCTAGGAACCGGCAAAATTCCACTAAAGATCACCTGAGCCTCGATTTCCTTGAGCGTCTTCCCCAGTCTGACATAGTCCTCCTTGATACAGTCCAGGGAGCGACTAGCCGTATCATTCGTTCCCACATGAAGGACAATCAACGGATTCTTTCCCGCTCCCGCTAGGATCCTTTTCAGCCTCAGGTCCACATCCCGTACCTTAGCCCCCGGCAGACAGCACACCCTTCTGTTCTCCCGATCAGCTCTAGTTACGGGCCTGTCTATTCTTCTCAGTAAAGAGTCTCCAATCACGTAGACTTGCCTTTTCCCGGCGACAGTGTGACTCTCCGGTCTATCCCCGGCACCAGCTGGCCGCAAGCCCTCTCGATTCGTCTTTGCCCTTGCAATCCTCCTAGGGCTCATACCGGTTGTCGCCTCCATCGACTCCTCCCCTCCTCCCGCAGGACTAGCCGCTCGCCTCTTTTTCCTTGCCCTCTCTCCTACAGCAAGCACCAGCTGTGCTCCATCTTCATTATCCAATGCACCAAACCTGTTCCTGAGTTCTATTTCTCCCTCGCTGGCCCGTCTTTTCCTCTGCCTGGTTCTCCTAGTCACATGCTTCCACTGTCCAGGTTCCTCACCCAGCAGCTCCTCAGAATTCTTTGGTCCTACTTCCATCTGCTCATCTGAGCTTATCCCCTGTGGCTCATCATGTCTGTCTTCCATTATCTGCTCAAACTTCCTTCTAAACTCAATCATGGTTTCCACCTGCATCTGCAGTCCTCTTACCTTTTCTTCCAGCAGTTCTATCAGGCGGCACTTCATGCAGACAAAACTCCTTTCAGGTGCCCCCTCCAGGACCATGTACATGCCACAGCTTCCACATCCGGTCATCCTCAGTGTGTCTCTCACTGCTGTCTCTGTCTCACTCATGGCTTCCCAACTCTGTGCCTGACGGTTCAGGCCTCACACTGCACCGCGGGACACCAACAAGGCCTAGGCTGCTGGCAGTCCCCTGCCCCTTCCCTCCTCTGGCTTGTGGTCTCTTCTGGAAACTCCCCCTGGAAACTCCCCTGTTAGCAGTCCTGTGTGCTGGCTCCTGTGCTGCTGCAGCTGTCTGTGCTGCTGCCTGAGTGCCTGGCTCCTTATATAGGACCCCTAATCAGCTAAGCTCCGCCCCCAACTCAGGGCCCAGCCCCGCTCTCAGCACACGGCCCCTAACAGGAAAAACCTGCTCCTCCAACAGAACTCCCACTGAAACTCCCCTGTTAGCAGTCCTGTTTGCTGGCTCCTGTGCTGCTGCAGTAGCTTGAAGCAACCAGTCCACTTGTATTCTAGTAATTTAAAAAAAACTCTTTCTCGTTCCCTAGTTGGGAAGCATTTCAGAGCTCCCTGTGGGCAGTACTTTGCTTCCATCATTTCCTTATTTCTAAAATTCTCTTTAGCACTGGGCATCAGAATCCATGATATTGCTGTAGTCACTTTGGGCAGTGTCAGCCTGTTCCTAGAAAATTAGCTGCTCAACTGTAAGCATTTTGCTTTCCGCCTTCAAAGAGTCTGATCAGTTACTGTAAGGCAAGGCCTGCTGAAATATACTCACAGCAAGGCTGATGGGCAGGCTGATGTCAAAGCAAAGATAGGAGCACTGCCTAATGCATAAAACTACAAAGTATTCCACACGGACGCAGCACTCAGCTCCGTGTGTGGTAGCTGCAAGTTTTAAAAGTAATGTTTACAATTGTGACTGAGATGCAAAATTTGGACCCAACTTATGGGATGGAGGCTTTGGATCTGGATTTTTGGTCCATCCTTGTAGAAGTAAAGTCTATGCACAAACCTCAAGTCTGGACCTCCTCTCCAAATCCAGACATCTACTGAAATCTGGGGATGGTTCCAGCTCTTCTCCAACAGTAAATTTTTTGCCTCTTATATGGTTTTGGAACATAACTAAGTAAAATCAGACTGAAGTAGTCTGGCAGATGTTTCAATCCCCTGTTTTCCATTGTTAAGTACAGTGGTGCATTCCTTCAGACATTTGGTGTAGGAGAGAGGATTTCAGGAGAAAGAAATCTTTCTTCCCCGTCTCCGCTCTGTTCTTTCAATCCCCGTCTTTTTCTAGAGAGAGATGTGATATAGGAGTATAAACTTAAGACATGGACCAAAGACCAGTTTAGCTCCAGTCCCAGATTTGATACTGTCTACTCTATAAGTAGTCATTGAACATACTAAAATCACTTAAAAATCAACAGAAATATGCCAGGTAAGAAGTGTAAAAATGTAACAGGTTTTTTTATTTTGCGGCAGGAGGGGGTTGTGGATGTCAGAAGAGAAAGAGAGTGAGATTCTGCTCTCACTACACCATTGCAAATCCAGAGTGACTCCACTGTCTTCAACAGTTACTCTGAATTTACACCAGGAAAATGGGAGTGGAATTTGTCCAAGGGAGAGTCTCTTGAGTTTATGCTAAAGCCATTCTCATCAGTCAACCTGCCCACATGAATATTAGGAAATCAACTCATTTAGACAACTGTGGAGGCAAAGCTGAAATATAATAGTGTTCTTGAATGCAAGTCAATGAAAAATTGGCCAGTGTGCAAATTCTCATTTGTCATATCCCTTACAAATATACTTCAAATGTTTGCATATTTAAATGCCCAGAATCAACCATAACAAATGTGAGATGTCATGTTGCTGAAAGAATTCCAAAAACAAAAAAGATCTCTGAGGCATGTGGTGAGTTATTGCTGGTTCCTTGTGTTCTCTGCAGAATCACAAAAGGGCAAGGACTGAAAGAAGGACAAATCAATCATGTCTGGTTCAAGTTCCTGTAACTTAAAAAGTTAGCTCATGAGCTAAGTTAAAGAAGTATATAGGTTGTCCTATTGTATGTGTTTTTTGAAGCTGCCTGTGTATATAGCTAGTTATTAGATTGTACTCTTAAAATCTGGTCTTTTTCCAACTAGCATTATTTGCAAATGTATGTTTTAATTCTGTATATTGCAAAAATAGTGATTCGTGTCATTCATTCATTCTCTTCATCCCAATATCATGCTGCTGAGAAAAATGATCTTCTCTGTGCCCTTCAGTTGCAAGTAAAGGTTCAACTGGTTATGTTGGTTTACTCTTCTTTTGTCCCCTTACCTCCACCCTTCACTTTCCATTTTGTGTCTTGGTGTAGCTGTTCCCCACCTTCTGTCAGTTGTCAGAGTTTCCAGCTAACTGTATAGGGGGATCAATCAAAGCAGTAAAAGAGACTCCAGAGTTGATATTTCAGGATGTGACTAAACAGCCCACCTCAAAACTCTGCCTAATATGGCTGAGCAAATAAGTGATTTTTCAGTTTGGTAGCTGAAACTGGGGGAAAAGGGAATTTCAAACCAAAACTGAATTTTTTTTTTCGTTGAAATGAAACACCAAAAACTTTCATTCAGGTCAAATGAAATGATCATTCAAAATAAACCATTTTGACATTTTCAAATTATTAAAAAAATCTTTTTTTTTTTATTTAGCCAACACTATTCATTCACTACATTCAACCCAAATTTTGGAATGGTTTTGATTGTCCCCAAATTATATTTTTCAGTGAAATTTTATCCGGCTCTTGTCCCTACAACTCTATGGTCACTTCTGGTTTATACCATCAGTCCTTAATTATTTCTTTAGAAAACAAAAAAATAGATTTTTCCATTACCACCATGTGATGGTACAGTGATGCTGGTGATGTTCTGTTGAACACCATGCGTGCTTTTGGCTTTCTACAACACACAGAAAAAGATATGGTCCTGGCCCATAGGTGATTCAGTGCGATACTTAATTTTTCTTAATTGTAGCCTTTAGCAATCTTGATTAAAATGGGTCTCATTTGGAATAATCTGTTTTTTCTGCCTAGATTTTAGAAATAGATCACTGGACAAATCTATTTGTTCCCACACAATAGGCTTGTCTCATGTGCTGCTCTCTAATGGCCCAGGTAGGCTCTGCTGGTACGCAATAAAAGGTGTCTATTGCACATTAACATAGTCCTGTTGGTGGCTGGTCCAAGTAGAGAATGACAATCTTCTGCTGCTATCAGTTACTCCTTTAGTTCTGTGCTGTAGATCTGAAGGTTCCAACACTGCCGCTGACACATGTAGAGGGCAGTGTGGCTCCAGTGGATGGAATTCGGCAAGGGTCATACACGTGACAGCTTCATTCGCTGCATAACTCAGATTCATTCCCAGAGCAGATTCATCCTATGCACTGAATTTGTCAGGGGTCTTGTGGAAAATATAGCATGGGGTCGTGTGATTAAAGACTATATCGTTATGCATACACACAAAGGAACCATATTAAGGTTGCAGAGCCGACTTTGGAGTTCTTGAATTTGCAACCTTAATGCGCTTTTAATATGATTTTTCCATTGTGTCTGCTTGTATCACACATACGCAAAATGTGTGTGTGTATGTATCTGTATAAAATGATCAAACTTAAAATATTTTGTTTTGAAATAGATTTTACTTACTTATAAAGAATTGTTGATAAAACCAGTAAAAACTTCAACCATTCAAAACATCTTTGTGTATAACGATTATAGATAGATGAGAGTAAATGACATGCAGCAAATGGATAGTGAATACATATTCCTCTCTGTATTCTGCACATGCTCTGTGTGTGTATGGGTATTCACACAGTATATAATTAATTGTTGGTACAAGCCAGAGCGCAGCAGTTATAATCTAATGATCAATGAAAGACATCTCATAATTGTACTGCTAGGTTCCCCCAATATATTTTACACCTTTGCCTCCAGCTCCACTGCTGTTCTGCTGATTGGCTTACTCTTTAACTACTCTGTTTGTAAGACGATTTTCTAATCAGGTACATGAGAACTCGTAAAAAACTAGGCTCCTAATTTTGAAGCAGAGCAGTTGGAGGTACTACATCAGGATTGGTGGTATGGTTTATTTTCAAAGAAATAAAAACATCAGTCATGTTCATTCTATAAAAAAAGATGTATTATAGAAAAATGTTATCAACACATTGTTTTTCCCTCAAAAATCTGTATTGTGCACTTATTAGCACTATTGTACTGTCAAACCAAAAACTGAATTGGTGTGTGAATGAATCTGTATCTTGAAGGTTTTTTACTCAATTTAGCAGCTCTGAAATTGGCTGATAATTACTTAAAATATAGGATCTTTTTGTAAAGAGATCTTGGCGGTGTGTTTCCAAACCCCTACCTTTTTAACAGCAATATTAAATTATTTGCTGTTCTAGATGGTATGATGGGCAGCTGAAAAATAGTCAATCTCACATCAGTTCCTAATGTACTTTTTTTCTTGTATCTAGATATAAAATTTGGAAAGGCTCTGCAGATTTGAATCTATATGTTTTATTACTTAGCAAAAAGTACTGATTGCTCTCCATACTTTATCTCTAGCTACTTTATTCCTTTGTTATGCCATAGGCAGCTGTGTACAATAACTATTTTTTTAATTCTCTAAAATATTTATAAATAAGGTTTTCTGTGAGGTATGTGGCATATACCGCATACATAGTGATGTGCGTAAGGAACCTATCCCAGTAGAACCTTTTCAATCCTACCACATTGTCTTATATTCTGTATATGCCATATATATGTTGCAGAATAAATATTTTACAGATGTATTAGGGCTTGATTCTATGTTCATTGAACTAATGGGCAAATTTCTCACTCACCTTAATCATGAAGATTTAGGGAATTAGATAGTTCTCTCTGATGTATCCCTCCTCTGCTAAATCTAGCTCTGCAAATTGGCAAGATTATAGACTTTAAAATTGTGACATGTTTATGTATTCTGGAGTGTCAGTGATAGTTTACAAGAGTTCTTCCTAATTTTGCTTTGAATTGTCAAGGTGAAATATGAAACCATGACTAGATTCTGGGAACAAGTGCTCTTCAACACTCTTTGTTCGTAGCTTGCTCGTATTCAGACTCTCTAGCTTGTTGACCGATAGCTCAATTTAAGATCCTAGCAGTTGAACTGCCATTCAGGTGCACCAAGTAAACTCTCTTATGACAATCTGGTTGAAAAGAAAGGCACTTGGATGCATGCTGAGATGTTTGTAATCAATTACATTTTGTTTCAAATAGCCAAAAGTAATAGGTTATAATATCAACCTGCAAATTTGTAAGTAAGAGAACATCGCACTTCTGAGTTAAAATATATTACCCACAATGAATCTGAAATTGCTTCTTCCAGCAGCCAAATGTTGTACACTAAACATGGTCAAACTGATTATTTTCATATTTGGTAATACAATTGTTCACCTGGGTTGAAACTTTTTATGCCCCTAATACAAATGTCTACGTACTAAAAGGCACTCCTCGAGGAGGGGATGGAAAAAGCTATAAGAAGTTTTTTTTAAATAATGTTACGCTGGAGTCTATGAAATATTAACCTGCAGACAAGCTATCCAAAACAAAAATATATTGTGAATCTTAATTGTGCCAGAGTAATTAAAGTACAAATGATTTTTGTAATGGTAATTAAAATGAAATATCAACTTTTCATAATAGAGCCACATGAAATACCAAAAATCTGCAGCAGTTCTTTAAAACAGAGATGTCTTCCTTCTCCTTCTTAAGAACTGGTGTAAAGAGCTGCTGGAAAAAGCGATTTGCCGTGCACAGCAAGAAGTTTTTGGTTCTGCAAAACTCAAGCAGTATGCTACATATTCTTTGGTGCCACCTACTGGTACCTTATCTAGCAACACTTTTCATGTAAAATAATACTACTACCTAGGTCTTACGTTGCACTTTTCATATGTAGATCTGCAAGCACTTTACAAAGCAGACCAGTATCATTATCCCCATTTGACCCAAGGGGAAGCTGAGGCACAAATGGACCATGACTTGCTTGAGGTCGCCTAGCAGAGCAAGCCAATGGAAGAGCTATGAAGCTATACAGAGTGCTCATTCAACAGTGAAGACTTCTTTTCCTCCATGGTCCTAAGAGCTTTCCTTCTCAGCTCTGAGACAGTCTTAGTTCTATACCTCTTACCAGAGCTGGATTTACCCTTTATGTGCCCCTAGGCACAGCATCTTCAGCACCCCTTACCCACTTGCCTACAGCAGATCTTTGTGTTCTTTGTGTGGGGGGGAGGAGGGGAGGGCAGGGTAGCAACAGGGGAGAGAGTGGCTGGCTAGGGGGGGAAGAAGGGGGCGGGGAGAGGGGCTGGGATGACTAGCTTGGGCAGCTCCAGGTGGAGGGATGCTCACCCCTGGGTTCCGGCTTTTGGCCTGGCCAGAGGACAACTCGGGAGAAAAGGAAGAGCAGGGCAAGCAGGGTCCTGGGAGAAAGGAGGAGGAGCAGTGGGCGGGGCCAGAGTTCCACCAATTGTGCGGGGGGCCCCAAATTGGCCATGACCCTTGGGCCTGGGTCCCATTGGCCTGTGCGATCCTCCACCACTGCGTAGGCACCCCTAGAACTCCGGCGCCCCTAGGCACATTCCTACTGTGCCAAATTGGAAATCTGGCCCTTCCTCTTACTCAGGCTAACCGACACTGACTTCAGTGAGTGTTCTGTCTGAATAAGGAGTGCAGGATGTGGTTTACCAGTCCTTTTAATGTCTCCGGTATTACTTCAGGTCCCCAGCTAAATACACTGAAAATTTGTGTCCCCCATTGCATAAATCAGCTGTTCTTTTGCTCCTCTCTCTCTCTCTATCTTCAAGTCCCATGTTCTGATTTCTGGCTGCTCCAGCCAGTCTTGTTTTCACACAACTGTTTCCTGTCTCTTGTTGCTAATTGCGTGGTGCGCAGCCGTTTGATTCTCAAAAGGACTGATGTGAGCCACCGTTTAGTTCATATTTCATGTTTGCTATAAATGGAAATAATCATTTTAAAAAAAAAATCTAAAATTCAAAGTTAGGCATCATTCTACACAGCGCCTCCTGCAGGTTCACGAAGGCACGTTAGATAAGTGACCGAAGAATGGGAACCTGGTAATTAAATTACAAATTGGAAATACCTTCCAGCGTTAAAGGTTAATATTGTGGGATGATCCCTTGAATGTAAGTAAACATGCTTTTCGTGTTGCGTTATATACATAATGTTTACATGTTACATGTTTACATTATGTTTACATAATGCTTCACAGTAACTGTAGTTTGTGATCATTGTTTAACATACAGTGCCATCTACAGAACAGGTCATGCAGTCTGAAAATACTTTAGATCCTCTTAGGTTTTTGCCACAGTACAGATGACAGCTGTGGTCGCAATGTGTCATGAATGTGTAGTCAGAAAATGGAGCATAAGCGTAGCCAGGGCAGGTAAATGCTCTGTTTGAATATATGGATGAAGTGTGTGTGTGTTAGTGCACAGACATATATTGGGGAAACTCCTTTTGTACTGAAGTGTAACAGAAAGAAAGCCCACTTGTTGTTTTAATGTACCGTGGTCACTGCTTACAGGGTGAAATTTTTCCCTTTGTTAAGGCAAACCCATACTAGGATCTCCAGGTCACACACAAGCCATATTGCTCCTCTGCAGGACAGAAAATGCAAGCACAAGCAGCCTCATAAGATGCTACCTTCAGGAAGCTATTACAGAGCTGAGGGCAGATCAAGGATGGGTTATTGAGAGCTGGTCCACACTGGGAACTTACATTGGCATAGTTGTGTGTCTCAGAGGTGTGAAATATCCGTGTCCCAAAGAGATGTAACTATGCTGACCTAACACCCAGTGTAGCAGTACTAGGTCAACGGAAGAATGCTTCCATCAACTTAGCTACCACATCTCAAGGAGGTGGATTAGCTATGACGGTGGAAGACTGTCTGCACGGAAATGCTACAGTGGTGCAGATGCAGCTGTGACGCTAGTGGGTTAGATGGAGATGAGGCCTAAGTCTTCACCTATGTGTGTTCCCCTCTGGCCTGAACAGTTAGCCAACATTCAGAGCCTTTCCTGGGTGCCCCATTAGTTGGAGAAATTGGTGATATAAGTTAGGTGTAGTCTTTGGTGCAATCCTGTTTGTTTATGGAGCTTGGACTCTAGGACCCTTTGAGGTGGGAGGGCCCAGAGCTTCGGCGCCAGCCCAAACCTAGATGTCTACACAGCAATGAAATAGCTCCACACAAACCAAGCCCCAGGTGCTCAAGTTGGCTGGCATGGGCCAGCCACAGGTTTTTCTTTGCTGTGTAGACATACCCTTATTCTCTTTGGGTTAGTCCTTGTTCAGCCTGCCATTGCCTTGGCCGTGTGGCTTTCATTGTTTTGACCCGTGATTCCGTAAAAGGGACTCAATTGCTCCTCCCATTTAGTCTTGAATCCTTAGCGCACACCTTGGCTTTAATGAGGTTTGTTGTTGTCTAAAGATCAAAAACCCAGTTGATAGCAGTCATTAACACCTTCAAGCGTAAGACATGGAACTAGTCATCCAAATACCTTGCATGAGGTACAAAGGATTTAGCAGGCATTTATCTAGGTTGGTGTAGCAGCCACAGAGTGGGAACTGCAATAGAGCCTTGTGGGCTTATCTGTTGATTGTGGAATTGGATTTTGATTGCTACAAATCTTTATGAAGTTGTTCACAAAGATCCTGGTGCAGAAGACTGAATTACGCCCATCATCCATGTTTTCTGGAAAAAAAAATACATACATAGCAACCATTTCACCTTCCAGGTACCACTGCTTGCCTCGTATAGCAAAAATCCTAATGCAAGCAAGCAAAGGGAGTCGTAGTCGTTGGAACAGCAGGACTCCACCCTCCCCTGGGGGAACGTCAGGAATCAATACCTGCAGTACAGTCGCTCTGGGCAATCTAACAAGCGCAGCTGGCTTGTAGAGGCTGCCTGATTGGCTCTTAAGCCCAGCAGCAGCCAGAGTTGAGAAGCTGCTCAAGAATTTGCCCATAGCTATGATAGCCTTGCTCCAGGTAGCCTGGTCCTGACCTTTGGCTTTGATTCCTGAATTCTGATTTTTGGCTCGGACACAGGGCTCCAGTGCCTGACTCCTGCTCTAACCACTAGGCCTGACTCCTGCTTTTATCAAGGGCATGACTGTCCCCATGTCTCAGTCACTGACAGACAAAAGACTGCTGTTTCTAGCCTTTCAGGGTTGCAAGGCAGCAGACCTAAGCTGTCACTAGTCCAGGAATGAGTGTTACACAGCCTGAACATTAGGCCAGCGTAGTTGGAAGGGGATGGGAAGGATGCTACATTTTAGGGAAAGTGAGAAACGTTTTTACAGCGGGTTCTTTTGGTTTTTTTAAGTGATGTATGTTAGCTGTGGCACTGAGCTTTTGGAACATTGGTCGTACTAGCAGGAATGGATGGGTGGGCTGAGCACCTAGAAGACGGTTGACCGTTTCATGCTAAGTACAGTTTCTCCCATGGGTATCACCATATGTGAGAGAGGGTATCTGTAAATGAACTCCATTTTGTTTAATGTACATTAAACCTGGAAAGGGACAGAAGTACGAGTTAACGGAGCACTACAGAATGTTAAGATAAGTGTGTGGCAGTTATGCTCAACATTTCCATCTTTAAATAAAGCGGTTTTGAACTGCGTAAGTAAGGCAGTTACTGCAGACTCTGATTAGATAAATGGATGCAAATGGTAATTGTAACTGATGAGTGATTGATGATGGCTTTATGTTTACCATTATATAACCTTGTAAATAGTTTCTTCCAACGCGAGGATGGAACCTGCAAGCAACAAGCTGATATACCAAATTTGAATTCAAACCGCTTTTAAACAGCATATGGGGTCTGGAATGTAGTTCTGGGGTATGCACCAGGATGTTGCACGATTGATGGATGACTTTTGCCATTGCTGTCAACATGCTTGGTACCAAGATGATTCTCAGACAGCGGGCACAAGAGGAGCTAGGAATTACGTTCAGGAGACAATTAAGGGTTTAACATTGCATGTTGAGACTTTAAGCCCAGTTGAGCATCAGCAAATTGTGTGTTTTGGGGGAGCCTGCTCATCTATTATTCAAGGGGGGAACAAAACAACGTTCTGTGTTTCTTTCTTGGAGTATATTATTTATTCTTTCTTGGAGTATATTATTTATTTCAGGCAATAAGAGTGATGAGACCTGTAAGAAATTGAAAATGCAGCATTTACATCTGTGTGCGAGCATGAAGTAGTGTTCCCATTATATGAACCACTTGAGGACTACCAAGTATGTTTTGATAATTGGAAATTGATGGAACAAGAAGATGAACAAGCAGTTCCTTAGAAAGGGAGGTTTGGATGATGGGAGTTCATGTAATCAGCGTTAGACTAAGATTTCTTTTGATTTGCCTCTTGCCAGTTATTCGATAGTCACTATAACAATATATGTTAGCAGATTGGATTCAATATTGTCTCTTTGTATTGTAGGAAAAATCACTCAGTTACTAAATTACAAGGTAACTTTTTTCTTTCTACATAAACTGTTCACTGGAAACTTTAATAAGCAGAATATTACCAAAGAGAACCAAAGAATCGTTACAGCATTTGCTCTTTGCACTCTGTTTCCTGATATCAGTTTATCTACAATGCTTAAACCTGACTTACCTTCACCTTGTCAATGCAGTACTGAAAATAAACTTGCCTGTGCATATCTTATGTGCCTGTTCTTGTGTCTGTATAAGAGAAGTGAATTAGGTTATATTTTGTTAACCTTTAAGATGCAAGTGAAATGGTAGCTCTGTTTGCTTACACTTCAAAGTACTGCCAGTCTGTTGTCTGAATTAACCTTTGTGAGCACCCTTGATGCAGTTGTTACACATGGCACCAGCAAAACAGATGCCAGAGTGAATTGAAAAGGGATAAATTGGACGTGTTATGCAAAACAGCTCATCTAAATACATTCTTCTTAGAAACTAGAGAAAAGGTATTTTTTATGCATTTAAGAGTTACATGGTCTGCAAGTCCTGTAATTTGCTTAGCCCAAAAAAACTTTGAAACAGATGGCTTCTAAATTTGGGGAAAATAACCAGTTCAGTATTTTCTCCATGTGCAATCTGCTGTTACGCTGTAGTATGGAGTTATTTGAAAATTAAACAAGGAAAATAAATTGGGAACTTTACCTACTGATTGCTAATTTCAAGAACATACAGTTTTTATTATGTGTTAGGGTTTCACTGCACATTTAACCTAAGATTTGTTTATGCTCTGATTTAGTGTTCCTTGCCTCCCTTCCTATGTGCACAAACACTAGCACATCAGTTAGTCGGCATCACCCGTGTATTGAGCTCCCAGCTGCTTTCACTGATAAAAGGAAGAATGACAAGTTTTCTCCTTACTGCATCTCTGCAGAGGAGGAAGTGGAAATACATAAAGCAATGATTCATTGCGCTTAAATAGCACCTACTATCTAATGATCTATAAGCACTTTACGAATCTCTGTGTATTTGTTAACCTGGCAACAGTGACAGACTGGGACTAAAAATTGACCCTAGCATTTAAAGCACACCGGCCAGGGCACCACTGGGCCCACGTGGTGGGAGAGAGGCAGGAGGAAGGGGTGGGGCTGTGAGGAAGGAGCAGCTGCCACGCTCCACTAGGCCCAGGTGGAAGGTCTGATGAAAGGCTTCCGCAGCGGGCCAACCGGCCCACCCACCCTTGAGTGCACCATCCTCTATGGCATTTGCCAGAACTGCCAGATGGCCAGTCTGCCCGTGCCTTGCAACATCTGTGTGGTTGGAAAAATACTATATTCTTGTGACAGCATTCAGGATGCAATCCAGATCGGTGTCACCACTTGCCCTGCAACCCTGTCCCTGGGCGCCATTACAGTGCTTTGCTGCTGTAGCTCCCAGTGTGGGACACTTACTGCCACCCAACGAGCATGCAGCTCACACCTGAATGACATGCTGTGCAGCCAGTCCTGGCACAGCTACTCAGACCCCCGCAGCCTGGCTGCAGCCCCACTCTGGCTTCCACGCGCCTTGTTTCCACCCAGCAAGAGGACCCCAATTCACCTCCTGCCCTGAATTTTCCCAAAACCATGTGCTCTGCAATGTCCAGCCGTGTCCTGGATGTTTGGGAGAAAGAAGAAGTTTTGTTTGTACTTCTAAATGCACGCAAGCACATCACAGCTTATTTACTTAACTGGGGTAAATACACCCTTCCCCTTAAACACAGAACCCAGGTGGTTTATGGTAAAAATAAAACAAATGTGTTAACAAAGACATAGGTTAAGGGATGCCAAGTAAAAGGAATAAAGTTAGAAAACGTTACAAAAAACTAAAAATGAAAACATGCATCTGAAAGTGTAAAATGTAACGGAGCAAGGTTCAGGCTTTGTTCAAAATGCCCCCTCCCCAATCTGTATTCAGCTCTAGAGACATCAACCTCCTTTGGTTGAAAGACCCATCTTTCTCAGTTTGCAGGAGTGTTATTACTTTGTGTCTGTCTAGTGATGGATGCCAAAAATGGCTTGTATCCCAGCTTATATCTTCCAAAGGTCAATGACCTTCCTTCAAGAGACAGGATGAATGGCTTCATGCTGTTTTTCCCATCCTTTGGGCTTCTCATCTTCCTGGATCAGTTCTATGTAAATGGTGCTTTCATTTTTTTTTGGGTCAGACCTTGCTTAATTTCTTTGAAGACAGGTGGCTAGCTGCGATGTTTCTCCCTTTGTTTCAGCCGCAGGCTGTAAAGTATAGTATAAAAGAGTATTCCTCATTCCTTATGTAGTGTTCATGCATACAGTTCACAATGATATTAATCACCAGTGTAGCACAGGCTTTCATAAAAGACCCAGCTCAGTGCATTTTTATAATATAGTAATATTGTATACAATCAGTTGATTGACTTGCTCATCACTTGAGATTCAGCCCTCCTCCCCTGTCTTTATAGACCAGTAAACCTTTGCAATGTATTCTTTGAAAAATAAAACCCTTACTAAGCTTCTCTCTCCTGCTCGAAATAGACACCAGGCTTTCTCCCACATTTGTTGGCTTGATAGCTTTGTTTACCTAATATGTAAAAATGGACCTTCATTGTCTCTGCCTGACAAGTGGGCTGCTCAGAGAATCAAATATCCTTTCTTTTATCTAAGGTAGAACTGCTTACACATTGCTTGCCAAAGACATTTTAAGAATATAGTACTTGTACATATTCATAACTTTTTGCACGCTCTTGTGCATACACAATGCAAGAACGTTAATTATCAGTGAGTTATTAGTTTTCCAATGACATCTTACATGCTACCTTTTAGATAAATGTTAGGTGTAGTAAAAACAACAAGAGTTCTGTAGCACTTTAAAGACTAACAAATTTAATGTTTACAGGTATAAGCTTCAGTGGGCTTAAAACACTTCGTCAGATGCAGGGAATGGAAATCAGATAGGTGGTATATATATACAGTCAAGGGGAAGGTACAACAATGAGTGGGGTAGGTAATAGCAAAGTCCATACAGTTTAGAGTAGCTGAGGCCTAGTCACAACCATTGATTAGAAGGTGAGAATGTGTGAACAGTGACAAGTACTACTTGTAATGAGAGAACCATTCTAAGTCCCTATTCAGACCCAGTCTGATTGTGTCAAGCTTGCAGATCAGTTCTAGCTCTGCAATTTCTCTTTGAAGTTTGTTTGTTTAAAGTGTTTTTGTTGAAGTATGACAACGTCCAAGTCGGCTACAGAGTGTCCTGGAAGATTAAAGAGCTCTCTGACTGGTTTATGAGTGTGTCCATTTTCTATGTCTGATTTGTGTCCATTTATTCTTTTGCGTAGTGACAGTCCGGTTTGGCCAATGTACATGGCAGAGGGGCATTGCTGGCACATGATGGCATATATTACATTAGTAGGTGTGCAGGTGAATGAGCTCCTTATGGTGTGGCTGATGTGGTTAGGACCTGTGATGGTGACTGTATAGTCGATGTGTGGGCAGAGCAGGCAACATGGTTTGTTGCAGGGATAGGGTTCCTGGCTACTGTTCTTGTTGTATGATGTACATTTGCTGTTGAGTATTTGCTTCAAGTTGGGGGGCTGTCTGTAAGCAAGGATAGGTCTGCCTCCCACGGCTTGAGTGAGTAGCGTAGTGAGTATGTCAGGCGTGACGAGCTGCTGACACAAAATAGCGAACCACAAATGGACCCATGTCACAATTCCCTTTCTACAAAATGAGGAAACTGAGGCACGGGGACTTGGCTTGCCAAAAGTCACACAGGAAGTTTGTGGACAAACTGGAAATCCAGACTGGGTCTTTTAACTCCCAATCCTGTGTCTGCGCTATATGACCATCTATTTGTTCATTTGGAAAGCAAGAAAATAGAAGAGGGAAACTGATTATTTAACATTTTTACCCAGTTTATTATTTTTTTAAATGCATGAGTTTTTACAGCTACTGTTGCTTTACTTTTATAACAAATGGCCAAATTCTGCTCTTACACTTATCCACCCCCTGTTGAACTTAGAGGTAAGATAGGTGTAACCATGAGTAGAGTTTAACTCAAAGTCTCGAATTTGGTCCCAGGTTCAACACCCTGTTGCTATTTACTGCCAGCATAACAGTACCCAATTTTTAGTGACGGTAATTAGGAGATGAGGGAGCTGCCTCTGAAAGTGAATATCTGCAGTGCTGCCAACGCATGATCTTTATTTGCATACGCGTGTTTGTGAATCTCAGGATATCAGAGGGTGCTGGAGTGCGCCTTGCGTTCTTCCCTCCGCGAGGAGGGAGGAGGGAACAAAGATCCCAGATGCTCAGCACAGCTCTATTACTTCTACCTCTTCATTGCCCCTCTCCTCCCCCCCACGAGAAGCACGGAGAGGACAACGTATCTGCTCCTCCCCCCTGGCAGCCCTCCTCCTGGGAAGTGGCAGGCTGGGGGAGGGGTGTGGGAGAGCCCCTGGAGCTTGCCCTTCCAGCCCGAGAAGGGGAAAAGAGACACTGCAGCAACCCATCAGGGCTGGGAAAGGAGGGTAAAAAATTATAGCAGAGCAAAGGTACGTGGGGGGTGGGGCGGTGAACTGAGGGGGACGGGGAGCTGAACTGATTGTACCCAATACATTTTAGGGGAGTGGGCAGCACTGATTGTCTCACACACTGGGATTGGGCAGGGGGCATTCAAAAATCAAAAGACAGACCAAAAAGATGCAATATAATTTGTTTAAATGGTTTTTAGCTGAGAGCTAAAACATTTCCCTTCTAATTTAAGAACAGGTCATTTGATTTACTTATAGGGGAGTGGAGATACATGAAAAGTAATGTATGAGTTAAAAGGCACAATGTTATGTGACATCAACTGGATGAAGCCCTCCCCAGGATATCAAAGGTCTGTATAAATGGGTCTCCCCTTTCCCTCTGAACTGACTTCAATCAGATCGTCTTGAAATATAACTGAATCAATGCAGGGAATAGTTCAAGCAATATGAATAAATAATACATACCTTGTAACAGATACAATTTTATGAAAAAGTTCCCCATGTACTATACTATATGATAAAGAAAAAATCTGAGTAATCAATACTTTATCTTGTTTTGGCTTCAGGTCTAGGACCTGTACAGACTTGTGTTGGTATCTAGAGTCGATGCATGTTTATAGGGGTAGCAGAATCATTTTGGCCTGTTTCGTGTATATACCTGTATGTAGTTGGACAAATTCTACTTCTTTCTGTTCTACTACCTGCAATTCAGCACAAGTCAGTGGGGCTGTGTGGGTATATCTGAGAGCAAAAGTAAACTAGTGTGTATAAATCAAGGTAAGGACAAAAATTTTCATTCCGCTCAGATAAACAGAATCAGTCAAAAATAATCAAAGAAACTGGCTTTATAAATCAGAGGATAAAATTTCAGTAGTTTTTAAATTTGGCATTGCATACCTTCTAATACCTGAGACTTGCACCTGCTAACTTTGGCTAGTTCACATCTTCTCAGAATAAAGTACTTACAAATTTTATGCAGGCTGTAAGAAGTAGAATTCAAAAGCCAACCTTTTGAAGGCATTCACTGACAGCAGATATATGAGAAGCTGTGAAGGAGAGTCCTTCTCAAAAAATACCATTTCTGGTCCAAAACCTCCCTGGGTAACTTTGCATACCCTTATTTGTATATTCCTATAATATTCCCACACCCTTAGAGCTGTGTAATGCATAGCCCAGATTTTATTAAACAGGTTGGTTTAGCTCTCTTGCTGTAATGCATTGTACACTGAATTATTCCATTTATCTGACTCTCCACCATTGCATTTTGAATAATCATATATTCTAAGAGACATATTCAAAAGCATGAGAGTCTCAGCCATTGATGGAATGTATCTAAGCCCACTCCAGCCTAAAGGTTCCTTGCTTCACTTCATGTTCCCTGACTTCTCTAAAAAATGGGAGTTGAGGCACTGATCATTTTAGGGATAAAGAGTGTTCATTGTATATGTATATGGTGATCTCTTTGGTAGGAGGGTCAAAGACATTGTCTTTAATTGCTTAAACCAGATCCCCTTGTTAGAGTAGAAGAGTGTAGCATCATCAATGAACTGGCTCTGTGGTTTGGTCCAAGTTTCTCTTGGGAAAAATTTCTTCTGTAATAAATTGAAAGTCTGGCAGGAACAGATGACATTGAAGCCAACATCCTTTAACAGGTTGATGAGTTAATGTATGGTATCAGCAACAAGGGTGTAAATTTCTAAGAGGCTTATTCCCTTCAGCAAAAGAAAAATTGTGCCATTTTTTCTTGTCTGAGAAAGGAAACACATATGAAACTGTTTAGTATTTTAATTCTTAGGCATCGTCAGATTAAGGTTTGCTGGTGCTGGTACAGTATGATTCAAATATATATAGCTCCTGCTACAGTCTAGAGAAAATAATTCAGACTCCACTGTTGCTAATCTGGTTGGGAGTAACAACCACAATAATCAGTACATGTGAACTTCAGAACTGCCAGCACCAAAGAAAGTGTTCTCTTCATGGACCAGTTGCATTTCTGAATGCAAAAGGAAGGAAATCCTACTACCTTAGACATTGCTATATTGGTAGCTGTCTTGAGTAGTCTGATACAGAAAGATTAAATTTTGTAACAAAACAGTAAGTAAAATTTTCCTGCCTTTTGTGCCTAATATTTTAGAACAGATGCATTGCATTTTATCAATTCGTAATTCAGTGTGTGCCTCTGAAACCTTAGTTAAAATGGCACTACTTATCAATGATTACTGCTACATAACTGCTGTAAATATCCATTTCTTCTGGAACTTAAACATAGTCAGCAGGGAACATTCAGTGAAATTGAAAGGTAGAAAATTGAAAACTGATAAGAGAAAACAATTTTATACAATGTGTGATTTGCCTTTGGAATTCATTGCTAAGAGATGTTATTGAGGCCAAGAGCTTAGCAGGCATCCAAGACGGCTGTATATTCATATGGATAATGAGACCATCCAGAGTTAACATAGTAAATATTTTTAAAAGAGTTTGGGATAGAAACCTTCATGTTTCCTAGCATGTAACCATTCTGTAGGACGTTAAGAGGAAACTTTCTGTGGGGGCAAGTTATCCTGTGACTAACTAATACACAGTTTCTTGCACTTGCCTCTGAATTGACTGGAATTGGCCACTGTTGGTAACAGAAATAGATGGGCCACTAGTCTGATAATGTGTCAGTTTCTCCATTCCATCACCAGCTCTGGTTTGGATTGTGTTTGCTCTGCTATCCATTTTTGTGTGGTGTTACCCAGGTTTTACATATTAATTGGGTAATTGTATGTGCAAATGTGAAGTGAAACTTTGCCTAGTAAAAATTTGATCCATAAAATCCTGTTCTAAAAGTAATAGAAAATCAGCATCTTCTTTTATAGAGAGAAATCAATTTAAAGAGAAACAACTCTAATTAAGCATCATAATTTTGGTTTATGTGTGTTTAATAGGTATAATAATGCTTACCTGCTGAATCTCACAGAAGCATTTGCAAGTTGAATTAATTAATGTTTATAAAGGACATTGAGATGCAGAGGAACTCTATAAGCACCACTGTGGTGTTACTGTTTTATTAAATAGTTTTGAGTAAAGCATGGTATCTCCTGTGCTATGAAATGCATTTCAGCAATTCTATCATAATTTTATTTTCACATAAAGTTTACCTCATTTTCCCATGATTTTCTCCTTTTATAAATTGGATTCATAACAGTATTCATTATTTCCCTTAAGATGATCTGAGTTTTGAAACCAATATATTTGACTTAGAAAAACTTTTAATGTGAATTAAATAAAATGTGTTTTAAATCTCATTTATAACATCTTCCTTGGCAAGCTTCATAGAGAAACCAGAAGTGTTTGTAAAATTGTTTACAAATCTTCATGTACTCTGGACAGTCTCAATCACTTGTACGACAATGTTAATATACAATACCTTTTATGCAATGTAGTATTCAGGACAGCTTCTCAGCCAGTGAGAAGATTTTAGGAGCTTTTGTGGCGCAGGGCCTTGAGGTCTGGGAATGATTTATATTTTATAACAGAAGATGGGTTGGGCAATAAATTGTTTCAGGAAAGAAAGGTATTTTTGGTTTGTTTTTTTGGGTTTTTTTTTAAGAAGTCACACATCTGTGTTCAGCGAAAGTGGGTGTATGCGGCAGGAGAGATGGTATCAAAGTTAGGTCATTAAGCATTTGCAAGACAGCTGTTAGTTGTTGTTAAAAGGTCGTTGCATAATCAGTGGACCTTTGGACACAGCAGCAGGGGCTGAGACTTTGACAAGATGATGTCAGAACAGTGAAGTGCTTTTTAGACCTGTAATCTCTCTCTTTCCATAACCAAGACAAGATAATGACTTATCTAGTTTAACTTACAAAAAGAGTAAACCTAGATATCTTAAGCAAACCATTTCTTTTGTCTTAACTCACTTTTCTCTCTTTTTACCAAATATTGTTTTTATTAAGATTGGTGTTGAATGGATAATTCCACACTCATACTCAAAGAGAAGAAAACCCTGAAACACAGAGGCAGGGCCTGATAAAGAGGCAGATGACCCTTTGGGAGATGCTGGGCTCAGGTTGCTGTGCATGAATAAATACAGATGTACAGATCCTTGCATGTAAATTTATCATCTTATCTGACAGGGATAAATCATGCATGCAAATCGTGCGTTGAAATAATGAAATGGGCTAAAAATACAATAAAAAATAAGTTATTCAAAAGTTTAACAAATGGAGGAGGAGGCACCATAGATACTCCTCACGTGGGGTGCTATTTAATCTGGGGCCAGCCCTGCCCAGAGCTGTAAAGAGCTTCTGAAATCTATACCATCATCAGTCTCGTCAAGAGGCACGGACAGAAGTGTCTGCTTCTCCTTCGAGTGGTTGCTCATATGCATTCCACTTAGGTGTGCGCGCCCTCGTGCACGGCCAATCGGAGAACTTTTACTAGCAGCCCCTGCAGGGGCCGGTCCAGCAACCCCGTAGTGTCGCCGCCCTGCGGCGGCTCAACGGTCGCTGCCGGCCCCTCCCTCTTCAGTCTCTTCTTTCCGCCCGTGACGGTCGGTCGAGAACTAACCCCTGCTCTTCTCAGTTTGTTGTTTCGCCTTAAAAAGTGAGTATTTAGTTAGTAGTTCGCCTCGAACTAAGTTAGTTTTACAGTTAGAAAGGGTTTTTATAGTTAGTTAGGGAGCCTGCGGGCTCAGACGCCCGCGGCCATGCCCGGCGCGTCGGGCTTTAAGCCATGCGCTAGCTGCGGGAAGGCTTTCCCAGCTAGCGACCCCCACGACAGTTGCTTGCGGTGTCTGGGGGAAGAACATCGGCGAGACCGATGTAAAATCTGTAAGTCCTTCAAGCCTCGGACACAAAAGGACCGAGAGGTGAGGCTGAAGGCATTCCTCATGGAGACCGCGCTTAGTCCGGCGTCCGAGCCCACGCGGTCCACCTCGGCACCGAGTGTATCCTCGGTGCGGAGTGCACCTCCGGCACCGGGGGCCACGGTGCCGAAGAAAAAGAAGAAGAAGCGGCACTCGCCTGTGGAGAGCTCCCCCGCACCGCAGGAGCGGCCGGGGTCGAGCACAGAGGTGCGCTCCCTGGACCGGCCCCCGACCCCAGCACCGGGCCCGGCTCCAGCCAAGGAGGTCTCTCCGACTCGCGTGAGCGAGGGACCTGCCTTGCAGACTCCGTCGACACCGGAGGCTTACGAGGCGGCACGAGTCCTGATGACCTTGCCCACGCCTCCGGCGCCCTCTCGCATGAGGGCCCCAGAGTCTGCTTCCCGGGGCAAACCCGCACCGGGTGTCCCCGAAGGGTGGGCGGCATCGGCACCGAGCGTCCAGCCGCCCATCTTAGCCATCACCCGGCACCGAAGGCCCGAGCCCAGAGACTCTTCCCCTTCGTCGCCGGAAGGCCCACATCAACGCTCCCGCCGCCGCTTCAGCTCAAGTTCCAGTTCGAGCCCGGCACCGAGCCGGGGCTCTCGTCACCACTCTCCGGCACCGAGGAAAAGACGACGGAGATCCTCCCGGCGCAGATCATCATCCTCATCCTCGGCGTCGTCCCGCAGGCGAGGCAGGCGTCATCGCTCCGAGTCGCGGAGCACCTCCTCTCGGCACCGCCGTCGCCTCCCCCGCACCCCTGGCTCGGGATCCCGGACCCGCCGCCAGGAGCGAGAACCCTCACCGGCACCGCAACAACCGGCACCGCCGCCCCCGGCACCGCAGACCCCGGTGCCGCAGGTACCTCTCCCCATGGTACCGGCACCGCCGACAGCAGCGCCGGAATTGCCCTCGGCACCGGCGCCGCCTCTAACCTGGCCCCAAGGACCCTGGCAGTGGCCAATGTGGGCCCAATGGGCAGCTCAGATGGGGCAGGGAACTATGCCGGCCCCTGCCTCGGTCACCCACTCCATACAGGCACCCTCTGTGCATGAAGGTGACCAATCCCTCTCCTCACAAGAGGAGGACCCTGGGGAGGGCTCTTCCTCAGGACCACCCCACCCCTCGTACTCCTCATCCCCAGACGAGGCAGTCACAAGGGACCAAGGGGCCCCACTCATTGATTTTAAGGCCCACCAGGAACTCCTGAAACGGGTGGCCTCGAACCTGGACTTACAGGTCAAGGTTCTGGAGGAGGAGGTGGATCCCCTCTTCGGCCGGGTGGGCACCCAAGGCCCTTCTAGAGTTGCCCTCCCTCTCCACGACAGGGTCCTACGCCTGGCCGATGCCGTATGGCAGACCCCTGCCTCGGTCGCCCCCACGTCTAAGGGCGCCGAGAAGAAGTATTATGTGCCAGCCGAGGGGCACGAATACTTATACGCGCACCCTGCCGCTGGCACCGTAGTGGTAGAGGCTGCCAACCAAAAGGACAGGCAGGGTGCACAGAGCGCCACCCCAAAAAACAAGGAAGGTAGGAGACTAGACCTCTACGGCAGGAAGGTCTACTCCACAGGGGCGCTCCAGCTCAGGATAGCCAACCATCAGGCTCTCCTGGGCAAGTATAATCTGAATCTATGGGACTCCCTGAAAAGGTTCTCAGAGTCCCTGCCGCCTGACCAGGCTGCCGATTTTGCCATGGTCTTAGAGGAAGGGGTGACAGTGGCCAGTGCAGCCTTGCAAACTGCCTCTGACGCTGCAGACACTGCCAGCAGGGCTATGGCCTCCGCTGTCGCTATGCGGCGGGCAGCCTGGCTGCAGTCGACTGAACTGTCTCAAGAGGTGCAGCATTCCATACAAGACCTGCCGTTCACTAAAGCTGCCCTCTTCTCAGAAAAGACGGATGAGAAGCTGCACGCCATAAAGGATTCAAGGACCACGCTACGCTCCTTGGGCCTTTACACACCCCAGGCGGCAAGGCTGCAGACGCGCCAGCAGCCACACCAAATCCCCCAGCGGCAACAGCAGCAGGCTAGGCCGCAGCCTAGACCCTACCCCCCCTCCAGGGGTAGGGACAGAAACAGGGGCGCAGGGCGGCGCGACCAAACCGCGACCCCCTCGTCCTCCTTCAAAGGCCCCTCCAGGGGACCTAAGGGCAAAAGACAATTTTGACATTGTGTCCAAGGGTGGTTCCCTTCCCTGTTCCTTGGGCCACCCCCCGCCTTTCCGGGACAGGTTAAGACCGTACCTCAGCCTGTGGCGGGAGATTACATCGGACCAATGGGTCCTCAGCACCATTCGCTGGGGCTATGCCCTCCAACTACGGACTACCCCCCCACTCCCCCCCGTCCCTTTTCAGGGACCCCTCTCACGAGCATGTACTCCGTCAGGAGGTTCTCACCCTACTTCTCAAAGGCGCGATAGAAGTGGTTCCACCACTCGAGGTGGGGAGGGGATTCTACTCCAGGTATTTCCTTGTCCCCAAGGCAAAAGGAGGCCTCAGACCTATACTAGACCTGCGCAGATTCAACAGGTGCATAGAAAAGCGGAAATTCCGCATGGTCTCCCTTGCATCCATCATCCCAATATTGAACCCAGGGGATTGGTTCGCCGCCCTAGATCTGAAGGATGCGTACTTCCACGTCTCCATCCTTCCAGCCCACAGAAAATTCCTAAGGTTTACGGTAGCTGGTGGCCACTACCAGTTCACGGTCCTTCCCTTTGGCCTGGCCTCATCCCCCAGGGTGTTCACAAAGTGCATGACAGTGGTGGCAGCCTCCCTGAGGCGCAAGGGAGTCCAGATCTTCCCATACCTGGACGATTGGCTAATAAAGGGCAAGACCAAGTCGCAGGTACGCGAGGCGGTCTCTCTCGCCCAAACTACCTGCCATACCCTGGGACTGCTCATAAACGAGCAGAAGTCAACTCTACACCCGGTACAGGTCATAGAGTTCATAGGGGCCCGCCTGGACTCGATACGAGCAAAAGCCTCCCTCCCACGCTCGAGGTTCGAGGCCATGTCAGCGATAATATTGCAGCTCCAAGGGTGCCCCACGACAACAGCCAGGCAGTGCCTACGGCTGCTAGGCCACATGGCCTCCTGCACCTATGTAGTGGAGCTGGCCCGCCTCAGGCTCAGGCCCCTCCAGAGCTGGTTAAAGAAAGTCTACATGCCCAACAGGCATGCCCTGAACAGGGTGGTAACAGTCCCCCCTGCGGTTCTGGGTTCGTTGAACTGGTGGATGGACCCCAGAATCGTGCTGAAGGGAATTCCCTTCAAGGCCCCCACCCCCTCGGTCACCCTGATCACGGACGCTTCAGACCGGGGATGGGGAGCCCATATCACTGGTGGTCTGACCACTCAGGGCCTCTGGTCCCGGAGGGAAACTGCCCTACATATCAATGTAAAGGAACTAAGGGCAGTAAGACTGGCTTGCAAAGTGTTTCGCCATGCTTTATTCGGGAAAATGGTTCAGGTGTTGACAGACAATACCACTGCGATGTACTATATCAACAAACAGGGGGGCGCGCACTCCTCACTACTGTGTCAAGAGGCGCTTCGACTTTGGGACCTAGCAGTGAGACGCAACTTCTGTTTAACCGCCTCTCACCTCCCGGGGGTCAGGAATGACGAGGCAGATCGCCTCAGCAGGTCGTTTCTCCCTCAACACGACTGGTCTCTTCACCCGGAGGTGGTCGACATGATCTTCCGCGAGTGGGGTGTTCCCCGCCTGGATCTGTTCGCATCAGCCTGGAACGCGAAGTGCCCCAGGTTCTGCTCGCTCAGGGGTCGCGAGCCGGGCTCCGTCTCCGACGCGTTCCTGATCGACTGGACGGGGGGCCTCCTGTATGCGTTTCCCCCCCTCCCGCTCCTGCCCAGGGTCCTCTTGAAAATCAAGAGGGACGGAGCGGACATCATCCTGATCGCCCCATCGTGGCCGAGACAGTATTGGTTTTGCCTGCTCCAGGACCTATCGGTTGCTCCCCCGATCGAGCTACCGAAGAGACCGGACCTTCTCTCTCAGGACAACGGTCGGCTACTGCACCCCAACCTGGAATCCCTACACTTGACGGCCTGGAGGCTCTCTGGCTAACGGAGGAGGAGAGAACCTGCTCGGAGCAGGTCCAGCGTGTGCTACTGGGAAGCAGGAGGCCCTCCACCCAGAGTGCATACAAGGCCAAGTGGAGGAGGTTCACCTGCTGGTCGGAATCGCGGGGCATAACCCCCGGTACGTCTTCCGTGCAGGCGGTCCTGGACTACCTGCTGCAGCTCAAACAACAAGGGTTGGCGCTGGCTTCCCTAAGGGTCCACTTGGCAGCCATTTCGGCGTTCCACCAGCCGGTGGAGGGGAGGTCTCTTTTCTCTCACCCCATGTCGGTGAGGTTCCTCAGGGGAATCGAGAGGCTGTACCCGCAGGTCCGTGACCCGGTGCCTCCCTGGGACCTGAACCTAGTCCTTGACAGACTGACGGGGCCCCCCTTTGAGCCCTTGGCCACTTGCCCCCTACGGGTCTTATCTTGGAAAGTAGCCTTCTTTGTGGCCATCACCTCAGCCAGGAGGGTGTCCGAGTTGAGGGCCCTGACCTCGGAACGCCCCTATACGGTGTTCTTCCAGGATAAGGTGCAGCTTAGGCCTCACCCAGCCTTTCTACCTAAAGTAGTCTCCAGGTTTCATTGTAACCAAGATATTTTCCTCCCTGTGTTTTTTCCAAAACCGCACGGGTCTGAGGACGAAAGGAGGCTACACACCCTCGACGTGAGGAGGGCTCTGGCGTTCTACCTCGATAGAACCAAGCCGCTCCGCAAGACCACTCAACTCTTCGTCGCGGTGGCAGAGAGAATGAGAGGCTCCCCAGTGTCATCACAGGGCATCGCCAAGTGGATCACCGCCTGTATCCGGCTGTGCTACGAGAGTGCGGGTGTCCAGCTCCCCGGACCGGTGACAGCGCACTCGACAAGGGCCCAGGCCGCGTCGGCGGCCTTCCTGGAGAGGGTTCCCCTGGAAGACATCTGCAAGGCTGCCACCTGGTCATCCGTACACACCTTTGCCACGCACTACGCTATCGTCCAGCAGGCCAGGGACGATGCCCGCGTGGGCAGGGCAGTGCTGGGGACAGCCCGTCGATGACTCCTACCCGCCTCCAGGTAAGGCTTGTTATTCACCTAAGTGGAATGCATATGAGCAACCACTCGAAGGAGAAAACATAGTTACTTACCAGTAACTGTTGTTCTTCGAGATGTGTTGCTCATATCCATTCCACACCCACCCTCCGTCCCCGCTGTCGGAGTCGGCAGAAAGAAGGGACTGAAGAGGGAGGGGCCGGCAGCGACCGTTGAGCCGCCGCAGGGCGGCGACACTACGGGGTCGCTGGACCGGCCCCTGCAGGGGCTGCTAGTAAAAGTTCTCCGATTGGCCGTGCACGAGGGCGCGCACACCTAAGTGGAATGGATATGAGCAACACATCTCGAAGAACAACAGTTACTTGTAAGTAACTATGTTTTCCAGTAAGTTGTTAGGCCACTTCCTGAGGCAAGCAAATATAAAGGGCTGGGTAGATGAAAGACCAAACAGAAGACAAGCGTTGGCTGGAACAAAAAATAGGTTATCCCCAACAGTTGTTTCTGTTTTCCATGTGACCTTGTCTTACTACCACCAGTTTAGCGGTCCTGGGTTATGTCTTCTGTCTGTGGCCCTTGTTTCAGAGAGACGCTACTTCAGTGGCTCTGCCACTCCAGCTCAAAGTTGGTAAAGAAAAGTAGCAGAGATTGGGGGGTGAGAGGGGGGCATGATGAGAAGAGCAAGAGTATACAGAGCCTGAAAGAAGGAATAAAGGAAAAGAAAGGAGGAGGAGGTGGCTATTGAAGGAGAATATAATACAGGAAAAGGGAGTGGTGGTGGTAGGAAAGAAGGGAAATGGTAAGATTATTACATGCTAACGAAGAAATAGACTGAAGGAAAGCATATTAAAGAAGAGGGCAGAAAAGTAACACAAGGTGAATATTTAGATGTATTCTACTTCCAGTCGCATAACACATAGTAATATGTATTGTACATCCAGTCGCTTCCTGACACCTCTACCTCAGACACACACAGGGGAAACCTCACAGGGTCCTTTCTCTTTCCCCATCTGAATTCCCGCAGTTTTGCCTCTGGGGCAGATCCTGACCAGAGCTAAAGGCAGAGCGAGAGTAATGGCTTCCTTGTAGCTAAGGCAGTTCTGATCTTTTCCACGAGCACATTAACAACAAGGGAGCAGGTTCTCAGGGGCTGAGATCTGAGGCCTCCATGAACCTTTGTACAGAGCGAATCACTTTTCTGCCTAGCCCAGCTCTTTCCCCAAGATCTCTATCAACTTCTTGGTACTCTCTGGCTCAGGAGTTGATGTCAGCATAGCCCAGAGCTGCCCTAAGAAGTTCCTTCCACCTGGAGAAAAACCCAACCTTGGCTGGGCACAGAGGAAATTTCAGTGAAGGTCTCTCCTGAGCACAGACCCTGCTGGGGAAAGAGCAGCTTTCCAGGCACCGAGTCCCAGATCACAACGGACAATGTCTTGTATTTTACATGTTACTTACACCCAAGAGCTACACAGTATCTGATCCTTTCATAAAGATGTTTTGTTCCACAGGAAAAAATAAACTGCTCCCTAATCAGACTGGGTAGAGTTATCCATCACACATGATGTCACAAGATTCGGGGAGGGAAGGCAGCAAAAATTACCCCTGAATGGGAACTTGGTCTTTTTGTTGTTGTTGTTGATTATACATATTATCTCTTTGTAGTTAGATGAACCTGTTTGACTTCAGTATATATTTTTATTGTGGATCAAGAGAGAATTTATGGGTCAGTGTTTTCTTCCTCGGAAGCTAATTAAAATGAAAACTTACTGTTTGACAGTTGAGGAATGAGTCATTGACTGGATCAGCAAGTTCCAGGTCTGCCCAAAAGTGTCTGGGAGCCGAGAAGCTCCTAGATGGCTCATTCATGCTCAGAAAGTGACATGACAGTTCTTCATATTGTTTGTAAATTTAACTTTTTGTCAAGCCAAGCATAAAAAAGTAATTGGAGGAGGGGTGGGGGGAACACTTCAGAACTGTGACATTTGTAAAAAGCACTGTTTGCAACACTAGACTCGAGTTCCCTTCACACATGGAAATCTCCCAGTAGCATCAAATGGAGTGATTTGCACAGATGGGAGAGAGCATAGGCCCATTGTTTGTAAAGTGCTTTGAATATAGAAAGCACCTCATGAGTGCTGCTATTAATCGTTGCATGTTACAATGAATATCAATTGGCTATGTTCTCAGTAGTTTAGATACTCTCACTGAGGTCTAACACCATAATAGAAACATAATATGTATTACGTTCTTATTTATCTTCAACTGTACTTTACAGGCAATGTAGTCCACTGGATTAAGACCCAGCTCTTCCTCTGGGTGACCTTGGGCAAGTCACTTCCCTCCTGTGCCTCAGTTTCCCATCTATAAATTATGATGATACTGACCTCCTCTGTAAATCTACAGATGGAAAAAGCTTTATAAGAGGTGATTGATCTTTTTGTCTGCGAGAAGCGGAGGAATTTGCAGCCTATGATGTAGATGGTTTGCAGTGTCTCATGACTAAATAGTCTAATCTGATAATTGCATAATCTTTGGTAGTGATTGCAAATGTATATGTCTTGATTGGGAGCGGCTTGCTTCTTACAAACTCTTTTCAAGCTGTAGGAGCCAGCTCCTGTCATGGACTTGGATCCCCTGATGGAGACGATGGCGCCACTTGTTACAATCGTTTGCCAAGGTTTCCCATCGGTCAGGATCAATTTCAAACTCCTTCATATCTCTCTTGCATATATCTTTGGGACGAAGCTTGGGATGTCCTCTTGTTCTTGTTCCCTCTGATAGCTTCTCATATAGTATGTCCTTAGGTGTGCGTCCATCTTCCAACCTGCTCAGATGGCCGAGCCTGCACAGTCATCTTTGCTTGAGTAGGACTGTCACACTCGATACATTTGCCCTTTGAAGAACCTCTGAGTTGGTTACTTTATCCTGCCCTTTGATGTTGCGTATACAGTGTCTGTAGCATAAGTGGGAACTATTTAACCTTTTTGTCCTGATGAGTGTAGTTGTCCATGTTTCCCCGCCATAAATGAGAGTGCTGAGGATGCAAGCTTAGTACACTAGCATTTTAGTCTTCATGGTAAGCTTTGAGTTGTTCCATATCAACAGACTGGGGCTGTCCCTCGGTGTTGGCCTCAGAAGGAGGCTGTACCTCCTCGCAGCCCATGGTATGGAAAGCTCCCAGGGACAAAGGCAGGGAGCTCACATCAGTCTAAGTGACTTAAGGCAGGTTTGGGTACCACCAGCTAGGGGCTGGTCTGCAACCATTTAGTCCCTCCAGGAGTCTGAGTCCAGGCTCTTGAGTAGAGTGGAGCAGCAAATGGTCTATAGCCCCCGGCCCTCAGGCAGGGCGGGATAGGCAAACAGTCTATAACCCCTGCCAAGGGTTTGAGCACCTCTGCGGTCTTGGATTCAGGTAAGGGATTGCTGCTACCCCAATGGGGAGACCAGCAGAGTTTAGGATCTCAGACAAAGGGGAAGCACCAGCACAGTCTAGGCGCTAGGGCAAGGCTGATGAGGCAGCTGTCACCCCAGGGGTTGGGGTCAGCAGCATGGAAGGGGGTAGAGGACTCGGCCCTACCCTACTCCACCGAGGCCCAGCCCAGGGTGCTCACAGTGGCGGAGTGTCCCACCACTGGGTCAGTGGAGTTCCAGCCAAAAAGTGTCAACCCGTATTCAAGGGGGAAGAAAGCAAGACTGCAGTTGGCCATCCCCGGGCTACTTCCTGCTTCCCTTTTGTAGCATACTTGCAGTGAGGGGTCATCCTCCATCTCCCTCGGGTACTCTGCAAGCAACAGTCAGAGCAGCTCCTGTGTGTTTGTTTGGTCGGGCAGCTCCAGTGAATCTGGCCAGTCTGCGGGACAGTTGTCATCCGTTCTGACTCTCCACTCCCACAGCGGGGAAGGGGCATTTTTCTCCACCATCAGCTCTCTTGGCTCATGCTTGGAATCCAAATGCTGACCACTCATCTCAAAGAACCTCCATTTATAGGTAAGTAACCTCCTCTTATGTAGTGCTTTTCATTAGTAGATCTCAAAGCACTTCCCAACCTTCCGTGTGATTACCCTCACAACAACTCTGTGAGGTAGGGCAGTGCTATTATCCCCATTTCATAGATGGGGAACTGAAGCACAAAGATACTGAGGCTGGGTCCACACTGACGGTGGCAAATTCACCGCCGTGAGATGGATTGCTCTGAATCGATTGAGCGGTCTGTGTAGACCCGCTCAGTCGATCCAGGAAGCGACGCAGGAAAACCACCCCGGTAAGTGGCATCGGTGCAGCGCAGTGTGGACGGCGCACGGAGGAGACACTGCAAAGTCAACGGGAGATGCACAAGTGATTTACGTCACTTGTGTATCTCCCGTTGACTGCCGTCGAATCGCAAAGGTAAGTGTAGACCAGGCCTAAGTGACTTGTCCAGTGTCACACAGGTAGAGCAGGGTTCAATGCCTGCTCAGTTGAGCCCTGCTTTCCCTAGGTGTAGGCTAGTATCCTAATCGCTGCACCATATATAACTCTTACACTATGATATGGCATGCCAGTCAAAAGCATAAGTGTTTCCTAGCCATACTAATAAAAAATAATGACAGAAGAGCCAATTGGGAGTCTTTTTATAGCACTTATTATGACAACAAGAGATATCCCTACACAATTATTTGGTGTGGAAAGACATATTGGAATTGCCATAATAGTTACATTAAATACTTATCAAAGGTCCTTAGTATTGCCATTTTTATTAGTGCAATTTTGCATTTCCTTTGCATGGTACTTAGAGCTGTATTTTTTTCCTCCCTCACGGATCTTCCTGCATTGCAGCGAGTCATCTGTTAAAAATCCAACATCGCACGTTCTGTGATCTTTCTTTGCATTCATGCTAGGCAGAATACACTGATATGGTCTTCACACAGGCAGGGGCACCTTTTTCCTGTCCAGCCTGTGGCTTTGCTTCCCCTTCCATCTGGACAGCTCTATCATATTTTTTTTCTCTTTGTGCCTGAAACATACTGCATATCTTCAAAGCAGCCGAGCTTGCTATTTTAATACAAGCTCTTATCTCTTATCAAACATAGATCTACAAATAGTGTACTGTGTCCCCCACAGCTATTCTCTGTTTAGAGATTCTTCATTGTGTGTTGGACAGATGGCACAATCAGTGGGTTGCAGCAGAGCATTACAAAAAGGAATTCTTTCTAGCTGCTTCCACCCAGCCTGTTTGAATTCAGTGAGACACAGCAGCTGTAACACAATCTTTCAAAGACAACTCTGAACTTTTTTGGAATTTGAAAGTCAGAAAAATGCTTAGGAAAAACAACATAAAAAGTAAAGCAAACACAAAAGACTTAGAAGAATAGGGAAGGTTCAGGGTTAAGAACTTGGCTTTGAATGAGTTTCCTTCCTCTCAGCGGCTCCACATAGATACAAACAGAGATTTGTGTATAAGTGTTGATGGGAGGAAAACAGTAGGGTCTCCCTTATGTCAAATACTTAATTAGGATAATCAATATATCCAGTCCTGTATCTACACTGGCCTAGGAAATTACTTAAGACATTTGTATTTTCAGTGAGGGAGAGTGGAAATGTTTGCTGCTTTGCTTTTGTTACCTACTGATGCACTCATGCTATTGAGAGAGGTATAGGTCCTGATCTTGGGGATCGGACAACATTGCATACTCTGTGAGTACTCTTTTTTATGTAAAAGAGTCTTAAATATTCTTTTGTATATAAAGTAGCCATAAAACAGTAAATCTCTTGCTGCTTTTGGCTCTTCTCCCACCCCACACAAGCCTATTTGTTTCTAATTTTTTAACTTAATCAATTTACATGAGTTGAAGCATAAGAAAAATATAATTACTGTATGAAACTTGTGTTCTAGATAAAGAAACACACCAGTGCCCCCTCACTCCATTAATTCTGTTTTTGCTTTGTCTTTTCAACTAGGCAAATTACTTATATCCTGTATAGGTGCAAAGAGAACAGAACTATCTGACTTAGATTGACTTCTCTGAAAGAGGTAAAACTTCTAAAGCCAAGGGGAGTTTGTCTCATAGAGGGAATCACAGGTCGTGTCTACATTTAATGTATGTATAGGAACTTTGCGAGTCCTTTGCCATGCCAATCATACCAATTTTTAGAAGTACGATAAAGGCCTTAAGTGTGTAAGAGAATGGGCTAATCACAGACACACCTACATCCAGTGATAGATGCACTCAGTTGTCAACCTATATCATTAAATAAGGAAGGAACAAACACTCCCTCATCTAAATTTTTGAAAAGTTTTTCATTCTTTTATTTAATAGAACAGAATAAGTCCTTATCAATATGCCAATCAAGCTCCAGGAACTAATTAAAACTTATAGGACTGCAAATGATACAAAGCTTGTACATGCTACTCCTGATTAATGATTCAAAGCAACTGCTACTATTTTAACTAGAAATTCACTTGTACTTGTAACCACAGCCACATTCTTTTGGCTCTTTTCTCTGAAGCAGCAAGCTGTGACATTACAGCAATTTTTAAAATGGTTCCCCTGACAAATAGAATTTCACCTGTCAGAAAAAACTTTATCTAGCTGTAACCACACCACCATCCTCAGGTAAGTATTTTTTAATACCAACCACTCTACTTCAGGGAAACAAATTCCAGACTGAGACTGTCCTCTCATTCCAATTCTCTCCATTCACTCTCTTCATTTGTTTTCATCTTTGCTTGTTCCATCCCTCCAACTTGTTCTCCATGCACTTACACTGGTGCCTCTCTATTCCCTTCATTCTGTTCTGGCTTGCCTTTTCCAATCTCCCTAGTATTTCCCAGTAATTACTATGACAAACATTGCAGTGCTCTTTTATAACTATGCACGGTATTTCTGGATCTGGCACTAGTGTGGTATTTCAGTACCAGGTATGGGAATGGATATTTCACCTGGAGCAAAGTCTACCCACCTAGGCAGTGAGAAAGGAGGCCCTTCTTGGTAACTGCCAATATCTTATGCTTAGGGGTTATTAAGAGACGATGCCAGAGTGAATGGGCTTAATGGCACTTACCCAAACCAGTATGAACAAGAGTGAGACACCTTCATAGACAGGAAGAAGTGGACTTGCTAGGAGAATGGTTCATGTCTCTTCCTGTAACTTGAGAGGAAAGTTTAACCAACTTCAGCTTGTAGTGAACTATAAGGTTAGGTGAGATTAAATGTGCCTGTAGGCTGGCTGTTGTTGTAGAGTCTCTTTTTTGTAATGCTGTGTTCCAGCTGCTAAATAAAAATACTTTGCTCTAAGAGGAGTGTTGGTGAGTATTATGGCTCACAGCTTTCAAAGGGGAGGAAATGCAGGTGTTCAAAGCCCAGTCAGGCCTGCAGAGTGATGAGTGGTTGGTGCACACCAGATAACGTACCTGGGTCCCAGTTTAGGAGTGGAAGAATTGCGCGGTTCCACCCTGAGGCAAATAAGGGCAAAGCGATGAACGCGTGAGGGGGTGTGCTCAAAGACCAGAGATGGGCCGTAGGTGCAACTAGTCCTGCATCTGTGAAAGAAGCATTCCGCAAATTACCTTTCTTCTAAAAATAGCTCCTGGGAGGAGGGGGTGGGGGAATAATCTGAGATTTGTAGAAATGGCACCCTTCCCTCTGTATTCCCCAGTGCACATCAGTGCAAAGAACCGCTCTCACTTTAACTTAGCATGGCGTCTACCTCTATACTTTCTTACCTTACCCTAGGCAGAAACCCCATGTGTTGGCCTCGACCCCCGAAAACTCCATGCTGCCCCTCTCTCGGCTGGCTTCTCCATGCAGGCGCTCACTGCAGCTCCACAAACTGTAACTGGTCTTGAAGCTGTTGCTGAGTGAGTCCTGTGGGAGGGGCGCGCGCATGGTGCTAAAAGTGGAGTGAGGATGGAGGGAGCCTCCTGCTGGAACCAGACCCATGGCAGTGGCAAGGAGTGGCAGCTCTGGCCCACCTCACTGCCCACTCCTATTTGGCCTAATGGCCCCTCTGTCATGGAGGGATTGCGGAGCCAAACCTGAGTGGTGCTGTGACCCCGGGCACCGGGTCTCAACGTCACTCACTCAATTTTGACCATTGTGATGGAGGGGCCTAAGTGGGGCAACAAGTACTTGTTCTCCTCCCTGCTGCTGCTGTTGGGCCAGCTTCTGCATCAGTACCTGAACCAGAGCAGTCAGAGCTCAGGTTGGCCACTCAGCAAATTGGGCCCTAGGCATGTGCCGAGGGTGCCCGTACCTTAATCCGGCCCTTCCAGTGGCACGCGCCACGTGCAACACGCGAATGGTTGCTAGTACCACTGCAGTGTTCAGTCCCGTGCATATTCAGAGATCTCTGTGATTTCCATGGGACCCATCACTGACTTTCTGTGGTGCATTGCTTGCAATGTAATGATATTCAAGGCCTGGCCTAACCTGAAAAATTAGGCTGACGTTGTGTCACTCCAGGGGTGTGAAAAAATTACACCCCAAACATTGTAGTTAGGTCTACATAACCCCCCAGGGTAGATGCAGCTTGGTTGACGGAAGAATGCCTCTGAGGGGTGGATTAACTAAAGCGATGGAAAAACAGTCTGCCACTAATCTTGTTATACCAGTATAACTCCCCACGTGGACACTCCGTTCTGCTCTATGTACTGTGACAGGGCCAGGCCTGACGGCTTTGCCAGAGTACTATTTGGAAGCTGGGGTAGGTGGGTGGGCGCAAGCCCACCCACCGCTAAAGGCTCCCCCCCCAGCCTAGGGGCGGAGCCACTGGACCCAGAGCCAACTAATTACGGGGGACAACAGATGAAAAACAGGAAAGGGCGTGGGGGTCACAGGTTAAGAAAAAGAGAGCCAGAAGGGGACACCGAGCAGAGAACCCCAGACTGCGCCCACTGCTCCTCGAAGCTGTCCAAGGAGCCAGCGGACGCAGCCCAGAGGAACTCTGCCCGGAGACGTGAGTTCACAAGGGACCGGAAATAGGCCCCACAGTCGCAGGGAGCCCCCCCTGCCAACCTCCTCTCCCTGGTCCTGTAGATGGTTAGTTTGGCCAGGGCTAGGAGGAGGTTGACGAGGAGGTCCCGCGACTTCGTGGGGCCACGGATGGGGTGTGCATGGACGAACAGGTGCGGGGAAAAGTGCAGCCAGAACCTCAGCAGGAGGTTCTGGAGGAGCCGGAAGAGGGGCTGCAACCTGGCGCACTCCAGGTACACGTGCGCCAGGGTCTCCCTCACGCCGCAGAAGGGGCAGGTGTCAGGGAGGGAGGTGAACCGCGCCAAGTACACGCCCGTGCTCACGGCTCCGTGAAGGAGCCGCCAACTGATGTCCCCGGCGGGCCGCGGGGTCAAGGTGGAATACAGACTGGCCCACCGGGGATCCTCGCCCTCCAAGGATGGTAGGAGGTCCCGCCACTTGGTGTCTGGGCGGGACGCGAGGGCGAGGAAGTGAAGGGTGTGGAGCACGAGCGTGTACAGGTGTTCCCTAGGCGCGGTCTGGAAGAGGGCCGGCTGCAGGTCAAGCAGCCGGCTTGGGGCATGAGGATGGGGGGGCCGAGGGGGTTCGCGGGGCCGAGGCCCGATGGTAAGCACCGGAGGGCTCGGGCTGAGGGGGGGGCGGGGAGAACCCTCCTGCAGGACCCGCTCGAGGTACGTCAAAGCCGTGGGGGGCAAGGCTGCCTTCACCTCCTGGAGTACGCGTCGGGGGGTTCGAGGGGTGGAGAGCCCCATACGCCGAGCCAGCGCATGGGGGTCCACCCAGGCCCCCCGGGCGTAGTCCAGGAGGTCTCCGACCCTGGTGACTCCTGCCAGGACCAACCGCCGTTGCACCGAGGGGGCCTCCGCCACCTGCACACGCAGCTGGGGGTTGTGTAGCAGGGGCTCCGCGAGGAGATCCTCCCCCTCGGTGACCGCAAGGGGCCTGGAGGCCGAGAGAAGCCTCCAGGTCCGGAGGAGGTCCTGGTAGAAGACCGGCAGCTCGGAGAGGTCTCGCGGAAGACCTCTCGGGTGGAGAAAAAAAGAGCTGCCGGTCGTATCGGAGCCCTCGGAAGCGGCGGAGGAAGACGCGCGCCAAGTGGCTCCACGCCGGACTACCTGCACCATAAAGGAGTCTCTGCAGGGCCTGGAGGCGGAAGGTGTGGACCTGGCTGCGGATGCAGCACAGGCCCTGCCCGCCCTCCTCCAGGGGGAGACACAGAATCCCTGCAGAGACCCAGTGCAGTCCTGGCCAAAAGAACTCCAGAACTGTCTTCTGGAGGTAGGCCAGGAAACTCGGGGTCGGGACCAGGGTGTTGAGCCGGTGCCAGAGCATGGACAGGACGAGCTGGTTAATCACCAGTGCCCTCCCCCGGAGGGAGAGGCACCGGAGCAGTCCTGTCCATCTCCGCAGCCGCTCAGACACCCTGCCCTCCAAATCCTGCCAGTTCTCCGCCGGGGAGGGATGGGTGGCAGAGAAGTAAACGCCCAGATAGAGCAGTGGACCCGCGCTCCACCGAATGGCTTGAAGCGCGGGTGGGAGGGAGCTCGCCTGCCACCCGGCCCCTACCGCCAGGGCAGAGCTCTTGGCCCAGTTGACCCGGGCGGAGGAGGCTGCCGAGTAGACGGCCAGGCAGTCCTCCAGCCGCGCCAGGTCGCCCGGGTCCTGGACCACGAGGAGCACGTCATCGGCGTACGCCGACAGCACCAGCCTCAGCTCTGGCTCACGGAGCACCAAGCCCATCAACCTCCGGCGGAGGAGACGGAGAAAGGGCTCAATGGCCAGAGCGTACAGCTGGCCGGACAGCGGACAGCCTTGGCGTACTCCGCGCCCGAAGCTGACCGGTTCGGTCAGGGTCCAGTTGAGCTTGACCAAGCACTCTGCGGAGGCGTACAGCACCCGGAGAAATCCCACAAAACGGGGTCCGAAGCCGAACGCCTGCAGGGTGCCCAGGAGATACCCGTGGTCCATCCGGTCGAACGCCTTCTCCTGGTCCAGGGACAGGAGGGCGAACGATAGACCATCCCTACACGCCAGTGTAACCCGTCCGTGCCCAGGGTAGCCCACTGATAATGCCAGGGTCA
>ML675603.1:85624620-85672246 GCA_007922155.1 Mesoclemmys tuberculata | reverse complement strand
ACACATCTCGAAGAACAACAGTTACTGGTAAGTAACTACGTTTTCTCAGAATCTTCCATTATTGTATGCGATGATGTTATAGGTATGTCAGTCCCAGAATATTAGAGAGACAAGGTGGGTATTGGTGAGGCAATATCTCTTATGGGACCAACTTCTGTTGGTGAGAGAGACAAACTACTGATCTTCTGCAGAGCTCTCCAAAGGAAGAAGAGCTCTGTGTAAGCTCAACAGCTTGTCTCTCTCACGAACAGAAGTTGGTCCAATAAAATATGTTACCTCACCCACCTTGTCTGTCTAAGTCTCAAAATGTAGTTGTAAATGAGGAATCATCAAATGCGATGTTTCTAGTGAAGTCTTTGGCCTTCCACTATTTGATGTTTTTATTAATGGCCTGTGAGAAAACATTAAATCATCATGGATAAGGTTACAGATGACACACAAGCTCAAGAGTGATAAATAATGAAGATGACTGGTCACTGATAACAGAATAATCTGGATTGTTTGGTAAACTGGGCACAAGCAAATAATGTGTTTTAATGTGGCTTAACATAAATGTATACCTCTAGGAACACAGAATTTAGGCCATCCTTACAGGATGAGGGACTCTGTCCTGGGAAGCAGTGATGCTGAAAAAGATTTGGGAGTTGTAATAGCTAATCAACTGAACACGAGCTCCTACTGTGATGCTGTGGCCAAAAGGGCTAATTTGATTCTGGGATGCATAAACAGGAGAAGCTTGAGTTCAAGTTGGGAGGTTATTTCTAGTTGACACAGGTGCAACCACTGCTGGAATACTATGTCCAGTTCTGGTGTCAACCATGCAGGAAGGATGTTGATAAACTGGAGAGGGCTCAGAAAAGAGCTATGAGAATGATTAAAGGATTAGAAAACTTGTTTGAGATTGAGCTTCTTGAGTCTATTACTATATTTAGTTTAACAAAGAGAAGATTAAAGGTGACATGATTACAGTCTGTAGGTACCTATATGGGGAGCAAATATTTGTGTAGCAAGGGGGCGTGGCCTCCCTCTGAGATGGACAGGGAGGACACCCTACCACTCCCTGGTGGGCGGAACTAGAACAGCCATGCCTGCCACGCCAGAAGCAGAGGGGCGGGACAGGAAGTATAAAGGGAGAGCCCAACTGTTGGGCTGGAGCTGCTACGGGAGAAGGACGTCCCTTCCCCAGTGCTGGGGCTCAAGCTGAACCTCTGCATCACTGAGGAGCTGCCTGCTGCTTGGGACCTAGAGGAGCTGCCTGCTTCCTGCAGTACTGAGAGCCTATTGGGGTTGTCACTGGTGGTTTTGCCCCATGGAGACTGATGACGACCCTGAGACCCAGGTACTCCAGGCAAGGGGGAAGATGCCCAGGGGAACCAGACAATGTCCACTTGTGTTGTGGCAGAAACTGTGTCAGCTAGTTTTGGCTGGAGCTCTGTTGACCTAGTGGTGGAATACTCCTCCACTGTTAGGGCCCTGGGCTAGGATGCGGTGGAGTCAGGAGAGCGCACGTTCCCATCTCTCCTTTCCACTCCACCCCTAGGGTGCAGCCTCATCCTGCCCTCTGAAGGTGGGGCTGGTGCTCAACCTCTTTGCTTGCCCTGTGCTGCCTGAGGGCTTGGGGCTATTGATTGCCTGATTGCCCCACAAACACTCATTTCCCCTTCGGGCATCAAAGCTCAGAGAGACTCCGTAGTGAGGGAACATGGCCTCTCTCCGAGACAGACAGGGAGGGACGGTCACACACCTTACAAGTTGAGAATGGGCTCTTCCTTCTAGCAAAAAATGGTATAACACAATCCAATGGATGAACATTAAAGCTAGACAAATTCAGACTAGAAATAAGGCATAATTTTTTAACAGTGAGAATAATTAACCTTTGTAACAATTTACCAAGGGTCATGATGGATTTTCCATCAGTGGCAATTTTTAAATCAAGATTGAATGTTTCATCTAAAGGAGATGTTATAGGGAATTACGTTGGGGAAGTTCTTTGGCCTCTGTTCTACAGATGATCACAGTGGTCCCTTCTGGCCTTAGAATCTATGAATCGTCTGATGTTCTTATAACTGTCTATAACACTTACTGTCTCCACAGCCCAATCTATTCTTCTATGCACATATTTAGATGTGTATGTTTTGGAGGTATAACACTTATTTTTGCATAGGTATTTTTAATAGGTGTACATATAAAATGTAAGCACAATGGGCAAGAAGAAAACTGGGTGACGCAGTGGACAGGAGATGATGAAATGGTGAAAGTTGCCTGTTCAGGAACTTGCCTGAAGACTGGCTGAGATTCTCATTCTAAAATGGGCAAGGTCAACCCCCGATGGGGGTATAGTGCTGACTTCAGTGATCTCTCTAGACTTCTCCCAGGGTCACACCAGTGCTTACAGGCTCCTGCTGGGCCTTTTTGCTCTGGCCCTGAATCATTCTGTGTGTTCTGCCTCCTGCCCTGCTCCTCTTCCCCTCCCTCCCCCCCAAATAATACTCTGCAAAACCCTTCCACCCACTCAGTCCAGAACGCTTGAGCAAGTTCATAATCCCTATTGTTTTAGGTGGTGGGAGGGGATTTATCCTGATAGTTATGTTCATTCACAGGTGCATTCACACCCAATCTCAAAGCATTTGTGATGCAGTCACCAGTACCTCTTACCATAACAGAACAAATTGGTTCCCCTGTGCCTTCATGCAAGTGAGAGCTAAACTTCTATAGACCAGTGGCTAGCATTTGTTGCTAGAGATATGTATGTTGAACTCCACTGCAGGCATTCTTGTTTGTCTTACTGCTGGCTCAGAAGTTTGTCAGTTTTTAAATCCTGGTTTCCCCGTGAGCCACTGGAATGTAGCCAGTTGACTCCTCCACTGTCAGAAGGATTACTTTATCACTTTACATCATCTTCATTTCTGCAGTCTTTCAAAACAATCTCCCATCAGCACTCCCCTAATCGCACCTTTTGATGTTGTCATACTGAAGACATATGGTCTAAACTCTGCTGTTTGGAGGGATTAAATCTGATGTAGCATTTGAAATCAGTAACACAGGAACGTGTGTCATCTCGCATCTGTGTCATCTGTCTAATGGCAACAAGTGCTGTGTTCACTAACATTTTCTTACTATAATTAATCATCTGGGTTATTTAAAGTACATTATTAAGAATCAGTGCAACTTTGAGACGGAAAAATGAACACTCTAGTGGCATTTCCATGCTACCAAAGATAAAGTATTTACATCTAAATTTTTTTTATTGGCTGTAAATCTGCACATGCGATTGTATGTTTACTATAAATTTAAGAGGTCACTACTGCAAAAGCCAGGATAATGTGGACTTTCTCTGCTACTTTGATTTGTTAGAACAGAAGGCCAATTAATTGTCCATGTTTAATAGCAGGCCTGTTTGGAATCCCCTTTGTTCAGAAATGGTTATTGTGTTAGTTGAATGGCTATTAAGGCTGCCAATTTTTGAGAACCCCGTTTCTGGGTTAAAAAGAATAATACAGTCTGAAATCTGGGGGTAAACTGAAGAATTATTACATAATTTGCATGCAAAATGGGGATTTCCCCTCTGTTCACAATTTCTCTTTGGTCCCCATCCTTTCTCTCTTTTTTCTCTTCCTCCTGTTCTCACATTAATTTTTTTCCTCCGTCTGCTGTATGCCTGCTTATATTTTTTTCCCAATCCAGGACTATAAAAAGGGATGTGGGGATAGAAAACAAAAAAAATTAAGATGACTAGATCCTTGTGGCTTAGCCACATGACTGTTTGTTCCTTCATCATTTTCAACATTGCAGGAGAGTAATGAACACAATTTGCATGATGGCCCACTCCACCTGCCTATGGAGATCTGGAGCTACACTCCCTAAGTAATCATTATGTAAATGAAGTAATTTGGGACACACAGAAAATTAGTCCAGGTGGCTACTTTATTTATTTATTTATTATTTTTAAGATGAACTTCAATGTTGGCAAAATGCACCAGACTGACAGCCCTGGGGACTGAACACATCTGTCTATTTCAAGAGTAGCCACAGGGTGAGCAATTAATTTCAGCTACCCCCCGTGACTCTCAGCCCCCCTGGGTTCTCACTCTACATAATACTGCAATGTTCTTTGTACAACATATGACTTGTACGGCATCATTTGAAAACTATCACACACTGGTCAATAATCAATGTGAAATATATGTGACAGTGCTGTGCGCAGAATCATGGATACTCACTGATATTCAGATTTAAAGTCTGTGACTTAAAGGTGTTTAAAGTAGGCATGTCTGGGTGTTGGTAAGCAGATTTTTCTGTAGACAAAGAGGTCACACCCAGAGCAGGTGTGGCACAATTCAATGGGTTTACAAATTGCAGTAGAGGTATTTTACATGGTAAAGTTTTACATTTGCCCTATCTTGGTGACTTTTGGCCCTGCTAAATACTTCTGACAGCTCTTAGTACTTGCAATATTATTTGCACATCATGAACAATTATACTCTGTCTCGAGTTCTGGATAAGCTAATGACAAGCTGGATGATATATGAGTTCATTTGCACATGTATAAAAATATCCCAGATAAAAAAGTGAAGCACAGAAACGTTTCCTGTTATTTCATGGTAACTTGTACTTTATCATGCTGTTGGTATCATGAGACCGAATTGACTTATTCTGCAGTAATAAGAAACCTTTCAATAAGCCCTTGCAATGTCCTTTCTCTTGAAAATTGTTATTTAAAACAAAGTTGTTTAAAACACAGAAAACTCTAATGCAGTGCGCTTCTCTTGGATTGTCTAGCTACTGCATATGTACGTGTGTGTATATACATGTGTGAGTGTGTATTTACATGTATAATACACGAATAGTGTGTCTTGGTGGATAAGGAAATATTACTGTATGCTATAATGCTGTGTTCAGACTGGTTTTTGTTAGGGATGTGAGTCCTACAATAACTTCCAAAGCAAATTAGACAACAATATAAAGAAACCATTTCCTATAATAAAAAAACTATATAAGAAAGGACTATTTTCTATCTCCTTGATAAAGTGGGAACTCGAAGTCTTTCCCTCCCCCTGCAACAGTTTAAATATTTAATATAACAATGTTTTTTTTGTCATTAGCCTGCTTTTTGCCTCGATCTCTCTTGTCCCTCTCTAGTTTTCGCAGCCATTCTAGCCTATTTAAGTTTAATCATAAAGGCCGAACTCTTTGGGAGGAGGAGGAGGAAACATATCAAACAACCTCCATATACACTTGCAGAAACATGGCTTCAGATTGCAGAAACACTGAGAAATAAACGATTAGTTGTGCGGGCACAAGATTCGGGCAGAAACTTCGTATTACAGGGCAAGTCTTTGAGACTTGACAGGTCAGTAATTCAAGGTATCCTTACTTGAGAGAGTTTTATAGCAAGAGTGTACTCTATATTAATAATGTCTAAAGACATAGCTATCCCTCCAGTGCAGCAGCCTCCGAAGAAAACATAAATCATATTTTCCTGGAGCAGCTGAATTGATTTCTTGTGAGAAATATTTCCTTGTCTATTCCCTAGCCATTTCTTAGCCAGTCACCAAGTTACAGTGATCTGAGCCCAATCAACAACTGGTTATTGCCCGTTGATCAGGTGCAGGTTTTGCTTCCGGTTCTCATGCAGATGATTTACCTTTTATTGGGGCATAAAACCTGACTTTGTTCAGTGGTTACACTTTTCTGTATAATATTGACTTGTGTACCTCTGCATAGGACTTACATTACACTCCCAATCATGTTAAGCCTCTTGGTTGTTTTTCCTCAGTCAGATCCTTGGTAAACTCAAAAGCTTGGATTCCATAAGTAGTAGTACACGTGCTTACAATGATAATGACAGTGCTTTACCTAGCTTAAGCTTTTGATATATAGTGTCTGCTGCAGTGGTATCTGCAAGGTATATAGTGCCTTTTCTGAAAGTGTGTGACAGAGCTGTACAGATTTGGATCAATTACTTTTTATTCACACAGTGCTAATCAAGATGTATCTGTGTTCAGAACCTAAGGTGATGATTAAACTAGAATTAGATGGACACCAATAGCTGAGAGAGAAGTCAACGCTCTGCCAGTATGGAAAAAACAAACAAATACAGGTGAAACAAAAAAATCCAAAATGGCCAGATGTGAATTTGAAAGCCCTCAGAACACCTCTGTTATGCAGGTGGTGTTCCACCCATTTTACCAACTAGGAAACCAAGGCAAAAAAGCTGAAACTTTGAAATGTAGTTGCCTGAAGGTGTTGCCTTCTAAATCCATGTGTAGAGACCTAAGCAACTAACTTTAAGAAGTTCTGAGCACCCACATTTCTCATTAACTTAGGCTCTGTCTCAGTAAAGCACTTAAGCAGTTACTTAACTTAAAGCACATGGGTAATTTTAGTTGGGACTATTTGTGCTTGAAAAGGAGAGATTATGCACTCGTTGAAAGTTAAGTTCATGCTTAAAGTCATCCATTCCCAAATTGTGGGTCGTGACCCCAAGTGGGGTCGCTTCATTAGCAGATGGGGTCATGGCAATCCTGAGCATGCAGAGGACGCCATTTTACAAAATGGCTCCTCCACACAGTGTGACCTCACATGCACCATACGCACGAGGTCACATCGCATGGGGGAAGCTATTTTGCTATACAAAAGGGCAACCTTCATGCAGCATGACCTCACTGGCACCATGTGTTTGTGAGGTCATTCAGTCCAGAGGATGCCATTTTGTAAAGCAGCATGGCATCCTCCTTGCAGCGTGACCTTGCAAGTTCAGTGTGAGATCACAGAGCAGGGAGGACGCCATTTTTCAACTGCAACTTGCAGGCTGTCTGGAGTAGTGGGAAACAATACATCTGAAAATGGGGTCGTGCAGGGAAAAGGGTTGGGAACCGCTGCTTTAAGTGCTGAACTGAATCAGAGCCTTAACTGGGAAAAGTCCTGGTTTGTTCTTCCAAAAGCCTGGTCAGGGCACAGAATGCAAATAAACCTTGAGGGAATAGGAAGGGAGTCTGACGATGGAGAGAGTGGACTCATCTGCCATCCTGGTGAGCTACCATAGGGCTCCTCAGTAAAAAAAAAAATATATATATAAAGCTTTGCTTTAGAGGTTGTGTAAACACAGAAGTTGTACTTAAAATGGTTTTGATGGTATATCTGTTTAAAACTGATTATACCTGTTTAGTATACACCAGTGAATTTACCGACATAAGGTAAACCAATATGTCAGATTTAGACAAAGAGTATTCACACCCCCATTGCACTGGTTTAACGAAATTGAGATAAAGTCACACCTTTATTAATATCAGGACAGCTTCGTTTGTAGACCAGGCTTTAAGCAAAAGACTTGCTTTAGCAGCAGTAATTATTGCAGTCGTGGTGTTGAAACTTGCTAAGCCTCATCTAAACTTCTGCTAGCTGGGACTATCTTGATTTTTTTGAGTCCCAGGTCGGTATGCGTGAGGCAGCTAGAATGATAAATGGTCAGTTTCCATTGCTTCGCCCAAGTGAACGGAATGTCCTGCTTTCACTAGAAACATAAAGCCAGGTTTCCACAGCAAGGTGCACTCCCTTGGGCTCACCGGGGGATGGATGTGTCGGAGTGAGGATTTCCCCACCTCTGGGTTCAGCTTTAAATTCCCCCCAGAAGCCATGCCGGTGAAGACTGTCCAAGAGATGTGCCGAATCAGTGCCCCTTCAGTCCAGCCAGCCAGGCTCCCTCAGCTGTAGGCAGCTTGCAGCCCTGTTCTCCCAGTCCTCAGAAACATTCCAACGCCAAAAGCTGGTGGCCCAGGTTCTGTCCGTAGCACTTGGGCAGTGAATCGGACGCGGTCTTGTCTCTTCCAGAAATGTAAATTGGACGCAGCAGAGGCAGAGCAGCTTCTATTCTGTCCAGACTACGTTTTGTTATTCTGATGCAGTGGATCAGATCATCTTTGCTTCCAAAGTGACGGCATGTAGCATAAAACATGACAGAGTTAATGGAGTGTAGCACAGCTTATCACAACTTTAAAGACAACGTACGTTTTTCGGTTGGTCCTGGTTGGAGCCATAAGGGATCTTGTCTATTTCCCGCTGCTTTAAAGCTCCACATTTCAGCCTCCAGTCTGCTGCCTCAGGATGATTTGGGATGAAATTCCTGTATACCTCCTTAATTGGCATGGGGAGAGGGGAGAGGCACGCCTCTGTTAAGTGATGTGAAATGCTTCCTGTTCCCAAAGACCAGTTGTGTTGCCTTCCTCAAAATTCACCCAGTTCTGCATGGCCTGGGGAGCAAGAGACTGAGAACCAAGAATCCAACCTAGGTCTAATACATTAATTTTGTCATGTGTCTGGTGTTAGCCCTATGGGAAATGGATTTCTGTGGAAATTATATTAATCTGTCACGAGAGAAGGAATTGAGGGTGAATAGAGATTAAGCAAGCATTAGGGCTTGTCTACAAGAGGAAAGTTTTACCGGTTATACTGGTGTAATATTACCAAAAATATAACTCGCCATGGGGATACACTTATTCCAGTATAAAAGTGAGTTTTTTCAGTTTAGTTTAAATCCCTTCCAAAACGACCATAAGAACTGAAAAAGGACACTCTTGCAGTGGAATAAGAGTATTCCCTGAGGGTTATACCAAAAAAACTCCATAGGTTTAAATTCACACCTTGCCATACACCAGCATAACTTCCCAGTATAGATAAGTCCTTAATTTGAAGCAGTTATATTAGTTGATGTTTCCACCTTGTAGAAATGTTTTCTCTTTCAGTTTTAATTAGTTATTTATAATGCGCTCAACAGCAGTGAGAACACTTTATGGAATTACAAGATATGTAAACCATACATGAACCCTGAAGAGTCTTCAGAACTCTTTGCTTCCAATCCCACATCTCCATTAGCATACCTTAAAGGGTTGATTTCCACAAGGTAATATGTAGATGTAAAAATAGCAGCCAAAAATACCATCAACTGGAAACTTATGTCCTGATCAGACTGGGAAGAGGGTGGTAGTTGTTCATAAATCAGAAAAAAAAAAACAAAGCAGTGCTGGCCAGGGTCCATGACTTACAATCATTCAGGAAGAGTGATGGACTAATTCAGAAATGTGAAGCAGGAAAATCCCTTTTGTATGCATCTGCTAAGTGGATCACACTTCTGCTAGCAGCAGTCTCGCTTTAGTGTGCTGAAGAACATGTTAATCTTTCAGGAGACCCTTTTTCACTGTAGGTTCTTGGCCCAAAATTCTTCTTACAAACAAAAGGCCTCACCAGCAACATATGTTCAATCATATCAACATCAAGCAGGCTGCTCACCTCGTGTTATTACAGTGCATGTCAGCCATCTGGGCCACATTCAGAACCATCATAATGTGAGCCTCGTCCTCTATAGTGTACTTGACGTCCCAAGGGCATAAATGCAGTGGTCCGTTTGCTCCAGAGTATTCAACTGGAAAAATAATTAGCAAAATTAGTTAGGTAAAGGGCCTTATCCAAAATCCACTGAAGTCAATGAGGCAAAGAGCTGTGGAAAAAATAGTGTGATATCAAGTAATTTAAAAATGGATCATAACGTATACGCACAAGGATGTCAGATAATTCTGACGTTTAACTTTGGAGTGCTTGACTTTGCAACCTGAATAACATTCTTTTAACATAGGCTTTCAGATGGTTGGGAGGTGGAGTGGGGAGAAATATGCTTTTCTTTATTTTGATCAGAAGGGAAAGTATTTATTTGAGCTTTTTTGTGGAAAATGCCACTTGCCAGAGAGCACAGTGCTGATGACTTATTTAATCATCTCCAACATGTGAATGATTTCATAGAACTTAATGATAGGAGAGAACTATTAGATCATTTTAACCATCCTCCCACAACTTTGTGTTTTATTGTCAATGGCCAACTAAATTTTGAAAACAGTCAGAAACTTTCACTTTTCAGTTACCAGGGCTGAAATGTTCAAATTTGTGTCTAAAGTTAGGTGCCTAAATCCAGAGTTAAGCACCAAAGTAACTAGCCTGGTTTTCAGAGGAATTGAGCTAGTCAGGAATCTTTCGACAAAATGTTTTTTGGTTTTTTGGTCAGAAAATAAAGAATCATCAAAACCAAAACTTTTTGAGGGAACGTGTTAGATTTGACTAAATTGGGGGGGGTGAGTTTCTCAGGCCCAGAGAGAGAGACCCACCCTACCATAACCCACCCACCATAACCACTGTGTGGTGGGTTGCAGTGTGACACAGAGGCTCCTTGACAAAGGGTCCCCTGTTCTTTGCAAACAACTTTCACTTCAGACCTAACTCACTACACCAAACACATGTCTCACAGGATATTTATCCATAAGGAGTAACATGTAAGAAATCACGTGAATTTTCAAGACTCATAATCTTGCGAGATGTATGTATGAGTAATATTTAAGGAATATTGTATTTACAATGAAAATATGCTTTATGGATTTGGAGTAAAAATTAGTCACTGGGGATAATGAATCTGAGACGATCCATTCAAGCAAAAGGGAGTTGTCACATCTCCCTAATCAGCCAATGATGTAAAATGCAAGGTTCTGTTGTCTACCCTGGCCACAACCCATAACAGTCATTGGAAATCCATCGAAGACAATTGAAAATGACTGTTTCAATATAACAGAGCATAGGAAAAGGCACTCTATCCATTCACTGAGGAAATACCTTAAGGAGTGGTGGGGGATGGACAGTTTATGAAAGTTATGAAACCAGTCAGCTCTGCAGTGGACTGAATTTGAGAGGGGAACCTACTTTATTAGATAGGAAAGGTAACTATTGATAAGTGTGTATCTAGGTTCACGTTTTATGATTTTGTGTTGTAACCAGCTTTTTCCATCACTTTGTCTGTCTTCTAGTTAAATCTTAATTCTTTCTTAAATAAACCTACTTTGTTTTATCGTAAGTGCTCATGAGTGCTGTGTAGCTTACAGGAGTAGTGTTTTTTTAAGTAAAACTGGGTTACATTGCACTGTTGGGTGCAGAGTATCTGGAATTGCTGTGAGTAGCTAGTATCGGGCTGAATATCAAAGGGGGACAATTCAAAGGAATTCAGTGATTGAGGTGCACCTATTGTTAACCTGCAAAGCATAGTTAGGGCTGGGATAGTCTAAAGGAGAGTGCTTGAGTGGCTGATAGGCTGATGGTTTGAGGGAGCTGTTGCCCAGACACCACAGGAAAGACTCTCTGTCACTGGAGAAAGAAAGTAACAAGATGACTCATAGTCCTAGGTGCTCCAAGCACATCTGGTGACTAGAACACTCACTTGGGACACTGGAGATACAGGTGCAAGTCCCAGGTCTGAATCAGGCAGAGCACGTTCTTGAACCTAAGACTCCCATTTTCCAGGTGAGTGCCCTAATCACCGAGCTACTGGCTGTTCTGAGGTAGGATGGTCTGTCAATCTCCCATTTTAAAAAAAAAAAATTCAAATTTTGAAGTATTTGCAAGATGGGAAGAGTGTGGCTCATATTTCAGTAGTTATAATTTACTATTTATTTAGTATTTGACTGTTTCTGTTGAAATAGTATATGAGTACAAGAAGGGATAAACAAATATTTTATGAAACACTACAAATACACTGTTTGCCCAGGAGAGCTCTCAATCTAGGCTTTAGATCTATAATTTATGAATAAATGGACAAAGAGGAACAATAAAAGTGAGGAGGACATGGTAACGTGAGGAGACAGGTGGATTTGTGTAAATCAGTTGTCACAGATCTCCATCGTCACAGTAAGTACCCTTGTTCTCCTGGAACCATAGCATTTCTGAGAGGCATATCATTTAATAATGTGCATGAAAGGTGAAGGCAAAATTTAAAAGTTAGAAAAGGACAAAAAGCAATTATCTATAAATCTAGGTATATGACTGTTAATGTGTCTGTATACACACACACAGGAATGGTTGTATATAGGGTTTCTGTTTTTCAAGATTTATTCATTCCATTTTGGTGGGTTTATTTTTAGCAACTTTTGAGGTTTTAAAACTGTCCAAAAATTGGGGAGTTGGGGATTTCTTTGTAAATACTGTAGTATATAATGTAATGAGTAATCTCTTCGTCATTGTTCCCTAGAGCACTTTAATGGAATACCGCTTGAAACAGCATTACATTTAAGTCCACTAGGGAACAGTGAGTGTACACCATCAAGGTCTACAAGGACCAGTTAATGTACAACACATTAGTGCACATTAGAAATCCCACCCACATAGTCTACATTGCTGTTCTGTGTAGGTAAGTCCTTGGATACAATAAACCATTTCCCAGTGTTTTTTCCAGTGTTCATTGGATATACACAATTACTTTTTCTTTCTTTTTGTATTGGTTTTTTTGGGGGTGGGGGTTGGGGTATTTATGGTGTTTTTTGTGTAAAGCCTTACATCAGAAGCCTTAGTTATGTATTAATAGTACTACTAGCAATTTCCTGTGTCATCCCTCTAATCAGGGTAGAATTTCATTCCAATCATTCTGCCAGGACAGAAAGACTCCTTCCGCATCTCTTCAACTTCACATTCTAAGATAATTTGTTATACTCTATTTGCTTGGTGCATGAAATATAACAATAATTACTAAAATTCATTTGGGGGACTGTTCACGGCTTTCTTAAATTGACATACATTTCTCAGTGACTTTTGCAGTGTCAGTTAAATACATCAAATATTTGCAATACTGCTTATCAGCTGTATGTCACAAGATTAATATTTGTATCCTGATTCTTTCATGACTTCACATACATGCATAAATAAGTTGAGTTTTTGTAGAATGGAAAAAAGAGAGCCAGAGTATTGTCTGTTGAATCATCTGATGACTTTCCTAATCATGGTGCATTGCCGTAGGGCTAGTCTACACTAGAAGTGCTACAGCAATGCAGCTGTATCCAGCTGTAGCACATCTGGTGAAGACGCTCTATGCTGATGGGGTGCTCTCCCATCAGCATAATAAAACTACCTCCGCAATAGACAGAAGCTATGTTGGCAAGAGAAACTCTCCCACTGGCCTAGCGCTGCCCACACAGGTGCTTAGGTCGGTGTAAGTTACGTCACTCAGTTGGGTGGCTTAGTCACATCCCTGAATACCTAAGTTATGCTGATATAAGTGGTAGTGTGTACAAGCCCTTAGTGGGCTCCTGAGACAGACTAATGGCTAGCACTTTGGGACAAAGTTTTTCCGTACTGTGTGCATACAAAACTTGCATATTTGCAAACGAGAGTTTGCTCATGCAAACTGGGTAATTGTCAGGAAATGCAATATTAAGGTTGAAATATCAAGATTTTGAAATCAGAGGGCTCAGTTCTCCACTGCTATGCATCAGTTATAGTCCCGATCACCTATGCAAAGTGGGGTAAAATGTTCCCCAGTCAGAATGATAGCATTTACATTCAGTTTGCATGGATGTCAGTGACTAGTAAGTGCAATTCAGGAAATGCAGAATTAAGTTTGAAAACTCAACTTTTCCCCCTTTGGCCTGTCTTCAAATGCCATCTCCCTTTTAATAGAAATTATTTGTCAACTGAGGATGATTTTTGATGTATGGATGTATTACTTGTATTTTGGTAGTGCCAATAAAGTGTTAGGCCCTGTCCAAACACATGGCAAGACACAATGTATGTCCTTAGTCTTTTACAGTTTAAGAAGACTAACTGGACCATCTTTCACAACCTTAGTTGCACTACAGCATTTTAAGACCTACCTTTATTAAATCTTGGTGATATCTACAAAACAAGCCAAGTTTGAGGAGAAATAATTTGGAAGGTTGTATGTTATAAGTGACACATTCAGAAAGCTGAAAGTCCTTCATTTATGGATTATTTTTCAGTGGTTCTGTGTAACCCCTACTCTGATTTACTTCAGTGGGAACTGCAAGTGTTCAGCAACTCTGAAAGTGAGTTTACTCACATTGTTACTTTGTTAGGGGAGAATTCACTTTTTGCTGGGGAAAGGATTTATTAATTGGGTTCAGAGAATTCATATGAGATGGGGATGAAAGAGGGTTTGGGAAGCAGGGGGAAAAAAGAAAGGAGGGCATATTTGTTGAGGAAGATGAGAGTGATTGAAAGGCAGAGGGACACTAGAGTGAGTATAGGGAGGCACCACCGTTTTTTATGGAGACTGAGTGAAAGAGATGGAATGATGTAAGAGACAGAAGAGTCAAAGAGAGATTAGAACCTCGCGCGTGTGCCATAAGTAATGTACATGACACAGTTAGGGTTACATAGGTTTAATTGGCATTAATTTAGGATGTCCTAGTTACTTATCAGTGGGAAAGCAGTAATGCAGATACACCCAAATGAATGCTGATAAAACCTCTCTCTTTCTCATGTCAACTTCAGAGGGCAGGGTAGGGGTTGCCCTCCACTTCCTCTCCTTACAGATAGGTAAGGAGTGAACAGAGTCTTAGCTCTGCCTCTCCAATATGACAATGGAAAGTAGTCTGCTTTTGGTAAGAACTGGAATTCACAATTCTTTTCCCGGACTACTTCTGGGATGATATGGCTATGTCCTACCTTTAAAATAAGTCTATGTCTAAAGAGGCAATCCACCCCATGTTTCCTGCTGCTCAAAGGTGGCAGTGGGAGAAAAAATTATAACTAAAATGCATGTAAATCACCTCTAAAAATGAGCTAGGAGTCGGACCACTTTCCTGTACATAAAATTCTCAAACTTTGAAGTCTGGTATCCCAGGATCATCCATGGCTAGACAGAAATGCTTTGTGTCCCACTGGAAAGCTGGTACATCCCCTCATTCTGTTGGTATAAAGCTCCCATTAGTGTTTTACAGTTACAAGATACTGGACCTAAAATCTGTCAGAGGTCCAGGCCTAAATTGTTGGACTTTAAAGTCATGACAAACTTGCATAGAAAATATATTTTTGATCATTTACAGAGACATCTAAAATTTTACTAATTATAATCTCTCTATTCCTCCTATCCCAGTGTCATGTGACTGAGGCAACTAAAGTATCTGGTTTTACAGGTCTGGTTGTGCAAAATACAGCCTCAATAAAATTTTGTTAAACTCTCACTTGTAAAATGGTGTTTCTGTAGCATGTAGCATATACAGAATACGTGAATTATGATATATAGGATTATTGACACTCATTTGGGATGTCTGCACAATACACTCATGACTTTGTCACAGGTATATAATACAGGCATCCCAAACTCATGCCACTAAATCTTACACCACACCTCTTTATATATAATTATGTAGAAGGTGTTATATACGGTTCACTATCTGTTTTTTTGTTTGTGGTGTTACCCTTTTTGACTGTAGTAGCTGATCAACATTCAGGGCTCTGAGGATTGCTCCGGTTGGGAGGAGAAGTTTACGATAGAGTCTGGTACCTTTGATCCAGTCTTGTTTGTACAGCTAGTCAAAGTTCAGTACCCTGTATGAAGTCCTTTTTCCCCGAACAAGGAGGAACCAAGCATTAGGAGATAGGCTTCGGGCTGCAAGCAAAGAAGCTCTTTAGCCAGTTTTTCCAGGCTTCTTCCGTACTTGTCCAGGCTATGTTTGTCTCTTGCCATCTTTACATTACAGGCAGTACAGTGGCACAGCTACGGTGCCGTAGCAAGGTTTCTGTAGCACCATAATATAGATGCTTCCTACAGCAATGGAAGGGGTTTTTCCTGTCATTGTCGGAACTCCATCTCCCTGAGTAATAGTAGCTAGGTTGATGGAAGTATTCATCCATTGACCTACCTGTGTCTTCTCTGGGGAGTTAGGTCAGCACAGGTACAGGACTCATAGGTGTGAATTTTTCACACCCTGAGCACCATAGCTATGTGAACTGAACTTTTAAGTGGAGACCAGGCCTCTCTCCCTCTGTTCTGTCTCCTTCTCTATTCTTCCCCCCTCTCTCTCTCATACACCCTTACCCGAAACAACGCCTAGCCAGAACCCCTCTGCCCAAGTCATTACAAAACTTGAGTGGCCTTAGGTGTCCCTTTTTCTTGGAGACTGCTACAGGTTTCTAGGGCTTGTCTACTCTGAAAACACTGCAGCACCACAGCTACAGAGCGAAGACACTACCTACACCGACAGAAGGCGCAGGTACTCCACATTCCTGGGAGGTGGCAGTAGCTAGGTTGACACCGGAGGCTACGTTGGCTTATGCCTCTCAGGGGTATGGAATTTTACACCTCAAAGCAATGTAGTTATATCGACTTAATTTCCTAGTGGAGACCTTGCCTGATCTTTGACCTGAATGAAAGGTGGTTGTTACATGGGTCTACGCTGGAAAAGTTACATTGCCATAGCGCTGTCTCAGAAGTGTGAAAAATTCACATGCCAAGAAATGCAGTTAAGGTGACCTACCCCCTGGTGTAGATGGTGCTACACTGAGGCACTCAGAACCCCTCTAGTTGCTCTAGCAGGGACTGGTCTACTCTAGAAATTTACATGAGCATAGCTACGTCACTCAGGGACATGAAAAATCCACATAGCTATGGAGACATCACTATGCCAACCTAACCCCGTCTTAGTGCAACCTGGCTGCCACCTCTCAGGTGGATCCCTCTCATCAGCGTAGGTATGTCTACACTGAAGTGCTACAGCGAGAGCTGTAGCTGTGCCATTTTAAATGTAGACATGTGCAGCATTTTAAATGTAGACGTGGTCTCAGTTTAAATGAGGTTTAGCCCAACAACCTACAACTACGTTTCTTCATGAGCATGCAAGAAGAATAAAGACAATTGACTGCTTTTATTTATTGAAGATGTATATCAATTAATTCCAGTTTCTAATCCTACGTAAGGGTGTTTCCTTGGGCACATGTTTGACTTCTAAATGCTCCTTTGACTGCTAAACACATAGTCGTCTGACAAAAAAAAAACCCACTCTTTTTTAAAACCACATTACATTTATATCCTTTTCTGTGCTTAACAAAATTCCAACCATAATTTGAGTCAGCCACATATACAATATGTGTTTTTATTTAAGCAGTAATGACTGAGGCACAGAGCAGTTCCTGGAAATTAATGGCTGGCTGGGAAATTTTATAGCCCACAGCACAGCCAAGGGCCATTAACCTCAACTGGTCAATTCTCCAAGAAATGCCTTGTTTCAGGGGCCATTTATTAAATTGTTTTTCTCCAATAAAGAAGGAAAATTAAACGTTACTTTTCTTCCGTGACAGCAGTGCACCTTTGGGTAGCCACTAGCATCAGGGGACTGAATATGCTGCTGCCTCCATAGCGCTGAGCGCTCAAGAATGAATGATAGGCAACCAATCAAGAACTGGTCTTTCAACCTCCTCTCATTTTATATGTAATGTTATTGAGTAAATCTCTTTGCTTTGCTTCCTCTATCTGACAAAGAAATGGAAAAGCATCGGGCCTACTCTTCGCGTAAAACTTACACTGGCATAGCTATGTTGATAAGGAATTTGGGGTGGGAGATGGGGAACCACACCCTCTAGCAACATAGCTACTCCCAAAAGAACCCCCAGTGTAGATGTAGCTATGCTAACAGAAGAGCACTTCTATTGGCATAGCTAACATCATTAAGGGAAGTGATGTTCCAGCCGTCTTTTCGTCAGCATATGCTGCATCAACGCTAGGGGGCTGTGCTGACATAGCTATGTCAGGATAGGCTCTGTGTGTAGGTACAGTCTCTTAAACTCTCAGTCATCAGAAAGTTTCAGGAATATATACAGAAAGAAGCGGGCATCCTATTTATCTAATGTATCTATCTTATCTATCGCAGGGCCCATCACCATAGTCTCCGCTGCCTACTTATCACAGTCAGGGCTGAGTGGTGTTGATGTAGTAGTCGCTGTGCAATATTTAAATATTTTAGCTTGATAGTTCAACGTGCTTTAACGTCCCATCTAGTGTATGTACAAATAGGCACATTAGAAGTACCTCAGTGTGGTCAAAGCCACTGAGTGATGAATTGTCAAACAGGAAAGCTATGGTACGTACTGTGTCTGTTAAAGAGAATGAATGATTAAGAAGCTAAATGGGCACTAGAAAAAAATTATAGCAAGCTGTCAAGAATACCATTATTAAAACTTCAGGTGCAAACTCATCTACCTTAGATTTTTGACATAACCTTCATAATTACGTTAAAAATATTCCCTTCCATTCTGTAACGAATAATGGAAATTAGGGCATTATTCATTACAGATGAAAATTAGCTTCCCCACTCTCATGTACAATCTAAGTAAATGACCTCTTTGCAAAGGAATTACAGGATGGCTGGTAGCAAAATCCATCCACCTCTGAGGTGAGGGGAGCTCTTCAGTCTTTCCACGGGCACTGTTCGATCCCTGGCACAGAAACCAGCTTCAGAGATGCAAAATCACCTCTCTGTCCACTCCACTCCCTGTATGGGAGGTCCATTCATAGGAGGCCTTGACTCCATCCCTTCCAGCCTACTAGCACAGAATTAGAAGCTAGAAAATTCACCTATCCACTTAGAATTCTGATCTTTGAGTTTCAGGAAGGAAAATGAAAGGAGCTGCATTCATTGGAGTTTGTATAATCTCCCAGTGTAGCCCTTTTTGATAAGTGTTTTCCTTTTATTCAAAGGAAAATAAGTGGCTGCTGTGTAATGAAATGATCCCCCAGGCGAAAGCATTGAAAGTTAAAGGTTTGATTTTTGCTTTCAGTGGGTCTACTCAATTTAAGTAAGGATGGTAGAATTGGGTCCTTTGTGTTTCTTTGTGAAATGTGAACACACATACTTTTGTAGTTTAACTTCCTGAATAAAAGACCCAAAAAATTTTTTTTAAATAACTGATGTACAGCTTTTTTCCTGGATCTCTGATGTCTTGCAGTAATGTTCAAATTGTCAAGCAATTTCAGTCCCAAAATATAACTATTAAAAAAAACTACTAAAGATTTTTTTTAAAATATTTAAAGGTCAACTAAAACAAGTATTTTTATAAACATTTGAAACAGTTTGTGCAGCTGCCTGAAATAGATAACATAGCTATTTTCTTTATTTTAGTAGCTCCACAGGCTTGGGTTGAAGACTCTTGCTAAATGATGAAAAAGTCTACTCGGGGCCAAAATATTTTTGCCTTACTTACACCAACATCCTATTTATTTCTGTAAGGTGGGCAAGGTTTAGCCCCAAATATCTGAAATTGATTCCATGTTCATAATCTAATATATTGGTCATAACACCGTTAAGAAATATGTGCCAAATTCCCCACTGTATTACTCGTTGGCATGGTGCAGTAACTACTTTGATATCATGGGAGTTATACCAGTATAAATGATGATGAAGTGTGGTAAGAAATCAATGGCATTACACTGGCATTATACTGAAACAAATCAGACTGATGACTTTTATTTTAACACTGTCACTCTAAGTATTTCACTACCTTATTGTTTGTTTCATTTATTTTCTCAACCACCCTAGAAGTTTTTTAAAAGAGAGGTAGAAATGTTTCTGGTTTTATATCTTTTTTAATTAGAATGGATTATTTTACAGCTGTTTGTTCTGCAAAATGTGGCCCTTATCTCACAAATACTTCAACATGGGTTGTCCCATTGAACAACAAAACTACTTACATGCGTGAAGCTATTCATGTGCATTAGCTTTTGTGGTGTCAGGGTCTTTTTTATTAATGTTACAGATTATATGTTTAAAACAAAGCATCGCTAATGAAATTATATGATCTGGATACCAACCTCTCTATTCAGACTGGATTTATTATATTTTGTAAAAAAAAATATTGTTCTTCTAATAATTACATTTGAATTTAATTTCGGTTTTGTTTTAATCACCTAAATCACAGGAATTCACTGAAACATGTCACATTATTAGAACCCTTATTATGAATTATTCTCACTAATTAGTGAGCTGTTGCAAACTTTATTATGAAATGTACAGTACCAGAACATCTAGTGATGACTGTTTTACTCCTTGGGTGTTCTTAGAACAAGCAATAATCACCAGATTGCAAAACATATTCAGTACAGAATTATTAAAATGCAGATTTCTGGCAGAAAGCCCTGTGGTCTCCAGTGTCCAAGACTTTCAATGCACAGGAAAATGATCTAAATAACCTATATTGGTTTTTTAGCGCCATTACAGTGGATTGAGTCAATGCAAGTGCCTCTGTAAGGACTGTGTACAAGAATGTTTTGTTTCCAGATCATTAATTTCATTTGGAGCCTTTTCAGGTACAGGGTATTCACAGAAGACCTTGTTCTGATCTCAGTTATTCTGATGTAAATCTGGAGTAACTCCATTGACTTCAGTAAAATTACCCTAGGTTTACATGGTCTTCTTAAAGGCATGAATACATAAACTTTTAGGTCAGGTTTATACTATAGACAAATATCGGTATAATTACTTTACTCAGGGGTGTGAAAAATCCATACCCCTGAGTGATGTAGTTATACTGACGTAACCCTCCATGTAGACAGCACTATGTCAGCGGGAGAACTTCTTCCATGGACATAGCTACAATGGGATACACTGATGGGAGAGAGATCTGTTGTCGGCATAGAGCATCTTCATTAAAGCACAACAGCAGTGCAGCTGCATCGATGCAGCAGTTTTAGTGTAGAAGTGCCCCCAGTTTGCAGCAAGAGGGGTTGTGAATCTATTCTGCACTAGCCAGCTGCACACTAAATATCCCTGTGGATCCTGCTGCTGCTGTGCATTAACAGTTTGTTAGTGCTCTTTGATCTCGTTCCCTTTGAAACGGGAGTAGATCAAAGTGCATTAACGAACTGTTAAAGCACATCGGGAGGGTCCACACAGACAGTTAGTGCATGTCAAGCTAGTGCAGACTAGATTCGCACCCGAACTTCCACACACTAATTACACATAAATACAAGCCTTAAAATAAGAATCTGGAGCAGATTCTGCTGTCAGTTTCACCAGTGTAAATTTTGAATAACCCCACTGAAATCAGTGTAGTTACTCTGGATTTACACTGGCAGAACTGATAGCAGAACTGACGATGTCCCTTTCAATTAGAGCAGCTCATGTCCGAGCGTCTGCAAAGTGGTAAAGCAGGTAAAGCAAACACTGTCTGTAGTTTCTCAATTTCTCCCATGTGTATCTAAGTGCATTGGTTAATGCTTCGTTTCCATTCCATTGACGTGGGAATGAAAACTATTAATTAGTTACCATATCAAGGTTCAAAGTTTGCTTTCTCATTCGGTGTACAACTGTTTCACACTGTTACATAGTGTCAGAGCTCAGTCATTGTTGGCAGCCAGCAGTCCGACTGAGCCAGCTGTTTTGTCCCTGGTTTAGTGCCCAGATACAACCAATGTGTATCCCCTGGATGACACTTTTACATGTGCTTTTGCATGTTACTTCCAGCCAGCCCTTTGTACTTCATTTGATCAGTCTCCTGCCCAGTGGCAACATAAATTACCTTTCTCCCCTCCACAATGCAATCATTAGACTGGTATGGGTGGTGAATGCTTGAAAAGGGAAGAGGATTCAGTAATATAAGCCTTAGCATCTGAAACTTCAAGAACAGGCACACTGTGCAAGAAATGCTTCTAAAACTGGAGAGATCTTTCTCTAGTGCAGGATGTATCATTTCACATTATGCTAAGATGCAATATAGTACAAATAATGTTAACATCCTACAGTTAACATCCAAAGCCCTAAAACTTCTCCTGTCTTGTTCAGGATTTCCTGCGCTGTAGGACAAATGTCATTAATATCAATGAGCATCTGTGAGCAGGACAAATGGCAGTTAGGGCTTGAAGGCTGCATAGTAAATGATAAATTTTTAAGAGAACAATTAGCAAAAAAAAGTGTGACTCTTGGTTCTATGGCTGATACATGGGGCCACCTGATAATAGTACGATCTGTTCCTCTGATTTCAATATCTTCCTTCTCTCTCAGACAAGTCCATTCTGGGTTTGGCTGCTAGGAAACCAAAAGACAGCAGCCACATAATGCTCCAGGTTGTTTGTGAACTTTTCTAACTGGCAGTGAAGTTGTTTCAGAAGGACATACAAAACCAAAAGTTAAAATATAAATTAAAAAATGGGATGTTCACTGACAACTTTTTATAGCCAGGAGCCTAAAACAGCTTCAGTTGAAACCTCTTTAAAAAAGAATATAGATAATGAAAATACAAACCAAGCTCTTGACCATTAGAGGTGCACACTGGACAGAGTGTACATATACTATATGTAAGGAGGTACGCTAAGACCGTGGTTTATATATAGGTACTGTATAAATATATTCAAAGAGCTCAGTTTTCAGGTATTCCTCAGCTGAGGTCACAACACTAGAAGGCTGGGGGAACAAAGATGACATTATACCATCTTTCTATCCTTATCTCCCAGATGAATTATTGGACCATCTGGGGGGAGGACAGGCCAGTTTGGCCTCTGGCATAAATTAGAGTATCCTCAAGGATACTCTAATTTACAGCTGTAGGAACGGCTCTATATGGGTTGTTCCACTTGTCTGAGATTGTCAGAGAGCATCATGCACTGATTGCAACCTTACATGCCATCAGGAGGAGCTGGCAGTGAAGAAGGTGAGAACAAAATATAGGTTCTAGAAAGCATATTTTGAAGAGTCAAGCTTAAGAACAAGCAGGAATTTTTTAAAGAAGAGTGGACACAATATGAAGACTGAACAGGGGCAGCTTTTTTTCCTGGTCCTGATTCTCCTCTCACTTGCACCACTTTTACACTGGTGTTTCTCCATTGACTTCAATTGAGATAATCCTGATGTACACTGATGTGAGTAGAGCACTAGGTGTCCTGAATGCAAATTTGGGCATTTGTCATGAAACTGAGCTGCTGGTGGACATGGCTTTCAAAAAGTACAAACTGAGAAGAGGTGGCATAGAAGATGAAAAAGATCTATTAAACAATGCAGAACAAAGATCCATTAATTATGTAGGATTATTCTCTGTGGTATATTTTCTGGTGCATTCTCTAGTGTAGCTTTAAAAGTCTCAAGCAAAAGAACATTGAAGTATAATAGACAAGCAACAGTATCAGCAATGAAAATTAAGGAGCAAACTGAAATGATTAAAAAACATTGCATGGTGAGGGAAGAGGGATCATCCACCAGTAGTGATAACGTAGGAGAACGAGTCTCCAGAGATGAAAAATCAAGTGTCAAATCCTGCTCATCTCACACATGTAAAATTCCTGTAGACTTCAATGCCAGTTTTGCATAAGTAAAGCAGGAATACAACCGAAAAAGAGATGGAGAAAATGTGAAGGAGGAGTGTGAGTGGCTTGGGTCATAAAGGATACACGAGACTGTAAAATAAGTAAATAAATTAAATTAAAAGCTCTCTAGAATTGCCAGGTAATTTGACTCTAATGAACTGAGATCAGAAAAAGCAAAATCCCGTGACAGTGTTTAAAAAAAAACTATTAGTTGCCTGGATCTATAATATACGGTGCTTTAGTTAGTGAAAGTACAATCATATTTACTGAAACTACCATAGTTCTTGATGTTTTCATGTCTTTGTGTTCTTCAAATCTTATTTGTGGATATCAGTAGGGGGTTAACAGCAACTTTTGTTAGAAGGTTCTTTCTTTGATTAAAATTAAGGGGAGGCAGTCAGGCTTGTTTACTGCACCCTGTGTCTCTCCCACATTATCTTCTCTAAAAGTAATCTGTTGCCACATATAGGCAGAAAAATGACCCTAATCTAAAGATTAATAGAGCAGTGTGTGGATGTGTCCAGTGATTTACATGAGACTTAAATTTTTCTGTCTCAGTATGCACTGAGGTGTCTCTTATTAGTGGATATCTAGATCTTAAAAACTAAGATTATTATTGAAGAGGGCATTAGGCAATTTAGGAAGTGCAATGTCTTTGTGTGACAGAAGCTTTGCAGCTAAGCACAGTAATTTATATTGATAAATTGCAGCTGTCGGAATGTCTAGATCACTTCATGGAATGTATTTCCAAGTTCACATTTATAGTTCATGTTCTAGAGGGTGGTGGTTTGGGTTTTGGTTGGGTTTTTTTTTTTCCCTTCCCCAGAAAGTAATGCAAGACTTGCATAGTGCCCTTCAAATTGGCACAGCATAACTCCGGTCAAATTAACTCCATTTTGTTTTAATGTGAAAGCAAAACAGCTTTTGCCCTCAGGAACAAAATTGTGCCAAAATGGAAGAGAGAACTTGTTTTCTAGATTCACTGATTTTTGAACCCCGATCCTTTCTTAGCAAATGCCCTTCAGTTTCAGCACTGTGTGCTGCTTAACTGTGCGTGTCAACATGTAAATCCAATTTGGCTCAGACAAGGCGTATCTAAGTGAAGCAAGTCTCCTTCATTTATTCAAGAGACCGGAAAAAATTACCATAATCACCAAGAAAAACGGCTGTTGGGGAAAAGAAAATAGATTTCATACCCCACAATTATTGATTTGTTTCACCGTTGTTTAGATCATAAATAAAGAGATTAAGTCAAAATAGGTTGTTTAATAATTAAGGATTAGAAGAGGCACTGGTGGCTCCAGATATTCTGAAGTCCTGTAGCTTCAGTGTTTTACTTCATCCCATTGCAATGGTCACACTCTATTAGCGTGAAAGATTTTACTGTTTAAAAGAGATTTCTCATACATGTGATGGGAAATACTAATAGAAATGGTAGGAACTTTCAAACCCGTAGAAAGTTCGACCCTGATACTAAGATGGGTGCCACTTCCAAAATTTGCACCTGCATCCAAACTTCTATAAAGTTTAAGGGCCAGTTTAGCTCCAGCATTTTGGTTTGGGAGCATTTCAAATTAATCTGTTAGGGGAGGAAATTTTATTGATAATAATAATAATACTTAGTTCTTATCTAGTGCTTTTTCCCACCATAGATCTCGAAGGCCTTTACCAAGAATATCAGTATTAATTATCCCCATTTTACAGATAGGGGAACTGATGCACAAAGGTATGACCCAACTTGTCCAAGGTAACCCAGCAGGCCAGTGACAGAGCTTAGAATAGAACCCATGTGTCCTGAGACCCAGTTCAGTGCTTTGGCTACATTTGCCTCATGATGACTTCCAAGAGCACTCCTAACAGAGAGTGTGTGTTCGTGTTGCATGAAACCGTGTACCATAGTATATTGTCTGATGCTTTGTTTGTAGGCAGCTGGATACTTGAGATGGTAGTGCATCAAAATTTTAATCTGAGGATCTGAAATTCAATCCCTGTTCCTGGACAAAATTATTTCTGCGCTGACGGGGATACATTTACCGTAGAGGACCTTTTCTAAGACTATATAAAACTATAAAGCCTAGCCATAGGTAGGCTGACATAGCCCCCTATTGTAGATGCAGCGTATGCCAACAGAAGGAGATTGTCTGTCAGTGTGGAATACCGCCTCCCTGACAGACATTAGCTACATTGACAGAAGCCCTCTTTTTCTGGTATAACTGCATCTACAGTAAGGGGTTTGTCAGCATAGCTATGCAAGATGTGGTTTTTCCACCCCCCGACGGACATAGCTATAATGGTAGTAAGTTTTAAGTGTGGACCAGGCCCAACACTAACTTGTGTGGTTGAGATGGACACAGATACACATACATACAACGGAAAGAAAGATTCCTTAATAGTGAGGCAGTTCCTTGAAGCTGACTGTAGGCTTGGCAGGCTTCTGTGGAAAGCCTGTAGGAATTTATAACTCCAAATAACAGCAGAGACGGAGGGCTCAGTCATGCCTATTGCCTTTTTAAAAGTTGATGTTTTGTGTTAAAATAAATTAAAATCCCTGAACAGAAGATCCAGCTGTAGTACACGTTCAAATAAGCTCATTTTCTGTTAACATCTTCTTAATATCTCTGCTCTTTGCATTAGTAATATTTTGTAATCGCATTCCTCCCCCCTTCCTTTTTTGGGGGTTTCTTTTGTTTTGTTTCATTTTTGTTTAACACGACTGCATGATTTTTGCTGCACTATTGGTTCAGGTCACTACAGCTTTACTGACATTTTATTATAATGTTTTCTTTTTTCATTATCATGTTGGAACTCCCAAAGTTTGTTTTTAAGGCAAAACGAAACAAACAAAAAACCCCAAAACTTTGATTGCACCATGTTTCAGAGTAGCCGGTTTTGCAAAAAGGGTGTATTTTTAATTTATTTCTATAAAAATGGGTGGAGAAATTTCTGCTCTTGGACCTTGAAACCCATAACATGACTGCAAAAACATCAGTAAACATACAGTGCACCTCAGTCAAGCGTATTTTATGGAATTATCAGTCTAATTGTTTTATTTAGTAAAAATTCATAAGTGGATTTCTGCTGTGAGAGGAAAGAGTCGGGACCTAAAGTGCTTGGGAGTGTACTGTATCAGTCTAAATTATGGTAGTATTAGGCCCTGAGGTTTCTATTCTTTTTGCAATGCCTGTTAACACTGAGGTGAGTGGAGGGCATTGATAGACTCCTAAACTTATTAAAAACTGGGGAAAAGCAAGTTTAAAAAAGCCCCACAATAATCACCCGAAAACCATTTTTATCACACCACTCTTGTCAGCTTAACTGATTTTAGTGTCTATAATAAACAGCAACTCACTCTTATCTCTGCCAGTGCACACATGCTGTTGTAATGAGGAATCTTTTCTTTTCTGTTCTTCCCCCACCACCTCTTACTGTTCTAACTCATTTTCCCCCTTTTTTGCTGTCAGTCACTGTCACATTACTTTGCACTATCTGCATCAAGAAGAGCAGCTCCTTCCATCAAGTAAGACAGTTCTAAAGATGCCTCCCTGAAAGCTAGACAGATTGTGTGAGGAGTTTGAAAAAGAATAAGCTGGACAATAGCAAAGGCCTTTGACGCAGCTCCGAGCTGCCAATCTCTCATGCCTGTGCTCACACAAAGCGATATATAGGGCATTCCCCTTGGGCCAAATTCCTGTCTGTCAGCTCACCAAGCAGGCCTCCTCTCCACACCATTAATCACAGTGGGGAGAAGGGAAATGGTTCATTACACTATGTCAATGATATTGTCCATTCTCTGTTTTACAAATTAAGCAGGTCATCTTCATGTTGTGTTCAGCCTCCACTGACTTGATATATGAGATTCAGGAGAGAGAATGAAAATCCTGATGGGAGTTTACCTGTGGTTATCTCAGGAAAAAGAGGTCAGCTAGTGAATTGCATTAAGGGAGCAGACTTTGAAAGTCTTTTCCCCTCTGACTGTCAAATCTACTGCTGCATTTTGCCTCCTGCCCCAAAATGATGGGTTTTAGCAATACCCTGCTAGTATTCCAACTCCCTGTCTAAACAGGGGACTGACCTAGTGTACAGCATTACTATTAAACTCCTAGGTCCATTTCCAACATAATATACTTTGAATTTCTGTAAATCATTCTTTGTAGCTGATGAACTTTAGATTTTTTATCTGAGTAACAACTTCCTGCAGAATTCCGGCCTTCTTTAAAGGTCCTTGCCCTTTGCCATGATCATGTGACTATTTATGGATGGAAGCGAGTCTAAGGTGAAAAACAGTTCAAGAGAATTGGCAGTTTTTCAAAGAGACATTATTAAGGGCACAAGCAAACTATCGCTCTGTGTAGAAAAGATAGGAAGTATGGCAGGAGACCACCCTGGCTTAACCAGGAGACCTTCAATTATCTGAAATTTTTCAAAAAAGAGTCCAACAAAAAGTGGAAAGTAGGTCAAATTACAAAGAATGAATATAAAAAAATAACACAAGTATGTACAGACAAAACTAGAAAGGCCAAGGCACAAAATGAGATAAAACTAGCTAGAGACATAAAGGATCTGAATAAAACATTCTATAAGTACATTAGAAACGGGAGCAAAACCAAGGACAAAGTGCTCCATTACTCAATGAAAGGGGAAAAACAATAACAGAAAATGTGGAAATGGCAGAAGTGCTAAATGACTTATTTGTTTTCACCAAAAAGGTTAGTAGCAATTGGAGGTCTAACATAATGAATGCCAGTGAAAATGAGATAGGATATGAGGCTAACATAGGGAAAGAACAAGTTAAAAATTACTTAGGCAAGTTAGATGCCTTCAGGTCACCAGTGCCTGATAGAATACATCCTAGAATACTCAAGGAGCTGACAGAGGAAATATCTGAGCTGTTAATGATTATCTTCGAAAAGTCATGGAAGACAGGAAGGATTAGATGACTGGAAAGGGACAAATATAGTGCCAATCTATAAAAAAGGAAATAAGGACAACCCAGGGAATTACAGACCAGTCGGCTTAACTTCTGGACAGATAATGGAGTAAATAATTAAGTAATCAATTTGCAAACACCTAGAAGATAATAAGATAAGTAATAGTCAGCGTAGACCTGTCAAGAACAAACCATGTCAAACCAACTTATAGCTTTCTTTGACAGGGTAACAAGCCTTGTGGATGAGGGAAGGGATCAATGTGGTATATCATGACATTAGTAATGCTTTTGATACTGTCTCGCATGATCTTCTTATAAATAAACTAGAGAAATACAATCTAGATGGAGCTACTATAAGGTGGTGCATAACTGGTTAGAAAACCGTTCCCAGAGAGTAGTTATCAGTGCTGTATATTCAAGCTGAAAGGGCATATCCAGTGGAGTCCGGCAAGGATCAGTTCTGGATCCGGTTCTGTTTAATATCTTCATCAATTATTTAGATAATGGCATACAGAGTATGCTTAAAGTTTGCAGACGATACCAAGTTGGGAGGGGTTGCAAGTGCTTTGAAGGATAGGTTTAAAATAATCAGGACAAACTGGAGAAATGGTCTAAAGTAAATAGGATGAAATTTAGTAAGGACAAATGCAAAGTACTCTGCTTAGAAAGGAATAATCAGTTGCACATATACAATATGGGAAATGACTCCCTAGGAATGAGTACTGCAGAAAAGGAGCTGGGGACATCATAGTGGATCACAAGATAAGTATGAGACCACAGTGTAACACTGTTGCAAAAAAAAAAAAAAAAAACTGGCCATGGGATGAGAACTTCTGGTCTAGATAATATAGTCTTGCGATAAGTGCAGAGGACTGGACTAGATGACCTTTTGAGGTCCCTTCCAGTTCTGTGATTCTGTGATACACATTCAAAGCAGCATGCAGAGATTTATCCATCTGCTTGCCACTGACATTAACACAGCTAAGTTTTTGCACATCACTTTCAAATTTTACACTTTATTGCTCTCTTCTCCACTTACATTGTCCAAAATGAACTCCTTAGAATAAACCTCATTTCATTCTTGCATGTAAGGTCACATTCTCATGGAGTTTACTGATATCACTATTCGTGCATGGGCTCATCTCTCTGTTTCAATTCAAAACAAATTTTTTCTTAGACTCTGTAATTCTCTCTGGAACCTCAGAACCTGCTGCATAACATTTTCTAAAGCCTCTCCCCATTAAGGCTTTTACCATGTCCCCACACGTATCTCCTACCACACCTTCCATGTAGTTGGTGCAGACAGCCCCTGCCAAGTCCTTCTTTTGACTCTCCATTTCCTTTTCTGACCAGCTGTTGCATGGCCCTGGCTTTCAGCCACGGCCTTGAAATAGTGCACTGGGTCACAAACGTCTTGGGAGCTGTGCCCTGTTACAAGGGGACATCCCCAACTTACTTCATAACATGGGAGCCCCAACCAAATACATTTTTAGAATTTCCCATTTAGGGCAAGAATGCCTGATGCCACCTTTATGGAAACGGTTCTAAATACTCTTCAGAGCCCCTCGGTATTGCAATGTGCCATTCCTTTCAGTGAGTCTGAAATTCAGGATTATGAAGGATCATTTTTACCGCTCAGAAGAGGAATCCGTGTCTCCCTGGTCAAGGCTCTCCCTTATCTCATGATCTAGGAAAGGAGCGTCACACTCACTTCATGAGGACACAAAGGCAAGATTCAGGCCATCATCAGAAAAAACCTAAGTTCAAGTCCAAGCACCTGAGCAGTCAATCAAAACAAAAGACTCCAATTTGTGAAACTAAAACACCATCCAAAAGGAGAAAAAGCCATAGTAACCATCAAGGAAATCAAACGAGAGAGAGATTTAATCAAGGCTTTCTAAATTGGACTCCGAAATCTCTCTGATCTTAATACTTCTGTCAGAACAAAGGGGACATCAAGGTGGTGCAGGATTTTGTACTGAAATGGAAAGAAAATACAGAACATCTCCCAGCAATTCTAGCACTTCTAAGAAATCTAGTGAAAATCACAGTCCTTAAAAGAAAAAAATCCCAAAACATAAAAGATTCAGAAATAGGAAATTTCTGAATCAAAAGAGCAAGAAGTGGTGGAGATCCAGAAATTCCATATTTGCATTGAATTCCACAAGATTCGTGCAATCAACAGCATTGACCATTCCCGGGGAGATTCAATTAAAGGAAGAAGCACATTTACCAGCACTTGGGGAAAGCTTGTTATGAATCACTTGTTACGAAACATCCATGAAAAAGAAGTTCTTTGGCAGGCATTTAGTCTTCTTTATGGTCCCCAAAAGTTATAGAGGTACCAGAGCAGTGCTAGACCTAAATCAACAACACAAATGTGTTTCTGTCTTAGTAGCTATTGCGTCAGGAGCATTCTTGATCTAAAGGAATCCTATCTTCATAAGTAAATAAGCTATGCCAATATGAGAACTGAGCTTTGCCTGCAAGGAAGAACAGTTAGCAGTAGAACTGGTGGGGGGACAGATTACTTTTTTCCAGTGAAAAATTTCTACAAAAATGAAGGGTTTTTTGTCCTCATCTTATTTTTTCAAATTTGGTGGCAATGTTCATAGAAAGACTTTTTTTCTCGAAAACTACAAAAATTTGTTTTGGAGTTTTTATTTTTCTGATGACCTCCCATCCCCCAAAACAAAACCAGACATTTTTCATGGAAATTTCACCTTGGATTAAAAAGGTTTTCCACAGAACATTTTCAACTAACTCTACTTCCTAGTACAAATCTATATCATTTGTGGTAACAACAAATAACATATTTGTCAAGTGGGCAGTCATCTCTCTATGAGAGACAAGCAAACATATTTTGTTGGATGATCCAGGCAAATTCAAGACAAAAGTGTAGAGAAACATAAGGATACAAATCCAGACTTTAAGAACAGATTCATAGTAATCAGAAGAGACCAGCACAGAAAGTCTTTTAAGCTATGGATAAACGCAGAAGAAATAGCCTCAGGAAAGACAACAGCAGCTAGTTACAATCCACCATGACAACTGTCCCATTCAACAACTACACCAGTCTGTGATTTCTGATGAGCTGCTTGAGATGATCATCTCTTGTATAGAAATCTTCACCTTGACAAGACTGCATACGAGAGTGCTACAAAACTTTATACTATTGCTCAAGGACACCCTGCAAAACATTAGAGAAAACAAAAATAGGACCACAAGTAGTGAAGGGGACTACTAGCAGAAATAGGAAAGAATTTTCTCTTAAGGGCAGAATCTGATGGAACAGGACAAATATGTGATTATCTGAAATACAAAGGAGTTCACTTTGTTTTCAGAATAACTCTGGCTCAGTGATATTGAAATGAAAGTCAAAGACCACCTAAAGAAGAGGCACATCTTGCTCATCGATAACGGGACAACACATGAATCAACAATAGGAACAATGTTTAAGGAAGCCATCAGGATTCTGAGTTGGACAGGGAGAAATCTTCAGACAGTCAAAGCCATTAACATAAAGGATAAAAAAAGCTACCCAGCCAACTACCTGAGAGGGTAGAACAAGGAGAATGGAGTCTTCATTCAGAAGTTTTCACACATCTCTAGAATCCCAAGGCCAAAATATTTGCCTCAGTGCAGAATTTCAACATATTCCATGTATAACTCTCCAGCAAAGGGACTCAAAGGCCTCTTTCAGATAATATTGTATGATTTTCCACCAGTTCCATCAGTCCAGGAGACCAAGAAAATGAAATCAAATACCATAGTAATATTAATAGCACGGTGCTGGCCATGGACACCTTAAGTCTCAGATCTTCTGGATCTGGCCATGATATAACCAATATAGCTAACACTGAGGAAATTCTCTTCAGCCAGAGCCCAAGTCTGAATCTAGATTCATAATCTTTAGTAATAATATAATAATTCCCTGGAAACTGAACATCAACAACTCTATGAAAAAGAATTTCTCGTCAGGGATTATTGACACCTGAGTAGCTTCAATAAATATTCATAAACATGATCTAGTTAAAGATACAGAGAAAGATGGTTTGCTGGTGTAAGAAATGAGCCCACAGAGTCTAGAATGATGGGCAGTTTTCTAGTGATATCTTGAAGATTGTCTCTGAATCGCTGAAAGTACACATGACAACAAGAGCCAAAGTTTTAGGCATAAAAAATGCTAGCTTTGGGGCAAACACCAAAGGTACCAGGAAAATCTTAATGCGACTAGAAAAAATGTGCATCTTTCCTGGGACCAAAATAAGATGATACAAACTTTAAGAGGAAGAACGCTACTTGATTGCCCATATAGTCTGCACATATTATAGTATGTACTTAGACATGTACATATGCGCACACACACAGTCATACATATAAACGTAAAAGCATCCTTGATCACTGACATTGTGGGATCTTGAAGCTCGGCTCACTATCAATGGAGGAGCAGTGCTGCATATGCAATAACAATGTGATGTTGAGAACAGACCTTGCCTTTAATCCAAAAGCAGATTCTCTTTTCCAGTAGACACAGAACATTGTACATACATCATTCTGTCCCAAGTTCGAGCATGAGAAATCTCTAGGGTATGACTGGTGACCCATAAAATGCTGGCATTTTCCAGACCACTAGCTAAATAAATGCAGAGGAAGAAAGCATCCAAAAAGTTAAACCTCTATTCTGAATACATGTTCAGGTCTGGCTCATTTTAAAATAACTGGGTTTGACTGGTACATTGTGCCTGGTTCAGTCTTTAGTTACATACATCACCGTATGCCTTGCAAAACACTCTTGCTTCTGCAAAAACTAATTTTACTAAAATTGTGGCAATTAGGATATCGGAGAGTAGAATTACACCCCTATACTATTTTCCAGATTATTCTGTTAGGTTGTCCCTGAATTCTTGCTGTGTTCTCATTGAATTTTCATGTTATAGAACATAGGGGGGAAATGTAGGTGACATTAGATCTATAAAATTTATTGCTAAACACACCAGATGATGCATAGAAAGAACATAAAACCTCCTGTTATTGAAATCATGTGGCACTAGTCTAGTGCTAGGTGTGTTTTAAATCTCAAGAGACAATATGCTGGAGTGTTCTTATCATTAGCTTAACTCAGTGGTTTCACCCTATTTGCCCTTGTGGGCTGCATATGCAGCTCTCACTCTGTGTGTGTTACATGGGCTGCATCCACACAATATATATACTACCTGTATGGCCCTGAAGATGTCACAAGGGCTGCATCTGTGTGCCGATTGGGCCTCAAGCAGGCCATGTGTTGAGAATCACTTTTTTAACTTGACTGAAAATGTACCATTGTGCTTTGGGGATGGGTTTAATTTTCAGCAAACATGATGTTTGGAAATAAACAAAAAATAGTTAGAACCAAGCACCTACACTATCTTCCCCATTACCTGGAAAGTTCACATGGCAAGTGGTATTAATACTTGCCCAGCTCTGCATCATGATCTCTTTTGACTCTTCCTTCTCTTATATTCCTGCTATATCTTTGAGAACTGCCTTAGTCTACTGTTCATGGCATCTTTTGATTTAGAAGCTTATTTACAGTGTAAAATTTTCATCCCTCTGATGCTTTGAGGAAGGCATGAACTGGGTGCAGAATGGGAAGCCAGGAGCTCTCCATTGTTGTTGATTTTATTGTTTATAGAACTGATTGAAATTTGTCATTGAAAAGTAGTTTTGACAAAAATGTTTTTTCATCTGAGACAAATTTTCACAAATTTGTTATTTTCAACAGTATGTTCTTGGTTTTGACGGGTTTTTTAATGAAAAATTGGAAATTGAAAACTGAGAGCTTTAATGTTTTACCAACAATTATTTCAAAAACTGAAAATGTTCAGATTTGTTTTTATTGGGGAAAAAAACCCCAAAATATTTCCATGGAAAACCTGAAAATTAAAAAAAAAAAAATTGAAATTGAAATTTCCTCACAGAAAATTGCCTTTTTCCAACCAGCTCTAATTATTTATATTAAGATAGCTTCTAGCAGTCCCCATCAGGTTGAGGGCCCATTGTGCTAGACAATGTAAAAACATATATAGGAGACAGTCTCTGCCCCATCGGGATTTATAATCCCAGCTGTGACACAGTCTTTCTCTGTGTAGTTTTAGACATATTCTTAATCTCTTTGAGATTCCATTTCCTCGTTGTAAAATGGAATTAATAATTACTTCTTGGTGGTTTTGTGAGGATGGATTGACTAATGTCTGTAAAGCAATAGTAAGTGCTATATAAATAGTAAATATTTTATTAAGTGACACTGAAATTAGGTGGAGTGAAAATAGAGTGTTTATTCTGAATGGCCTAAATAGGAGACACCATGTCCAATAAATGGAAATAAAATACTAAATACCTATAATTTTTTTAAAATTTAAAATAAAACATTGAAAGGTAATTTCTGTAATTACTGATATGTTTTTCCATTCACTTTCTCAAATGTTAGTGTTTAGTGTTGAGTAATATTGGCCTGAAAAGGGACAGATTTCAGGGAAGATAAAGAAAATCAGATTCACTCGACAAGAATTCAGAACAGTCCTGAGAAGATATGCTTTGAGAGTGTATTTCCTTACTCTTCAGTTGCAGCTATTATCGTCTTTTAACCCCAAATGCTGGAAATTAGTTGGTGTTGACAGAAATCTAGACAAGCTACAATGTAGTTGATTTAGTCTCTTATTTTTACACTTTATTACTCAGTTGGTGGAACTGCCTTTATAGCTTGTATTCCTCTGGTTTCCTCCAAAGTTCTTAAGTTGGAGGTTGAAGTTTCTTTTTTACTTCAGATTTGTGGTTAAGTTGAAAGCCAAACACCAGGTTCTCCATATCCTAAAATTGTAGAGACCACTGACATATATCAGTATACTGCAGTATGACTGTTGTAATTCATCCTGAACAACATGTTTGAAGGTTGGACTACATGTAATCAGTTGCACTATTAAAACGTTAATGTCTTTGACTGCACACTGTACCAGTACATTAATTTAGTGGTGCATTAAGCTTCGCTTTTTAGGGTCAAGAAATTATATTATATGGCTTGGTCGGTATCTAATACAAAACTGCATGACTAATACTGAGGCTTTTATTTCCCCTCAGCCTAGGCAGAAATCTTGTTCTGTCTTATTTACATCAAATAGAAGCCCTTTATATAGTGACAAATAAGCCAAAGAATTGAATCCAAACAGGACTAAGAAAAATCTCTCAGTATAGCTGAACCATAAGCAAACAGAAGTACAAATTCATATACCAATACAATTTATTTGTGTCCTTTCTAGAATTTGTAAGGCAATCAGCTGCCACAATAGTGGGTCAAGCAGAAATACCTAAAGATCTATAGCTGTCTCATGGTTTTATAGAAAACCAAGGCAAAACTTCTGACTATATAGGTTTAAAGTAAAGAAAGACAACAGAAAGATTACCTAAGACATTGCATTATGTCAATAAAGTAATATAATAATAATGATGCCCTTTATTTTTAAATAAAACTAATTTGGTAATATTGAGCTGCTAATTTAGTAATTTAAATTTCTTTATCCTGGTAATGCCAATTCAGCTGTACAATAGCACATGTTGCCAGTTCTTGTGATTTTTACTGCAAGTCATGAGTTATTCATGGTTTTTCTTAAAGGTCCAGTTGTTGGAATCAGGAGATCTGATGAGAATCTCAGATGATTCATGAAAAAATATGTAAATGTCTAGCTCTTATGGTTGACGAGAAAAAGCTTGCACGTGTGATGTAACCTAAAGGTTTAGAAATCAGAAGGCACAGAAGAAGAATCCCAAATTTAAAAAACAAACAAATATGATTTTTAAGCCACTCTCATGGTTTTTTGGGGACCTGACTTGAGATTCTTGAGATTGGCATGCTGCTATAGTAATGACCTTCTACTCTTCCAGAATCAGTGACAATGAAATCAGAGACAATAAAAATGAACTGTAAATCTCACAACTGTGTGATAAACCACCAGCCCAATTTATGACCATTCCTGCTCTCTTTTAGTATCCAGCGCTGCCCAGGTTCTTATGTGGCAGCTCTCAACAGTCTGTTTCATTCAACTGCTTACTGTCGCATCCAAATGCAAACATTCCCAAACCATCAAAAGCCATGAACATTTTCCTGGAGAGAAAAAATGGAATCCATGCACCCTGGTGCTAGCTGCAGCATAAATGCAGCTCCTTGGAAATAGCTGTTGCATAGTTAGATAGGTAGTCTATGAGTCCTCGGAAGTTAGAAAGAGAGAAGAACTGATCCCATTTTGATGCAGGATTGTTTTCTGTGGAATCATGTCTAGTGTTTTGTCAAGAACCCTAGAGATCCAAGGGACCCTCCACTGCTGAGCAGGCCTCTAAAATGCTCTCTTCATTTGGCACACAGGACAGCTTCTGCACACACTGAAAAACGAATATTAGACAATTACAGAGATAAGAACAACCATGGTGCATCTACCCCACTATTTTCTCTTCTGACAGTGGCCAGTACCAGGGCTTCAGAGAGAATAACAGAACAGAGCAATTTTGGAGAGATCCACCCCTGACTTCCTCTTCTGGCTGCCAGAGACTTAGGGTCACCATGAGCATACAGTTGCATCCCTGAGCATCTTGGCTAAAAGCCATTGATGGACTTATCCTCCATTAATTTATCTAGTTCTATTTTGAACCCAGTTATACTTTTGGCCTTCACAACATCCCATGGCAATGAGTTCCACAGATTAATTGTGCATTGTGTGAAAAAGTACTTCCTCTTGTTTGTCTTAAACCTGCTGCTTATCAATTTCATCGGGTGACCCATGGTTTTTGTATTGTGGGAAAGGGTAAATAACACTTTTCTAGTGACTTTTTCCATCATTCATGATTTTTACATCTGTTAAATCCCCCCTTAGTCATCTCTTTTCTAAGGTCTCTCCTCATATGGAAGTTGTTCCATATCCTTAATCATATTTAATGCCCTGAACCTTTTCCTGTTCTACTATCTCTTTTTTTGGATGGGGTGACTAGAACTAAACACAGTATTCAAGGTGTGGACGACCATAGATTTATGAGGATTCAACGCCGTGTATATGTGCCAAAATGGATTTTTCTTTGACACATCTCTTCTCCATCTGAGTCCAACTTCTGATTTGAGGCCCTGACCTACAACTGAGCACCCTCCACACCCATTGAAGTTAAGACATTGAAGGTAACACGCAGCACCCTGCAAAATTGGGCCCTTGAATCCCTACCTATGTAGCATTGTAAAAAAGATAAAAGACACAAGCTGATTTCCATTTTATTTTAAAACAAAGTTTAATGGTAGCTTGTGTAACCACATGCAAGATAGATGATGGCATCATGATATTGTCATATAAAATGTTCTCTCACAGTGTTGCCACATATGATATTACGGGATGACTAAATGCTGAAACTATTCCCAAACATCTTTGTTTAGTGCTGTGAAAACTTATTAACTGTGGACACCCTAACTTTGTGAAGCAGATCTTAAAGGTATCAAGTTTGGCTGTATCAAAATGAAAACAGAGTGGAACATACCATTCTGTGACTCTTCTAAAAGTCTCACATTTCCTTCCTGCTTCCCAAAGAATAATCTTTTACCAAGAAGAAAATTATATGTACATTACAGTGAGGCACATCCCGAGAGGTGATAGGAGCTTATCACTTCCATTCATGTTAATGGGCGTTACTGGTGCTCAGCACCACTTAGGATTTAGGCCAATATATTGAGGTAAAATGTAGTGATTCTCAGTGCTGCAACCCTTACTCATACCAGTAATTGGCCAGTCCTGCAGCATTTAATTGTATAAATGATTGCATTGACTTCAGTGGGAATAGCCAGTTAATTGCAGGAAGAGGTGACTGGTTTTTTTATCTTTGGGGCCTAGTGATATTCTTTGCTGTATTTTCTAGGTGCCCATAAATACTTTGCTGATTTTCTACAGCATAAGTTGGCAGCGGTTGACGCTCTATGAATCCCAACAATTTGTGTGCATTCACCATATTTTGCATTTGCAACTTTTTATATAAACAGACCTCCTTAAAAAAACAGAAAGCAATAGTAATGACATTATAATTGAAATAGTTTAGACTTTAGATGCCCACAGTGTGTTGATGATAAAAGGAATCTGTTTAATGTAAAGATCAAGTGTTAAAATTAAAAAACAAAAAAGCTTGAACGTTCGCATGCAAATCTAAGGGGACATTTTGTAACAGAAATAATTGGCTTGGCCTCATCCTAGGCGTGATATTATCTGTGTCTGATTTGTTTTTATGAAGAAAGTGTAGCAATCTAAAATTTTAAGTAATAACATGTAATGGTTGTAGGAGTAAAATAATTACATATTGGAATCTTAAAATCATCCCACCCCAATGCTGCTAGAAAGGATAAAGATAAACCTTGTCACTTTTCTATTAGATGTATAATAGGCCTTATTTGTCATTCACCTGAGCTCACAAATGGATCAGCTGCCAGCGAGAGCAAGCAGATGAGCATACACCTTGTGAGCTGCATGCAGCAAATCAATGTATATTTTTAAAATAATAATAATTATCCCTTCAGCAGAAATGGTTTAGACAAAAACGCAGCTGCTTCATTGGTGATGACCTTGTGTGCATAAGGATGAATGCTCTTGTTTGTTCTTTTTCATTTTCCTGTGTAAATGCAATATCATATTTCCATAAACACTATAAAAGTCTTGTAGGAAATAGCACAGTTTGCTATTAAAACCTGCAAGGTCTAGTTTGAGCAAAGGCTGCTATGTATAATTTGAGCACGAATAGCCAAATTGTGGCTGCTCTGGCATTTAATATGTAGGGGGAGCCCCTTATTCCCCCCCCAGCCCACTAACCATAATGCAACAGGATGCAGTCCTTGAGTGCAATGTGGAATGACTAGCGCTGCCAGCAGCATTGCATACCCACTAGGGGCATGTCTGGTTGTGTTGGAAACGTGGCTGGTGTCCATTTCCTTTGCACCTTGGGAAATGCTGGGAAGGCCAGTGCTTGAAAAAAGGAACTAACTCTTTGAACAACAGCTGCCACTTTTGCCTGTGCTCTTCCTAGTGTGCAGGGCAGTATTAAGAACATAGGAATTGCCATATGGGGTCAGACCAGTGGTCTATCTAGTCCACCATTCTGTCCTCAACAGTGGCCAGTACCAGATGTTTGAAGAAGAATCCCCACAGTAAGCAATTATGGGATAACCTCCTCCCAGGGAAAGCTTCTTCCTAAGCCACATTCGTTGGCGGTTGTCTTACAATTTGCAGTTTAAGAATTGATTTGTTTGCTTTAATCCTTACTATTGTAATGCTGGATGTTCTATGTGGCCACCTGTGCTTTACCCATGATCAGTGGCTCCAGTCACTGCCACTTGGGTGCTGTGCTCTTACCTCAGAAAAACCCCACCGGCCAGGAAGCATAACTGAGCCCTGTCAATGCATACATTAATCATATTTGCACTCTATCCCAGAGTGACAAAGCAACCTGTGTGCGTCAATATAAGATTTTGGATACAGAGCTGAATTAACGTTGGACGAAGCCTACCTGTTTAAATTCAGATGAAAGGCAGATCAAGAGCTGGCTTCAGGTTGACACCTTCAGGCACATTCTATTCCCTCCACAAGCGCAAGAGGTTCTGGTGCATGGTATGTTAGGCTGTGGAGAGGCCACGCATGGGAACTCCATCTGTGCTGAGGGGTAGTGCTGCCTATGCAGATCCAGTGGCCAACACCACTGTGTGAGCTATAATAAAAGCTGCACTAGTTTCCTGCACCTTGCACAACTAAGCAGAATTTCTTCTCCCCCCAATTCCATGGAGTATTTGCTGCACAATATCCCTTTATTTAAGCTTTGTGCCCAGGTCCTGTCTGGCCTGTTGTGACATGTTTGTATGGAGAAAAAAATTCTTACAAGTGAAAGAAATAAGCCAGACATTACAAAAGCTGGGAGATTTCTCTTGCTAGGAAACACTTTCAAATCTTGGCTGAAAAATTGAGCACGAGTCAATGTTCTTAATATGTTAAGCTTTTGGGGTTTTAAACCATCTTTAGCAAAAGCTCGGGTTTAGAAAAGCTGTTTGGTCTTTACTGATTTTTTTTTTCACACAAATTTTAGACTAAAGTACATGAATATACCAATTATATTAAGAAAATCCAAAACATTATATTCGGTAGATGTTTATATTAATAGTAAATTAGTTTAAGTGAAAATGCAAGGCTTTCTGTTAAAGTAAGGCAGTGTGGTAGAAAATACACCCAGGCACATGTGTTTGTGTGTGTCAGTGCGCGGGTCCTTTAAAAAAAAAAAAGCTGCTCTGGAAGGAGGGAGGCAGCATGATAACCTGGACAGACCCTGGGGACTCCCAGCCCTGGCCCCCCACGCCGTGAAGTTAATATTTTGCACTGATTTCCACCTCTTCTTTTAAATTTTTTGTAATGAACACTCTCGATTTCCTGGGAAATATTAAACAAAATGAAAACCAAAAATGAAAGCCTTTTTAATATGGCATGAATCTGAAGGTGACATAAATTATCAGGAACCCAGAGAGCATAGTGTAGAGGAGGAGATATAAAAATAGAAAACCATGCTTATAAATGTGCGGGTTCAAGCCATAGAAAGCAGTGAAATGAAGATTTAAAGCTGCCACTTTGGGTTTGATTCACCCTTAGGTGGGTGATGTTGGCTGCAGACACTGGAAGTCAGAGGTAGAAATTCCAGTTGGTAGAGGGAGTTGTGGCAGTGGAAGCCACCCCCCATTCCCCTCCCCCATGCACACACCTCTACACTACTCCACAGATTGCAGGCTGGGTGATGTTTATTGGAGGATACACTGATTCAGGGCAGCCCTCAGGCAGAGTCCAAACAGCAGGCCTCACCAGAAGCTAAAGCTGCTTCACCCCAGTGGAACTATCCAACAGGGGAGGATGGCAATGGAAATAACCCCTGCAGTCTAAAGGCAAGTCGCTAATGGAGACACACTTGACACCTTTTAGCTTGAATTCCGCCTTATAGCTCATCCTAATCAGAGCACACCTGGGTATTGGAATGACAGGAATTAAAAGTGACACCTGAAGAGTGGGCTTGGGCGGGCATGGTGGGATGAAGCGAGTCTGGAGCCTGGAAGCCCCAACAGAGCCAAGGAGCCTTAGAACTTGAGAACTGGTGCTTACTGGCTGGCCAGCCTGCCAGGTGGAATTTCATTTTGAAATGACGGACACGAACCATTTTGATTTTTTAAATTTTTTTTGACTGTTTCCCAGAGAATTTCAAAACTTGCAGTTTTCATTCCAAGCTGCAATAAAACGAAATTCTGAAACAACACCTGTTCTCCACACAGCTCTGTTGAAAATCGCAGTTATGCTTTCTCTTAAATGAAAATGATTTAGGACTTCCAGCGTTTTCAGCTTTCAACAGTTTTCAACACAATGAGACTAAGGGCCCAATGTTTCCTTTCCTTTAAACCAGTGTGACTCCACTGAAGTCAGTTGAATTACACAAGTGTAAAAACATTGGAGGTGAGAAGAAAATCAGGCTGTAACCTTATAGAAAAAATTTTTAAATAGTAAAGTGAATGCTGCTATTTTGCAGGCACATGGTGCCCTGCATAGCACAAGTTCGTGCATTACTAACATATCCCCATTTAAATGCAGATTTTTGCTCTTTACACAGGACTTCAGGGAAATCCTTTCCAGATAAATTGTAATAGGATAGCAAATTGTAATTCAATATTTCACTTTAACGTGTGTTTCAGCTTATTGATCTTAATTTTCTATCACTTTTAATGCAACATTTGCCTAGGGGAAAAGAGAGAGGATTGCATGCATTTTAATAAGGCTTGTAATTAATTATTAATTATTTCTGATATTCCAAATATCTATACCACTAGAGGCATTATGCTTATACCCTGGCGCCTACTTTCAATAATGGAAACTGGCAAGGTGTGACTTTACATATTGCAGGATGTAATTGAGACACAAAACTGGAAAGAGGAGAAAGGGAGGCAGACACTTCACCATTATAATCTTTCTGGTCATGTGGGTATTATGTTCTCCCAACACTTCTGGGTCAAAGTAAGCCCTGATTCTTCAATGGCATCCGCAGGATGATGGCCTAGAAGTTGTGGACTAGATTCATTAAATGACTGGAGAGAAAGTTGTGGATTAATTTAACTTTTTGTCCTCCCACATCAAAGTTCAATTTCCCCACTAAACCTGTCCCTTTCCCCATTTGGACAACAATGATTTCCATCAATAACTACTATTGGTGGGAGAGGTCTATCATTGTAATCTCTGTTTGTACAGTACCTAGCACAATTGGGGCTTGCTCTATAATTGGGGATTCTAGGTGCTAAGGTACTACAAATAACTTATGACAATAATTATTTTTACTATTTTCAGAAACTTCACTGTCACCCCCAAAAATATCATTACCTAATGCTATTTATTTCTGCAGTTAACTTGTTTGAGAATACTGTGTTCATGTAACCCTTTAAGGTTAATTTCATGATTCCCTTGTGCCACATAACAGAATGGCCTGGGGCTAGCCAACCCTGAGTACGAAAGGAGGCACACCTTGGACAGTAGCTGATTCCCTATAAAAAGCAGCAGGTGGCTGCAACAAGTTGGGATGGGAGGCGGGAGTGTTCTGGAAATGGAAGACTGAGAAGGTATGGGGGGAGGTGGGTGGCAGCAGCAGCAGCACAAAGCAAGATTAGCTCTTGCAGAGACTTTGAACTGTGCCCAGCTCTGTGAAACAGCTTACTTTTTTAACTAATATTAAAATAGGAATGATTAAAATGAATACAGTATTTGAGATGGAGTTCTTTGGATCAGGGACTGCCATTTACTCTTTGTTTTTACGGTGCTTAATGTATCGAGGCTGCAATTTGGCTGAGGGCTATAATTTAATAATAAAACACCCCAAATGAATTGTTTAATTGTTCTGATGTTGCAGATGAATATCCAGCCTGGACCGTGCAGCCATAGAAAGCAGGTGGCCTGGCAGCAGAATTTAGGTCTCGCTTACAGCGTTGCCAGTTCCAAGCATTCATAAATCATGCGCCAAGCCCCAATACATCATAAGATTAGATTAAAAATCATAAGGATTTTAAAAAGAAATAAATGTTCAGTTCTTTTATTGGCCTCAGTGTACGTGCCCAGCAGACACCGGTTGGACAGAGTGGTGACAGTTCCCCCCACAGTTCTGTTATCACTATGATGGTGGAGGAACCCCGGGACAGTTTTGTAAGGGGTTCTGTTCAGGCACTTAACTCCTTTGGTCACCCTGATCTCCAATGTGTCGGACTTGGGGTGGGGGCCCACATCAGCGGCAACCTGAGCATGAAAGAGCGCTGGTCGCAGAAGGAGAGGGGCCTCCACATCAATGTGAAAGAACTCAGGGCAGTCAGGCTGGCATGCAAAGTGTTCCTCGAGTTTTAATTGGGCAAAATGGTACAGGTGCTGACGGACAATACCACAGCAATGTTTTATATCCACAAGCAAGGGGGGCACGCTCCATGGCTCTTTGCCGGGAAGCAGTTCGACTTTGGGACTTCGCGGTGAGGCATGACTTTTCTTTAACAGCCTCTCGCCTTCCAGGGGTCAGGAACAACGAGGCGGACCGCCTCAGCAGGTCATTTCTACCCCAACACAATTGGCCATTGCATCTGGCCAGAATTTTCTGCAAATGGGGTGTTCCCCAACTGGACCTGTTCGCATCGTCCTGGAACAGGAAGTGCCTGAGGTTCTGCTCGCTCCGGGGTCGCAAGCCGGGCTCCATCTCAGGTGCGTTCCTCATTGAATGGACAGGGACCTGATGTACGCATTTCCCCCCATCCCGCTCCTGCCCAAGGTCCTCTTGCAAATCAAGAGGGACAGAGCGGACGTGATCCTGATTGCCCCAGCGTGGCTGAGACAGCACTGGTTCAGTATGCTGCAGGACCTCTCCATTACCACACCGATCGAGCTTCCAAGGATTCCAGACCTGCTCTCCCAGGACCACGGTCACCTACTGCACCTGAGCCTGGACTTCCTGCACCTGACGGCCTGGAGACTCTGGCTGATGGAGGAGGAGACAGCCTGCTCGGCGCAGGTCCAGCGCGTTCTGCTGGGCAGCAGAAAACCTTCCACACGGGCCTTATATAGGGCCAGGCATGTCCCTTATACAGGCTATCCTGGAGTATCTATTACAGCTTAGGTTCCAGGGTATAGCGCTAGCCTCCCTTAAGGTACACCTGGCAGCCATTTCGGCTTTCCATCAGCCGTTGGAGGGGCGGTCCCTGTTTTCCCACCCAATGATGGTGAGGTTCCTCAAGAGGGTTGAGAGGCTCTACCCACAGGTCAGTGACCCGGTGCCTCCCTGGGATCTCAACCTGGTACTCTCTAGACTCATGGGGCCCCCCTTCGAGCCCTTGGCCACATGCCCCCGCTGATCCTGTCCTGGAAGGTGGCCTTCCTGGTGGCCATTACTTTGGCTAGGAGGGTCTCTGAGTTAAAAGCATTGACCTCGGAGCCCCCCATACCATGTTCTTCCGGGATGAGGTGTAGCTGAGACCCCACCCAGCTTTCCTGCCCAAGGTGGTCTCGCAATTTCATTATAATCAAGACATCTTCCTCCCCGTGTTTTTTCCTAAACCGCACAGATCGGAGGAGGAGAGGAGACTACACTCCCTGGATGTGAGGAGAGCTCTGGCCTTCTACATCAAGAGGACAAAGCCCTTCCGGAGGACGACGCAGCTCTTTGTCGCGGTGGCAGATAGGATGAAGGGATCCCCGGTCTCCACACAATGCATCTCCAGATGGATCATCGCGTGTGTAAACCACTGCTACGAGTTCAACCAGGGCCCAGGCCCGGCGGCGGCCTTCCTGGACAGGGTCCCCCTGCATGACATCTGCAAAGCTGCCACCTGGTTGTCGGTGCACACCTTTGTTTCGCACTATGCCATCGTCCAGCAGACGAGGGAGGACGTGCGATTCGGCAAGGCCGTGCTGAGGGCAGCTCACTGGTGACTCCTACCCACCTTCAAGGTATGGCTTTTTAAACACCTAAGTGGAATGGATATGAGCAATCACTTGAAGATAGAAAACATGGTTACTTACCAGTAACTGTTGTTCTTTGAGATGTGTTACTCATATCCATTCCACACCCACCCTCCGTCCCACTGTTGGAGTCGGCAGAAAGAAGGGACTGAGGGTCTGTGGGGCTGGCGGCGCCCTATGTACCGCGGCATGAGCACAGCACTCCAGGGGGCGCCGGAGCCGGCCCTACAGAGTCTGCTAAAAGAAAAAAGTCCGGAACCGTGCCCGAGGGCGCGCACTCACCTAAGTGGAATGGATATGAGCAACACATTTCGAAGAACAACAGTTACTGCTAAGTAACCATGTTTTTCCAAAGGTAGATTAGCATTTGCTTTTAGCTAAGAAGGTCTTGAGATGTCAGAGTTTAAAAGCACAGCATTATAGATGGCAGAGCTCCTTTTAGGTAATTTTTACTGTTTGAAAATGTGTTATACTTTCTTTCCCTTGGAAGCCTGGACAATTAGACCCATGATACTAAGGCAGCTTACCTTCACAGGTGGAGGAATATGAAAAATAATATAGCACATTGGGTAGAGCTTTTTGGGGAAAAAAACAGCAGAATAATTTTCCATCTGAAAATGCAGTTCCATCTGAATTGAAACACTTCACATAATCATTGTAATTTCACCAAAGTTTCATTTCAGGAGAAAAAAAGGAGGAAAAATCCTTCTGTGATCAAAACAAGATGTTTCAACAACTATTAGAACTAAACTTTTGATTTTTTTCTTTTGAAATGACTTTCATTTTATTTTTTTTTATTTTGTATTATAATTATAAAATAAAGTCAACTAAAAATACATTTTGTGAAAGTGAATTTTTCCTCTTCTGAATTTGAATGAAAACAAATCTCAAAATCTTCCACAAAATAGAACTTCTGTTCTGTGCCTTAGTCTATAGGGGGTATAAATAGGAGTAATAGGATGAGACTAAAAAAAGGAAAATTTAATTGGAATGAATAGCAGAAAAAATTTCCTGCCAATGAGAGGTATTTGGCTATAGAATAGTTTCTCAAAGGAACAAGTAGATGAACCATTGCTTGGGACTTTTCAATTAGATTGGTACAATGTAAGAATATGTACTATGGAGAATAATCTTGCATTGGCCAAGGAATGAAAGAGTCAGGTAGTAACAACTAGAGCTTTATTATTTCTATTTCCTGATACTTTTGAGAATATTGTAATCTAACATCATGATGTTGTGACCCAAACATTAGGATGTAAATTTTTCCTGCGGAACTAACAGTTAAACATAGAAGCTGCATTAGTTCTAGTACTTTTGCCAGCTCAGCTCCACTTTGCCACATATTACTGCTCATTTACTGGCTTAAAAATGTGCTTTCTTAATTACACTAGTTGAAATGTTGGCTCGTTTGAAAGCAAATCATTTGAACTTTTCCATTTGAACTGTGTGAATCAATAAAAGGTTGTTTATATCCTTTTGCATGTTCACCTGTTTCCATCTGTGCAAAGAAGAAAATTCTGTGTGAAGGAAGATAAAATGCTCCACCTATTGGATAGAGGGAGTGATTACTGAAAATCTTTTTTTTTTAACTTGTGTTTGTAGTGTTAGTCCCAGGGATAGTAAAGAGACTTGTCCCTCTTTTAATGTACTTCATTTATAACATTTTATTCATGAAGCTGTACTACTTCAGATTTTGTTTTATTAAGCTGATAGTCTTAATACTTGCTTTGTTACTGAGCCTTTATTTCATAGCTGGAGTTGAAACAATAGGAATCATTTTGATAATCTTGGGCAAGCTGCCATAAACACTATTATTAAACCATCAACTTTATAGAGGAAAAGTCTAGGGCTAAACAATAGAGAGGTTGCTTGGAGGTATTTTTGTGTTTTTCCCTAAAGCTGTAATGTACAATCTCTGTACTATACCCAAAAATGACAAAATTAAATGTCTGTGACAATGTAAAGAAATTTTATGTTCACATCATAAACTGCTTCTACAAGCTGATTGTGTGTTATAAATGTTTAACTTGGTCATCAGTTTTTACCATGAAAGTTCAAAAATGCAGTTTGTTTTAAAGACTTAAGGTGAACTGCAAAGCTTGCAAAACAAAACATGCAAACTATTTTAAGGCCCTCTCCAGAGGAAAGCATTCTGTATGGGCCTCCCTGATTAGACAGCAGCAGAGGCTGTGCTCTCCTATGATGGAGTAGTTCTCCCGTTATCTCTAATCTAATGAACGTACCCAGCTGTTATACTGAGCTTTTCATCAGCAGATCTCAAAGCATTTTACAAAGGTCAGTATCATTATCTCTATTTTACAAATGGAGAAACTGAGGCACGGATGTGAAGTACTTGCCCAAATTCATCCAGTAGACCCATGGCAGGGCCAGACATAGAACCCAGGTGTCCTGCGTGCCTGTCCGGTGCTCTAACCCCAGCCAGCCATAATGTAGTCAGCCAACATTAACTCCTTACCAAGGATGGTTAGAAAGACCATTCTTTGGCCATTTATCTAAGAAATGTAACCTCTCACTATCACCAGTATT
>ML675603.1:85595123-85624220 GCA_007922155.1 Mesoclemmys tuberculata | reverse complement strand
TTTTCAAAAATGTGAATTGATAATCACAAGTGTTGAGCTAGAGAAAGCTGAACTCTTAATGCTTCATTTTCCTCTGTAGGTCACGTTCTCTCACCTATTCATATTTTGAATTAATTTTATGCAGAAAATAAATTTCAAATGCACAACTGCTACTGTCAGTTGCTGGCTTATGCTTTAAGATTGGTTGTATTTTACTTTGATTCTGTACTAGAGAGATAATGGATTGAGTATTTAAATTAATACAGAATTACCTACAAGGTGGCACATGTTGCTTCAAGAATGGTTTGGCTATAAAAAGTTGGGGGAAGAAGGGCTATATATGGTTTTTTAGAATATATAATCATTGCAATCAACATTAACTGGAGAGGAAATAAATGTCATTTTATTTCCTTATTTGGCAGTTTGGTTTTTTTAAATGCTGTTCAAGATTTTCCTGATGTTTACCTAAACTTTTTTTTTATTATTACTTACAGCTAACAGTGTGCTAAAGTTTGGAGAGCTTGTGAGTACTTCAAATACCTATGATGAATCTGGAGTTGTGACCATAGAAACAGATAAACCTTTGCTGTGGACAATGGGTATCAAAAATAAGCTAAATGCTTAAGATTACAACCACCTTTTTTTCAGCTGACCAAAGACTTGAAACATGTTGGAAAATTTCAATCACTAACCCACAACATAATTATGGTGGCAGGAGTAAATATATTTTTTTAATTTTTGGGGAAGAGAGAAGGAAGGAAGAGCAGAGACAGGAGTTAGATAGGTCAAGTCAAGTAAAAGATCTTTAGGAAGAGTTCAAGATTAGTAGTAACAAAACTGACTGAATACGTCATTCTAGTTACACGCATAGGACATATACACTTTCTAAATCAGCAGTCGCTGAAAAGGACTAATGGGCATAGACTGGCCTACTCTTACCCCTTCCAAGGGAATGTCCAGCTTATGTTTTAATAAAGTTATATCATCAGGGAAATAATATCAGTGGTTGAAGAATCTCTTCTCACCAACTCAAATTTTAATTCATGTTTAGAGGCATGCTTTTGACTTACAGTACTTGTTTTATATAAGTAAATCTTTTGCTGTTTAATGGTGATTAGAATAGGCTGATCATCTGCCCTGCTATTTAGTAACATAACTCAAGTGCGATAAACTTAAAAGCTAGTTGCAAATTTTAAAGAAAAACAGCAATAATTAATACCAGATACAGCTACAATGACGTATAGAAATAGCAGGCTGAGTGTTTCCTTTAATGCTGCTGTCTATGCTGCCATTTTACTTGTACTTCCTAGCATGAAATATTATTTACAAACTTCTAATTAACAGAAGGCAAGCAGCTTTAAACTATGTACTAGTAAACTTAGTATACAAGCTTTTATAGATTAAAAAGTATGTATTTGTCATAGCTTCATTCTGAAGAGGAACAACGTATGAGCTTTGTTTGCATAAGTTCCTGTAAGTTCTTTGAACAACTGAATAACCGTGCATCTTCATTTTTCAAAGAAAATTTGAAGAGACTACTGTGAAAAGCAAACATTTTCTTTTAAAGAGTTTGTTAATGTAAGGTGGTACAGAATGTACAAGTCATTTATTCAGTCTGTTGAATGTTGTATAATGTGCTAGTTTATATCAGATTTTCAAGAACTGGTATATAGCAAATTTGGTGCAACTTGACAAACATTAGCATATCTTCTAAGGCACTGTAAAGACAGTACTGGAATCCAAATGGTGTGGTAAGGAAAGATAAGTGCCCTCAAGTTGCTGTTGTGATCTGTAAGTATGTCCGTAAAAACGTATTTCAATTGTTGCCTCTTAAAGAGATGGTGTTTAGAACAAGATCTGAAAAACTAACCTACTTTAAGTAAATCCAAAAATTACTTCAACTCAGGCTGTAGTCTTTTCAACTTGCTTTGTGCTTTTGACAGCACTTTATATAGGCACATTCCTTTTTGTAGGGGTTTCTCTCCTCCCCACCCCCAGTTGCAAGACACAATATAGGAAAATGACTGTAGGTTAGTATCTGTACTTTTTAATATGAATAGATTTAGAGTTGTTTTTTTCAGTGCCACTTAACACTGGATAATATGTAAAGAATTATTGTACTGCTGAAAGGAATAAATCAAAGGCAGGTCATAATCACCTTATCTTGTATAACTAGCAGCACGCATTGATAACTTATTTAGTGAGCCCAAAGAATTCCAAGAGTCAGTAAAACAAAATGAGATGAACTCAGATACGCTTGTTTTAAATCTTAACATGGTTTATAACAGTAAATAATAAACAATATACCGACACCCCCTCCCCCCTCCCCAACTCAGTCCCCACTGTTGTCCATCACTCCCAACTTCAGGTAACAGATCTCCTTGATGAGTGTTCAGCCACCCCTGTAGAACAAGAGACTTTGATCAGCTTCAAGTAGATGACTATCTTAATTTAATAACACTGTCCTCTTAACTGGAAGTCTCCAATATGCCTTAAAAATAGCAGACATTTTGCCGCTCATTTGTCTCATCTTTGTTTTGAGACAGTTTTCTTAATTTAAGGATCATGCCCCTCTTTGCTCCAAAAGAGGCAGTAAATGGATCTCTCAGGATTACAGCCACCCTCTTTCTATGACTAGATGGGAGAAGGATACTGAAACTTGTTGTGTGTCCTTAGTAGGGAAATGGCAGAGAACAACTTTGCTAAAACAATTGCTATTTTAACCAATTAAGAAGTGTTATCTTAAATGTGTATGAGACCTTCAATATCAGTCATTTTTGTAGTGCTACTTAAATTGATTTAAGGTTAAATGTTAATCTGTGTATTAAACTTTTGCATATGAAGTGTTATATTGTACAAGAGTCAGGATCATGTAAAATTGTAAACAATTTTACTTTTAATAAAGGTATTTTTAGTACTATCAATTTTTTATTAGCTCTACTGGGTGTCTTCTTCCAATACAACCTCAAAACTATGCGCTCATTTTATACTATTATTCTCTGCAATATCACCCTCTACAGGTGTTCAAGTCACTTTATGAAATTTCAAACTAAGTGGAAAGTTAACAGAATGCAAAATTCAAACAATCCACTATACTGTCTAAACATCCAGCAAGGAATAGTGTTCAAGTGTTCCTAACATTTAGCTTCTAATCACCTTGAGCCATCTTCTCTCAGATACAGGTCCTAGGACTAGTACTACATTTTTGCAGTATATGATCTAGTAAACAAAAGATGATAGTAATATCCAAAAGCAGTAACTGATTTACTGAAAGCTGAATGTTTACAAGAAGATACAGATGAAGTTACTGAAGTGCTCATGTACTATAGTGATGGGGGCCAAATAAGTACTCTGAAACGAATATCAGAGCAGCCTTATGATTACTAAACTTAATGTTTCAGTGTACCTAATCAGTTCAAATATGAACAAACTTTGTTATTCACGTATTGATACTACCATTATCCTTTTACCAGATGTACTTACACAATGATGTTGTTGATAGGGATATGGATCAGTTTGACAAAGAAACCAATAAATCCCATTATTGCAAAACCTATTGCTGTTGCCATGGCAATCTTCTGGAATTCTGTAATTTAAGAAGTTTAATCGGTTTTAGTCCTGTACATTTAAACCAGCCACTTAAAATGCAGTAGATTAGGTTACTATAGTGACCATGGGAAAGATTTGTGCCTTTGAAAGTTTCTCCCAAAGTTAAGAGAAGACACTTCAGAAATGAATTTTAGATAGTAATGCCCAGACACAAAGATGCAGTTATTTCCTTTCTAAAAATAACCGAGGTTTTAGAAATACTAGATTTCCTGGGCTTGTAGCATTACCTAATATAGAATCACACATTACTTAAAGCCAGATAAGGCAACTTGAACTTTGTTTACAGTACTGATTTCAAAGTACTAATGCAATCAATTTCCAAAAGAAAACTAGTAAAATTAAATTAGTGACACTGGACAAGATTAATGCAAGCAGACTAAACATTGAGATGTAATGTGTCCATAGAAGCTATTATCAAAAGTATTCTGAAACGTCAAGCAATTTACATTTCAGAACACTTATGCTGTTGTGTACTGCTTCAGAAACTCTACCATAGTGCTACTATCTCAAGTTTAACTTCAGCAAGACATATACCAGAAGAGACTTTCAAATTAGTTTTAAGTTCTACATCAAATTAAGTGTTTCTCAATGATTTTCAGACAAAGCTGTGTAAAATAGGTTGTTTGCTATACAAATTGAAAGGCAATGAAAATGAAAAATGAATAGACATCAGTATGCCTATAAACACCTAAACTTCTTATTCTTAGTTTTTCAGCCAATATGACAAGGTAGAAAATTACAGAAAAAAGAAACAAGGCCATAATGCTCATTTTACTTTAATCATCCTTCTTGGATACTTTACCTTTTCTGTCTGGCTTAGTGCATCTTTTAACAAGCCTGATAGAATCTTTTACAAATTGACGGCTGGGCTCAACAAATTGCATTACTTGATCCATGGTTGCCTGCAAGAATAAGTGTCACATTTTGACAAATAGATTGTTTTAAGTAGCATTTTGAAAAACCATTTCACATCTTACATAGAGAGACAAATCCCCCCACTTCCTCCCTTTTCTGGTCATCTTTAATGTATAGTAAATACTGAATGTGAAAATGTTAATACTTTAATCACATTAGGATTCTAGTTTTAAAAAAAAAAATCCCTTTTGTTACAATGTATTTTGCATCCAGCAGGTGGAGCAACACCAATTAGAACAGCCAATTTTTACATCCTCTTCAAGTCTATTTGATATTCCCATTCTCCTGCATAGTTTTCCACTTTTCTTTGTCTACACTATTTCTTCTATACTAACCAGTTTAGTTGCGTGAACACACTTCCAACAGGTGTGTTTATTGGGCTGACAGTAGTTAAGACAAAATAAGAATAAAAACTTAAATGATTACTATCAGTAAGAATGGTATTATGAAGAGTGACACAAACACGATCAACACTTACCTTCCAGATTCGGCAGCAGTCGACAGGAAATAGGCAAGTGATTTACATCAATTGCATATCTCCCATTGACTTTGCTGCGTCTGCTCTGCATCTGTGTAGATCCAGCCTTAGGTTGTTTACACTACAGCTTATGTCGGCAGAATTTGTCACTCATGCCTAGTCTACACTTCCCCAGAAATTTGACAGTAGTCGAGGTAGTTATGCAAGCTACACAAAGTAGCCTGCATAACTCCTGTCATCTTTGTAACTTCCCTTCAGCACACCCTCCCCCCTGCGCCAACGGGAAATGTTTCCCCATCGATGCAGTGCTATGCCAGTTGAGGTGGTTTAATTGTATCGACATCCACATTGATTGAGCTGGTCTTCACTTTCACTCAATCGATCAGGCTAAATTGATCTGAGGGCTGCCATCAGTGTGTAGATACCCTTAGAGGTGCAAATAAACTACCTGCTTGAGCAACTTAAGTTACACCGACATACGGTCCAGTGCTATGGTGGCAGAAGAGTGTCTCCTCCAAACACGGTTTCTGCCACTCAGGGAAATGGTTTTATTATGCCAACAGGCAAGATCTGTTCCAGCAAAAGCATCTTCCTGAGAGACAAAACTGTGCCACTGCAGCGCTGTAGCTGTAAGACATGCCCTTAAGTCATGACCCAAAATGATGGCAAAAACTGTTTTTGCACCTACAAACGGCAAGATCCAGCTGCCACGTGATACCTTTCACATATCTTCGAGTTAACCGTTAAAACTTGTTTTCAAAATGTTAACCTGCTGAGGGGACGTGAGGAGTTACTGGGGAAATACATAGATCAAACCCACTAGGAATTTTAACAGTATTTTTCGCACATCTTTCTGTCATTCAACCAGAAGTTTCCTCAGAAAGGCCGGCAACCCGCCAATAGCGGCTGGGCAGTTGATGACAAACTGCTGGGAGCCGCAATTTTATTCAGCAGGCAGACACGCGAAACGGGAGCCCTTTTCCCGGGGGAGCCGGGTGGCCCCACGCCCGAGCTAGTCCCCCTCACTTTTAGCCGCTTGTGTGGCCACTGCCCCGCGGCGCTGGAGCTCGCCACCGGCGCTCCCCAAAGGCGAGGAAGGGCCGTCGAGCTCGCCACAGGCAAACACGGGGTGAGGGGGGACCAGCTGCCAGGACCGGGGCGAAGCAGGGGCACAAGCGAGGCTTTCGCCAGACTCGCCTTGCCTCGTCCCTTGTTCACCCCGCCGAAGCCAGCCCCCCAGGCCCGGCCCGCAGCGAGACAGGCCGGGCCCGCTACAGCCCCACCGCGGGGGAGGAGACGGCGCAAGTGGGACCTCACCGCCCCGCTTCCCTCAGAGCTACGGGGTGGGGGGCAGAGGGTTGCTACAGGCGCCGCGCGCTCACCTACGTTCTCCGGACAAGCCTCCGCTCGCGCTCAAGAGAAGGCCACGTAGCTACTACAAGGGTCGGTGATGACGACGACGGTGTGGAACCGGAAGGAGAACGACAAACTGACCCGGAACTTCCGCCGCCCCCTCTCCCAGGCCGCCCCACCCTGCCCGTCCCCTCCTTTGCACGCATGCGTGGGGAAGAGTTGCGGCCGGCCGCAGCGAGCCGGGGGAGGGGGCGTTGCGGTGTGGGCGCGCGCGCCCGGCAGGGGGCGAAGAAGGACGGTTATTACGGTTAATAAGGCGAATGAGGAGGGCAGAGAACGCCGGCGGCCGGAGCGCGCCCTGCTGGGGGAGGGGCCCGTCTCTTTTGCAAAATCCCGTGGTGGGAGGGGGATGGGAACAACGTTTGTGGCCCCGGCTCCTTTTCACTGGCGAATAAAGTGACGCTTCCAGCAGTACTGCAGCAGCAAATGTGAGCCCGTGTCAGGAATGAGCCCCCCCCCCTACACACACACACTGTGCAAGGTGCTGTACAAACAAGGAACAAATAGCAGGGGATCCAATTCCTTCGCTGCATGGGATCCAAGGCACCTGTTGCAGGCATCACCTGGCTGAGGATCCTCTGGGTGAGAGGTTCCCGCAGTGGATATCGAGTAGGCACCATATTGGAAGGGGATAGGCTAGGCGGCACAGCACTGTGGCTGGGGAAAAGGAGAGGCAGGCAGCAGGGCAGGACCCGTTATTGTCCTTGTTTTGAGGCATCTGGGATTGCTGCTAGTTTCAACTCACACGCAGACCCAGGCGCCGCCTTTCTTTTTATTTGTGAGCCAAGAGCAAAAGCGTGTTCCCTAACAGAGCTCAAATGTTCAAACCTGGCTGCCGGACGTGAGGCTTCAAAATTTAGATTAGGCCCCTACACAAAAGCGGACGGCATTTTCAAAGGTGCTGTCAAACCCCCCTCAGTTCCTGTTGGTTTTAGTGGGTTTTGTGTGTGTGTGCTCAGCAGTGCTAAAAAAAAAATCTGTCCTCTTATTCACTTGTGTAAATATATGTTTAGGAGCCTGTCAGCAATACTGCCAACCCCAAACATTCAGAATTCGGTAATGGGCCACCAAAATCATGACTAGCTTAAAATTCATGAGACCTTTTAAAGAAAATAATATAGATATTTCTTTTTGCCTTCTTGAGTTTTAGAGAACTGTATATTCGCATCTACTTTCCATTCTTTTCATTCCTTCCCCTTCATTCTGCAAAAACTTGCTCCACCCCCCCAAACCTCTGTGCTCTCCTACCATCTTGTGTTCACCACTGTGCTAATGCAGGCGAGCTGGAAGAAGTACAGAGGCCAGTCGAGACTGGATGTGGTGCAGCTGAGCTGTCTGTACACTTGCCCTTCAAAACACTGCCTAGCATCATAAGAATGGGTCTAGTCTTGACATCCTGTAGGTGGAGAAGGGTGTGAGATGCCCTATATCCCCATGTTTACCCTTAGAGTATAATTGGGTATTATGAAATCATGTTAGATGTGTTTATAACGTTCATGATGTACTGATTATTATTGTTATAGTAGTACGTTCGTTGCAATTCCATGTGTATAGTTATGAGTTATGTAATATTTCCAGAGATGTGTCTTCATGGCTTGCAACATAGCCAGGCAAAAGGCTCCAGGAGTAGAGCGGCAGTTCACACCTCATCAAGGCATGTATAGGACAAACCCACCTCAGCCTTTCAGAAACAAATGATTGACTTGGGCATCAATGGAGGAGCCACTGGCCTCTGGAGTAAGTTATCTCCCTTCCCTTGGGCAGTTTGGAACTCTGAAGAGGTAATGCTCACTGATGCTGGGTCTACACTGATGGCAGCAAATTTGCCGCCGTCACATCGATTGCTCTGGATCGACTGAGCGGTCTGTATAGTCGCGCTCAGTCGATCCAGGAAGCGGCACAGGAAAACCACCCCAGTAAGTGGAGTAGCGCTGCATCAAAGAGAGCGCTGTTCCCGTCGACGCAGCATAGTATGGACACCGCGCGGAGGAGATGCTGCAAAGTCGACGGGAGATAGGCAAGTGATTTACGTCAATTGCGTATCTCTCGTCAACTGCCGCCAAATTGCCAAGGTAAGTGTAGACCGGGCCTATCTCAAGACATGAATGAGTCCATATAAGGACATTGTCACCTGACCCTGGGGGGGGACAAAGCTGAAGAAGGAACATTTTTTAAAGGGGAAAAATTTGCCATGCTTTCCCTCTCTCCCACTTCCATCTACAAACACCACCAAGCAAGTGAAGTGCTGACCAAAGGGGAGAGCCTGGCTGAAGGGAATCCACCAGCCAGCCTGTGGTAAGAATTGCATGGTTTTGTAAGGTTGTTGAAAGTGTTACGCTTTGCTTAGAATGCATTTTGCTTTTATTTCTTTCAGCCAAATCTGCGTGGTTATGCTTTGACTTATAATCACTTAAAAAACCTCTCGTTAATAAATTTGTTGGTTTACTCTACCTAAAGCAGAGCATTTGGTTTGAAGGATGTCGGAGACTTCACTGGGAATAACAAGGCTGGTGAATATCAATTTCTTTGTTAAATTGACAAACTTATGAGCTTATATTGTTCAGTGAGCATAATGGAGTATTGTAAGATGGATTTTCCTAGGGTTGTATCTAGGTGTCAGCTAGTGTCATTCTGTTGTATAATACAAAGAGCGGCTGGCTAGACACACTCCCTCACTTAAGTGGGATCCACTCCCATGTTGGCGTTGTGTGTGAATAGCCCAGGAGTGGGGTTCTCAGCAGATCAGAGTAAAATGGACTCCAGGAGTGGGGAATTGGGTTTACACAGCAATTCACCAGTCTAGACTGCACCAAGGGAACGTCACAGAGTGACTCAAAGTCTCATGTGGATGAGGGAAATCACAGGGAGCGCTGGTAGAAGAATTGTCCTTGAGGTGCATACTTGTCAGTCATTTTGCTGGCAGTTGCATTAAGCAAGCTATGCGGTGGAGAGAGGCGGTTGTAAATTTAGTAAAATCAGTCAGGCCCTGGGAAGTGGGGCATTCTTGATTTTCAGGGACATATGGCCACACTACTCAAGGAGCCATTTGGTTTCAGAGGAGGAGCAGCTGGCACACTTGCAGCAGCGGAGCAAAATGGTGTCTGCAGTGAAGTGTTTGCAGCCAGTGTTCATGGCATGAATAAATCCGTTTTTCAGGACTTTGAGTTTACCCATGAACATTTGAAATCATTATGTGCAATTATTGGTTATACCATGTCACCTTTTAAAATCAAAGTCTTAAGGTCTTACAGGGCAAAATAGATGATTAGTGATTTGCTGCAAGTCACTTAACTTCTGCAATTTCTGTGGAAATAATAAAACCTGTGATAGTGATGTATGGATTGAAAGCACTATAAAGCTGTTAAGGATTTTGAATACTTATTATCTTTGTTTGTGAACTCTCAGTTTTGTAGAATACCCTTGAGAAGTGCCATAAATTCAGACCTGGGTACTGCAACATGCTCAGTGCCATTCTCTTTGAAATGCATTCACCTCCCATTGACTTCAGTGTTGAAGATGCTCTGTACCTCAGAGTGGGAGTTCTCAGCTTCATATTACAGAGCCTATTTTAATTTGGAAAACATTTTTGGCCTGACACAATAATTTAGTTTTATGTGGTCTTAGCTTGTGAGATTTTATCTGCTCAGCTCACTGATTCACTCTTTTATAGTTTTGCTACTGCTGGTGTTTCACAACCTAGAATGCTATGGCTAAAACATATAAAATTAAATATATTATTAGCCAGCTGTATTTCTTTTTCTTTGTTTAAATTACCTGTATAGATTGAAAAAACCAAACATCTTAAATACTTCACTACAGTTATCTAGGTCTATATCACCTCTAATCTGAATTTCTAGACCATGCTTTACATGGGGCAAGAGCTGTTGTGGAGCCTTCAAACATCAACTGAGTCCTGACTCAGGAAATCTAGTACATCTAATCTATAACTGACCCACCACAACCTCTCTTCATTATTCTTGTCATGATGGCGGTGGGTAAGTAAGTTTTGTGCCTGTACTTACAAATTTTCATGAATTTACAAGGCTGAATTTTTGGCACAATATAAGTAAAAAATAGTAACTGTCAACGGAGAGAAACATATATTATCTTATATGTAATATGCTAATATTGTAGATTTGGTTCTGGATATTCATCATTTATAAGTGGCAGCTCTATCCTATATTTTGTGTCTCTTCATACATTCTTAGGACCCCTGCCTTATTTTAACTAAGGGTATTTTAGGTTTTTGTGCAGCACCTAAATGGTGGGTTGTATGTTAAAAAAGAAGAGATGAAACCTACACTGCTCATCCTCCCGCCCTTCAGCCCCTTCCCCTCAGTGTCCCCTCTCTCTACGCTTGTCTTTCTGTTCAGCTAATCCCCTCCTAACTAAACCCCACCACCATCCCACAAATCATGGAACTATAATTTGCCATCATCACATTGTTCTGTAGGCTTGTATGTTATATCCCTTCCCTGTATCCATTATCTGTCTTGTCTGTTTAGATAGTAAGCGCTTCGTGGCACAGATTGTGTGCTATTCTGTACCTAGCACAATAGGGCCCCATTCTTGGTCGGTTCCTAGGTACTACAGCAATAAATTTTATTATTACTAATAATAAATAGAACAGTCTGGACCTGACATCTTATATACCCAAGCAATGCTTTTAAAGAGCCAAGAGACTGCATGTAAAAGTTGTATCAATATCTCAACACCCTGACTGATATATTTGCCTACATACAGAGATTTGATGGAGCTAGAACAGGTCTTTCAAAGCCGTTTTAAACTGTAGGGTGCTAAACCTATGAACACAGCAACTATAAGACTTAGCAGTATCCTTTAAAAAAGGATTGAGGCTTTTTTTTGAGATGGCACGAGTGGATGAGTACAGTTGAAAGAGGCATATTGTCAGAACTGAAAAGTAAAGCTGTCAGATTATCCATAGTATGAGCAGCAGCACAAACTTCCCATTGCTGCTCCACTAATTTGCCTCATCCCTGATTGGGATCAAAGGGTAGTCAGTTTCACTGCCATCCAGGCCTGGTGCTCTATACTGAGACTTCTAGCAAGGATAACAGTGCCAGCTGAGATGGTTTTTAGATGTGGGCACTTATCCACTAGAATTAGACTAAAGACTACTGTTGCCTGATTTCTGGGTGTTCAGTAATTTCAGGGGGGGTTATAGACCCGCCAGTTGATTTGATCAGAATATAATGACGTTCTAGTCCCAGAATAAAGCTCCAGAACAGTTTTTACAGGGACCCCTGGGGTGCACGACAGGAATGTTCACACTGATAACGGAATCTGTATAATTTTATAAGATAAAATGATAGACAAATGACTGATTAAAATAAAATGAATAATTAAATGAATGACGGGTAGGATTACAGTCTTATTCTAAAGACACGTTATATATATAGTTATACGGTATGCTTTGGATTACTATACTCACACCCTTCCCTGATGACCTGGTTGAGAGAGATGTCCGGTTCCCAACTCTTGAGTGGAGGGGTGAAGAGTTAGGCAATGCTCGAGAGCTAAGAACTATGAGGCTAAGACTAAGACTACAAATAATTTTATTAAAGATAATGTTTAAAAATGGTCAGGTACATAGTTTAAATGGAAGCGTTCCTGGACATCCATGCACAATGTACAGATTATCAGCAGGTACGGAGTTTGGTTGGGAGTCAGGGAGTACAATGAAAGAATAATCTCTGTTATCCTGGATGGGGGTTAATAGATATGACAGTTAACAGTACACACAATCAGTAATTGAGGAACATTACTTATTGCAGGGGCTACATAGGATGCGGTTAATGGGGAGTAGATATGTCCATAATAGTGGATTGTCCCTCATTGAGTCAGTTATGTGGTTTAGATAGTCCTTTAATCTATACATTCCTCGTGTTGGCACTCCGGTTTACTCATCCCAGTACTGTCTTTGCCCGGTAATGTGTTCAGTGTAAATGTCTCTCGACCACTGGATGGTGTCAGACACTATGAGGCACCACATCAGCTGGGCATAGTGCCGACCGACACCGCAGGCCCGCAGCACACACTCGTTGCGGGGATCCCAAGAGCCCAGGGTTTCGACAATCAGGGCATGGGTCTGAACCTCATAGCCCTTTGCTCTCAGGATGTCGGCAGGGGCATGCTTCTCCTTACAAGCTCAAGCTGCGCGAAAGGCCGGGGTCCTGTTTTCGTGATGTCCACCATAACGATCTCGTTGCTGATGACGATGTCTGGCCTCAGCAGGCTGTTGGATCCGGGGACGGTGGAGTTCACGGTGACCTTTCCCAAGTGAGGTGGGATGGCTTTCACAAGCCGGCTCTGGACCGCGTTTTGCTGCAGCTGCCAGGCTCTGGAGTGGGGCTTGCAGCTGCAGAGGACATGGGACAAGGTTTCGTTGGTGTACCCACACTTCCTGCAGCGTTTGTCCCAGTTCCCATGGTGGATGGCCCCGTTCAGTGGGAGGCTGAACTAAGTATAAACTAAGAACAAAAGATTCTAACACACACTAAGTAAAAGAAGCTTAAAGAAGGAGTAGCTAGTGATCACCTACAAGTAACATGGTTTCCTCTTTTTATACCCTGAACAACATGGGTCCTCCTTCGAAGTCCAAACATGGTTTCTTCACCCCCAAATTATTAGCGTACACATTCTATAGGCTGGCAGATTCGTGCATATGAATGACATATCCATATCCTTTCCAAATGGTTCGCTCATCTTACCTTTGTTATTTCTGGCCCTTTCTGTGGGTTTTGTGGCATACCTCTGAAGTTTACTTGGGGCATAAACTGAGGTAGCCCCCCCCGTCTTGATGCCTCCTGACTTATCTAGGATAAAGGTTATAACCATATATGTCTTATCCTTTAACTCATCATTACTTATTTGGGCCAAAGGTCCCAAACATATGTATGCTAACTGCCTTACCTTTCATACAAGTTGTTGCCTGTAAAGGTACCTTGCATTATAGCTATAATATGTTAATATGAATCTATGACTCTAGCATAATAAAACAACAATACTTAAATCTATAAGGAAAGATATAGATATATATATATGTGTGTGTGTGTATATATATATATATATATGCAAGCAAGCAGGCTAGTCCTATATGCTATACCACGAAACTCACTTTAACACACGCTACTGGACAGATATCAGATTATCAGTGTTGCTCCCTATTGATCCATGTGATATTTTCTGGTGTAATTGTTAGCGCTTTTGTTTTTCATGGATTGCACCTTTAAGTCTCTACGGTCTCTCCTGTCTGCAGGGACAGGTGGATATTTTGTGTTCAGTTACTTCAGGCTGTCACTGAGGAGACACCAGGCCCATATCAGGAAGGAGGCACCTAGAGGGCATCTGCCCATCCCCTCCTCACCACTTTCCCTGCTGTCTCATGGATACTTAGCCGATAACTCTAGTGTAAGTCAAGAGATTTGAGCATCCTGTCTCCCCAGCTGCAACTGGTCAAGGGCTTTCCCCTTGCTCCCCTGCTGCATCCCAGGGGCTGGGAGGGAGGAGAAAGTCTCTATTGCGGGGTAGCTCCCCTCCCCATTGCAAGTATCCGCTGTGACCACAGGATGCTGCTGAGAATCACCTAGCCTGGAAAAAAAGCCAACAGTTACTTTGCCTTCTACAATTTATGAATTTTCTGGAGTGGGGGCAAAGGCCCAGTCTAAAGTGATTGGATATGTGTATGTGGGAAGGCCCAGACTCATCTTACAGAGAGAGACACAGGTTCTATTGATTAGGCAGCCTGAGAAGGAAAGGGACAGGGGCAGCTGACTGAAGGAGGAATGGGGAGGCAGAGGTCCAGTAAATTGCATGGCTGGGTGTGGACAGACTTAGGAGGGGCAGGTAATCACTTGGGGGGTATTTAAGGTAGATGGTCAGTTAGCTGAGGCAAATGCACAATTGGCTGGGGGAATGGGGGAGGGGAAGGGGAAAGAATCAATTGAATGGAACTGGCAGTGATGGGAGAAGATGGCTTGCTTGAAGGCAGACAGAAAGATGAGTGCCCAAAAGACAAAGCAAAAGAGAAAAAAGTAAAGGAAGCTATGGGAAAGAACAGAATATGGTGACTGTTGGGAGCAGAAAGACAATATGGAGGACAGGAAAATATGGACAGCAGATTCTCCATGCCTTGCATTTTGTGTAGTCCTGTTACCATCAATGTAAGAATATAAGAAAGGTCATACTGCGTCAGACCAATGGTCCATCTATCCCAGTATACTGTCTTTGACAGTGGCCTCTGGTCTCTGACAGATGCTTCAGAGGGACTGAACAGACCAGAGCAATTTCCACTGAGCCATCTCCCGTCATCCAGTCCCAGCTTCTGGAAGTTGGAGGTTTTAGGGACATCCAGAGCGTGGGATTATATCCCTGACCATCTTGGCCAATAACTATGGATGGACCTATCCTCCATGAACTTATCCAATTCTTTTTGGAACCCAGTTATCCTTTTGGCTTTCACAACATCCCCTGGCAACAAATTTCACAAGTTGACTATCCATTGTGTGATGAAGTACTTCCTATTGTTTGTTTTAAACCTGCTGCCTATTAATTTCATTGGGTAGCCCCTAGTTCTTGTGTTATGTGAAGGGGGTAAATGACACTTCGCTATTCACTCTCTTCACACTATTCATGATTTTATGATCTCTATCATATTCGCCCCCCCACTTAGTCATCTTTTTTCCAGGATGAATGGTCCCAGTCATTTTAGTCTTTCCTCATATGGAAACTGTTCCATACACCTAATCATTTTCATTGCCCTTTTCTGCACCTTTTCCCATTTTAATAGATCTTTCTATGAGATGGTGTGACCAGAACTGCACAGAGTATTCAAATATTAAGGGAATGGAGAATTGTGATTTGGGAGCATTTTGCACCTGCATTGCCCTTTACACAGGTCTGGATGACTACCTTGGAGCTAGGCAGTGGAGAATCACGCCTTTGGAGTAAACGGAACAGGTGAATGTCAACAAGGGAATAGTGAGAAGAGTAAGAAGAGCAAGGGGAAATAGAGAATATAACATTGAGCTGGGAGTCAGAGAGCTGGAGAACCTGCCTTCACAGAACAGCTAGGTGCCTGACTCCAATTGAGCATGTGGACCTTAGTGCTTAAATCCGATGGTGATGATTGCCATAGAAGATCCTAAAATAAATAGGGCCTTATTTCTTAATTTTATAATATCATAAATATTTGTATTAATTTTGTCCTAGGAAACCTTTGATAGATCTATTTGCTTCTGAGGCTTTAAAAATTATTTTTAGCTTTTCATTCCACTAAGAGATCCAAATGTGACTGCAAGCCTTTGTTTATTTGCTGAGCATCTCTGTGTGATTTACTAGGAGAAGAATGATGATTTCCCCCTCCACAATGGCTGTGGAAGTGTGCATATGAAGGAAGGGCATACCAGGGATTAATGTTAGGGAAAACGATAGCAAAGAGTCTTTGTTTTGAAGGTAGTGATTAAGTGTCTGTGCTCTATTTCCCTGCATCAGCTCTATTAATTTAAGAGGTGCCACTACATCAGCCTTCAGCACTGTGGACACGAAAGAAATTTTGCTAGTTTCAAACAGTCAACAAGCCCCATCTTTTGATTTGCGCTACTTAAAATTCAGTGAGGATGACATGAATAATGTGTGGCAGTGGAGAAGGTGCAAGATGCTGTTAGAATAGATTTTTATCAGTGAATTTATTGTGTGCATTTTTAAAGCTGACCTTTTCATCCAAAATTTTTATTCAATTTCATTCGGAAGAATTGAGGAATAAAGTCATTTTGAATATTTGCTTCTCTGTGGGCATTAAAATATGACTTTGACAGAAACAAGGGTTGTATAATAAAATGACAACTGAACCCAAAGGGTGCGAAGAATCCAGAATAAAATTTCAAAAGGGCAAATAGAAGATAAAGAAGTTAACTCAGAAGCAGATGTATCTCAGTCAGACAGAGGAACACATTTATGTAGGAGAGTTGATTAAAGAGAAACTATTTCGTTAATGTTTTCCCTGATAAAATACTTGAATTGTTTTATTTCAGCATGGTGCTAGTACTGCTGAAGGCTAATATTGTACCTCCAATACAGTATATACTCTTATTTTCAGTCACCTATAAGTTAATGGTTTGGGAGTTGACATTTTCTATATTAAATTTAATTTTATTTACATACTTAGCAGTTTATATGCCCACTTAGAAGGGTCAACAAAGATTAAAAATAATCCTGGGCAACAGTTGTCCAGAAAACCAAAGCGTTCCTCCTTTTGACTCTTTTCTCCTTTCTGACACTAGATAATAGTAACTTTGTTCAATTCGCTCTGTGATCCTTTTCAGCGTCTGCATGCAAACACTGGGGAAATGGTCCGATGACATGGGCTCAAGTGCCAGCAATATGCAGGAACCACACAATTCTACCTAGCCTACATCACTACCACCAAGATGGCCCAGTACATGGAAGAGGTCAGCTCATGGATGAAGAACAGCTGATGGACAGAGGAAATCATTTTGAAGAGTTTACAGCCATTGCACAGTCTCCTTTGAAGCTGCACCCACAGAATCGCTTAGTTCAGTCCGTAGTTTAGTGTTCTTGGATTCCTCACCGACACTAAGCTCTCATTTAGCAGCATTCACAAGTAGTGTTTTCTACCATCTTCTGTTAGCAAGGAAACCCCATCCCTTCCTGGTGGACCAAGACCTGGCCTCAGTTATTCACACTATTTGTCACTTCTCATCTGAAGTACAGCAATGCAGTATACCTGGGCATGAAGCCTTCAACGCTTAGGAAACTCCAGCTAGTTTCTGGGTGAGGTTCTGTGGTCTGCAAAGTGCAGAAAGTCAGACTAGATGATCGTGATGGTCCCTTCTGGCCATAAAGTCTATGAGTGACTTGATTATAGTCTAGAAGTACCAACATGTGGAACAAATGTTTAATATTTGACTCTTCAGTCTAACAGAGAAAGGTATAACATCCCAATGGCTGAAATTGAAGCTAGAGAAATTCAGGCCGGAAATGAGGTGTACATTTTTAACAATGAGCATAATTAACCATTGGAATAAATTACCAAAGGTTATGGTGGAGTCTCCATTACTGACAATTTTTAAATCAAAATTGGGTGTTTTTCTAAAAGATCTGCTCCAGGAATTATTTTTGAGGAAGTTCTATGGTTTGTGTTACACAAGATGTCAGACAAGATGATCACAATGGTCCCTTCTGGCTTTATAATCTATGAATCAAAACTTGCCTTAAGAAATATGGAAGTTAAGAACTTTCACATGGATTTGCTGTCAAGACAGGGAAAATGATTGTTCTGAAAATCTTGATAATATTCTTTTAATAGAGTGAAATTAGTGCTGGTGACAGGTGTCAGGCTGACAGCTTCGGAAACACTTCAGCCTCTCCACGCTACCCCAATGTGTTTCACCAAGAACTGGATAAGCCACCCCATAGGGATTGGGTAATTTGTCCTCTATATCCATACAGTCTTTGCCCTCTCTTTTGAGAGTGACAAGAATGCCAGTGGCCATGACTTGTGGGATTCATTTTTGTCATATGGGCACCAGTCTAGTGGAGAAATGGACTGTGAGGGCTGGCTCACTCCACTACAACCATCAACTAATAGGCATCAGCTAAAAGCTTATGGTCACCACTGATTTAGAATGGATTCACATCAGGGATTAAAGGTGTCAACCACCTTCTTCTTGATCCATCTGATTCCATTTTAGTGTATGTGATGCTGGAAAACCAGGTGCCAGCTCTTGCTGGTCCTGCCGCATTAGCTAAGAACTAACAAACTCATAGCCAGAGACCAGATTAGTTCACTTGTATGCTAGTTTTCTCACAATAAGTATTAGTCTTATAAGAATGTGTTTAGTGTTTAGACTATGAAATGCTTGTAAATTGCTGCCCACAGTAATCTCACTTGCAATGTCTGTATTCCATGCTATAAGAAAATACGTAATTTTTGCTTTATAACTTTTAAAATGTTTACTCTGAACTTGTGATCCCAGGCACGGGAATTATCCACCTCTGACCCATCCAGAAAAACTATCAAAACCAGATAGACCATCAAGGAACATTGCAATACAAAGGATTGGTTAATGATCCTATCAAACCTTGGAAATGCTACATGCAAGGTAGGAAGGAAGGAAGGAAATAAAACGAAGTCACAGGAAAATTTTCCATCTTTTTGGTTATTTTAACTCTGACAGGCTAGAGACACCAGACTGAAGCCAGAGATCCCCAGGAGCTGCTTCCTTGGTCCACATTAAAAGATGCTTTGAATTGACAGATAACATTTATATGTATATGTGTGCTTGCTTTAATCCATAAATAACCTTCTTATTCCTTTTTCCTAGTTAATAAACCTTTATATAGTTTATTACAGGATTGGCTTCAGGCATTGTCTTTGGTGTAAGATCTAGGATACCAATTGATCTGGGATAAGTGACTGGTATCTTGGGACTCAGTGCAGCCTGAATATGGTGTGATTTTTCTTGTAAATGACCATTAATCATAAACTCCAGTTTTTCTGGGTGGCAAGATAGACTGGAGAGTCTAAGGGACTGTCTAAGGGACTGTCTGTGACTCGATGGTCAGACTATCATGATGATCCAGGAGTTCACATTTGTTACTGGCATGGTGAAATCAAATTATAGAATTTGCCACCAGTTGGTGGTGTCTGCCCTGTTTTTGACAGTCTGCCCCAGTCATGAGCCACTCCCGATATCGTGACAGTGTGTTTTCAATAAACTTGTAATTGTGTGAATGTGAGAGAGAGAGGTGGGAAGAAATCAAGAATTTTAGCTTTGATAGTGTGGATCTCAGTTTTCCTAGCAATTATGTTTTACTTCCCAGTAGTGCACTCAACCTCTTACCAGTTTTACACCAGCTATTGTAGCAACAGCCATCAAGTTATGAATACGGAGGTGGCTATGCAAATGAGATAATGTAATGGTAGCGTGGAAGTGACTAGGCTAATACAATACCTGTGTGAAGCATCTGGGCGTGACTTGTGTGAATTGTATGTTTCCAATGCCTTCAGGAGGCTGACACTGAGCTGGGTGCTCATGCAGTTAAGAATCCTCTCTCCAGCTAGCCTGGCTTTTGCGTGAGTATTAAACACAAGAAGCAGTAGTGCAGAACTGATGCAGGAGATCGAGCAATGCGGCATATGCTATCTCTTGGAAATCGTTAACAATACAGACACACTCAGACATGGAGCTGGTAAATGAAAGTTCTGTTCTATTGTTCTCTATCAAAACACTCCTGTTTACTTCCAGCTTCTAACCTTTTATGCCATTCTTAAGAGAAAAACAAAACGTTTACATCTGAGCTTATGGTCTCATTGCAATATTACCAGACACATTTTACTGCAGCAGCAGGTGTTGGTGACACTTTATAGAACATAAATAACAGACATCTGTGAATTTTGCTGCTATCATTCCATCAAGGGGTCCTTGTTACAGTTTGTTGAACTAAAAGAGTGAAGTTTGAATTGTTTAGTTAGTTACCTGGAGTTTGATTTTCTGAGGTCCAGAGCACTCACAGCTTTTGTTGATTTTATCTACAGTTGTGTGTGATCACAAAGTCCAAAATAGAATGATAGTCCCATAATTCAATATGTGCCTGATTTTTATTTTATATATACATGGATCATGATGTAAACAAATGTTTACACTGCTTCTTAATCATCTGAGGGGAAAGCTTTGTTTGGATTGGATAAGCTTTGTTACTGGCAAAGTTTGGTAATTCATACCTGCTCCAGCGAAAGCTCCAGGGTCTGACGCTGGCCTCATTGAAGGTTCACCTGGTGGCCATTTCGGCCTTCCATCAGCCGCTAGAGAGGAAATCGCTGTTCTCCCATTCCATGTCAGTCAGGTTCCTCAAGGGGGTGGCGAGTCTTTATCCACAGGTCCGTGGCCCGGTGCCTCCCTGGCATCTCAGCCTGGTCCTCGCGAGACTCACGGGGCTCCCCTTTGAACCCATGGCTTCTTGCCCTCTGCTTATGCTTTCATGGAAGGTAACCTTCCAGGTGGCCATTACCTCAGTTAGAAGGGTCTCCGAGATTACGACCTTGACCTCGGAGACCCCTTATACAGTGTTCTATAAGGACAATATGCAGTTGAGGCCGCATCCCACCTTCCTGGCCAAGATGGTTTCCCAATTTCATTGTAATCAAGATATTTTTCTCCCGTGTTTTGTCCCAAACCTCACGGTTTGGAGGAGGAGAGGAGATGGCACTTGCTGGACGTGAGATGAACCCTGGTCTTCTACATCAAGCGTACAAAACCGTTCCAGAAATCGATGCAGCTCTTCCTCACAGTGGCTGACCAGATGAAACGTTCACCTGTCTCCACCCCGTGCTTCTCCTCGTGGATTACATCATGCATCAAATTCTACTACGAGCAGACAAGGATGCCGCTTCCAGGAACCATCACAGCACACTCAACCAGAGCGCAAGCCTCGACCACAGCCTTCCTGGAGAGAATGCCCTTGCAGGATATCTGCAAAGCCACCACCTGGTAGTCGGTGCATACCTTCACGTTCCACTACGCCATAGTCCAGCAGGCAAGAGAGGACACGGGATTTGGCAGAGCAGTCATGAGGGCAGCTCACCAATAACTCCGACCACCTCCAAAGGTATTGCTTGTTAGTAACCTGTAGTGGAATGCACTTCGAGCAAGCACTCGAAGAAGAAAACAAGATTACTTACCAGTAACTGATGTTCTTTAAGATGTGTTGCTCATGTCCATTCCACAACCCATCCCCCACCCCCTGTGCCAGAGTTGGCAGAAAGAAGGGATTGAGAGGGCGTAGGGCTCGCAGTGCTTCATATACTGCGGCATGTGCATGGGGCTCCAGGGGGCACAGGAGCCGGCCCTACAGGATCTGCTAAGGGGAAAAAAGTTCCAGGTAACCATGCATGGAGGCATGTACACACCTGTAGTGGAAGGGACATGAGTAACACATCTTAGAGAACATCAGTCACTGGAAAGTAACCTTGTTTTTTACCAACGATCAGATAGGTTCCTATCATTATACAAGACATTGGATGACTGGTTATGAAATGTAGCAAATCATAATTTAGTTACAGTGAACACATTTTAAAAGTTCTACTGTTTAGAAACATGCTTCCGTTTTCAGAGAGATTCTCTCCATGTATCATAGGGAATCTCATAAGAGATGATAAACTCTTCCCAAACTATTCAGATATTTCAGAGTGCCCATTGAAGATCTGTTTAACTTATTATTGCTTTAAAAATATTCATTTGTAACATTAAATTAATTTTTCTTTTTTCAGAGTTGTTTTCTTCAGCATTTTTCATGTGGCCATCTATAGAAAAAATATATTTAGATATGTTGTATACATAAATATAAATGTTTGGTAATTTAAAGTAATCACCTTTTTCCACTAGGTGGCACCATTAGACTTACTATAGTAATAGTTGCATTTTAATTTGTGTTTTAATTTTTCTTCTCTTGTATCCATTTGTTCCCCTTTTTGAGTTTAAAAAAATAGATGGATTAGTAAAATGAGGAGGTTGGAATCACTAAACATTTTTTCCTCAGTACCAGAGCTGTGCAGAATTAGCATGTTTAGCATAGCATATTTAGGTTAATTGATTTTATTAAGGGCCTACAGCTATGATAGATTAGAATAGTAAATTTTCTATTGTTCCTGTGCTAATTCTTGATTCCTGGCTATATTGAGCACTTCCTTTTTTTGGCTGGCTTTGTCTGAAGTGTATTGACTCGCTTTGTGTACGTGATCCAGCAGAAGTGAATTCTAAGAAACAATTTAAAGTGAAGAGAGGATGGTGGCTTGGTGCTCCATGCACAGAGGCCAGCATGGAAGAAGGCATAAGAGAGAGTGAGCATCATTGGCTGCAGGGAGGATTGGAGGAAGCCCGGAAAAAAGAAAAGGTCTGAGGTACACAGTGGAGATTTGTGGATTGGATGTAGTGCTATAAATGCAAGACTGAGAAGTATGAACTTGATACATAGTGCAGTGTTTTTGTAGCAGTGTTGGTCCCAGGATATTAGCGAGATATTAGAGAGGCAAGGTGGGTGAGATAACATCTTTTATTGGACCAGCTTCAGTTGATGAGAGAGACAAGCTTTCAAGCTGCATAGAGCTCATCTTCAGGTCTGGGAAAGAAGAACATTATGTAGCTCAAAAAGCTACTATCGCTCACCAACAGAAGCTGGTCCAATAAAGGATATTACCTCACCCAGATAATGCAGTGGGCAGCCAGTGAGTTTCAAAGATAAATAATGGGTGAGGATGATTCTGGCAACCTCATTATTGAAAGTTTTTGGGGTGAGGAGGTGAGTTGGATATCCAGGTTAGAGGGGAGAAAAGGAGGTAGTAGTTGAGAAGTAAGATGCTTCGAGCATAGACAAAATATTAAGCCATTGAGATGGACAGGAAAGGACTGATTTTTTTTTTTTTTAAATGTGGAGGAAGAAGTGACAGGATTTCACCTTGTCCTGGTCATGGGCATAGTGGAACTTGGAGAAATCATTTTACACCATGCCCATTCAGATTGTTGGAATTTCAAGAGCAGAACCAAATTCAAGAAATAACACAAAGTGAATACCTAGGAAAGTCTGATATCTAATGAACTGTACTATGGAGGGCCAACTTTCTAAAGGCAGTGTCAAGCTGTGGCTTAAGAGTGTCAGTACCAACCTCAGGGCAGATCGTTAAAAGCAGGGGCACAAACCCTAAATTGGCTAAATTGGTTAAACTTCACCTACCAAGTACCAAGTGTAAACACCTCAGGCACTATAACAGCCTAACCATGGAGTCACAGACAGTCCCCTTGATACTGCAATGTATACTATCACCTTGGCAAACTTGCCTTTGTGACAGATGGTCCCTTACACTAAAAATCACAAAATATTAAGGCTACTCCCAGTTCCAGAGGACCAGTCACTTACCCCAAGTTCATGGCACCAATTGCAATAAATAATCTAAAGTTTTATTAACTAGGAAAAGGAAATATGAGAGTTATTTACAAGGTTAAAGCAGGTTAACATACACACACAAATGAGTTACAGTCTTAAGGCTCAAAAGGTTTATAATAAGCTTCTATAATAAGCAAGTCCTGTATGTCCCTTAGTGCTAACCCAGGCTAAACACTCTTGCTTATGCCTCGAAAACCGTGCCCTTGAGTGTCCAAGCAGCACAGTGAGACAATTTCTTCTTGTTAGGCGGTTTTATCTCATTCCCCTTTTGTCTCAGCTACCAGTTCAACTGATGGGAGGAATTCACTAGTATGTCTCCTCTTTAGTGGGGAGAGGTGGGGAGAGGGGAACAACAATCAGACAAGTATTTTATCCTTAAATGTTCCACAGTAGTTCATCTGGTGTCAATGGGCCTTCTCTGTTGGGCAGTACCTAACACCATCTGTTGAAACCCAGCGTTTCGCACTAATTCATGTCTCTTTCCTATCTGTTACAGAGAATCACAGTACAAATGCTCAAATATTACCTTATAATATGGAATACAGGTGTTATAAGTGAAATTGTTGCATGCAGCAACTTAAAAGCATTCAATGAAGACTACACACTAAGCACGTTTTTATAATGCTACTACCTATTTTAACAATTCTAATACACAGCTGAGCCAGACTAATTCCAGCAATGTATTTCAGTATCCAAGTGAGGCATGGGGACTTCGGCATAAACTGGCACCTGGCTTGCCAGAATCACAGGCAATAGATATCCATGAAGGCTGACTCATCAACCAAGAATTAATGGAAAAAAGTTACATAAAGATGCTTACATGGCAGTGATGTGCAGAAGTCACCTTAGGAGCTCTTTGAAGGGAAATCGGGGTGTTTTCTGTGCCTCTGGTGGAGTTCTTGGCTTGTCAGGCTGCAGCTAAATCATGTCTTTTGAAATATGGGGGGGATCATAAAAATGCTTCTGAAGAGCAATTTCTAAACCTTTGGCATAGACCAGTTCTCTGAAATGTTTGGAAAATGTCCAGTGGCTACCCCTCGCATTTGCCTTGAGAGTTGCATTCCCGGTCCCTGTTTCAAAGTACTCAAGTTGAACAATGTGCTACAGCAGTGGCTCTCAAACTTTCCAGACGGCTGTACCCTTTTCAGGAGTCTGATTTGTCTTGCGTATCCCCAAACTTCACCTCACTTAAAAATACTTGCTTACAAAACCAGACATAAAAATACAAAAGTGTCATAGCACACTATTACTGAGAAATTGCTGACTTTCTCATTTTTTCCGTATAATTATAAAATAAATTAATTGGAATATAAATAGTGTAAGTACGTTTCAGTATACAGTATATAGAGCAGTATAAACAAGTTATCTATATGAAATTTTATTTTATACTGAATTTGCTAGAGCTTTTTATGTAGCCTGTTGTAAAACTAGGCAAATATCTAGATGAATTGATGTATCCCCCCTCCCCCCCGACGACCTCTACATACCCCCATACTGTGCGATAGTATCAATATAGTTAGTGTATTTTTCACTAATGGAATATAAATAGGGTGACTATATTTACCAAAGTAAAAATGGGACACTGTGGGGCTGCCCCAAGCCACCTGGTATTGCTGTTCGCCAGAACCCTGCATCACCTGGGGCTGGGGCTGACCGCCTTAGCCCTGCACCGCACAGGACTGGGTTTGGGCTTACTGCCCAAGTCCCACCACCCAGCGCTTTGTGTCACCACTCACCGTCTCCCCCCAACATTCTGCCTTGCTCCCCCAAGGAGACGCATCCCACTTTTTGGCTAAAGCGGGCATTTATTCCATTTGCGCATGCCGACTGATGATCAGCTGGCAAGAACAAAGAGGATAATTGCCCATTTTTGCCAAAAAAGGCAGGCTGTCTGGGACAGGGCTTAAAAAGAGGACAGTCCCAGCCAAAATGGGACGTATGGTCATCCTAAATATTAACATGTCAGCAAAGCACATCTTAATAGAAGATTATCTGCCAGGTTTTCCCTATGGTTGTGAAAAATTTTTTTTTGTTAAAATGAGAAAACAAATGAATAAATTGCACAGCCCTGTACCCCCTTCTGTCTGCAGTACAGCCACCCCTGGTAGACAAAATGTATTATAATCTGCGGAGGAAAATGTTTGTGGGAGCTCCTTTTGAAACATTGGCAGCACATGATTTTAAGAACCCATCTCAGGATTCTGATGATGACATGATTTATGACATCACAAAACTACCATAGTTTATGAAGTCAACAGGCCCTTGACTTCCTCCTACCCTTGACCTTGAAAGAGGATTCAGCAACAGGACAATGGGAAAAGAAAGGACAGCGAAGTTTGTCATGAGGCCTCATGTTAACTTATTAACTAAATCCTTGTCTGGAGAGAATCATTTTCTTTCTTTTCCTTCCTTCTTCCTCCATTGAGGCCAAACTGTATCCTGCAGACTCCCATACACTCTCTGGGAGTGGGCACCATGCATCCTAGGAAAGTTCACAGTGAGATGCAAGACTTGAAAACGCTGGATCAGGGCTTTATAAATTCCGAAGATCGCCGCTTCCTTCGGGAATCAGTAGAGTGCATAGAAAATTCCATGTCTCCCACTTCAAGCAATACAGCTGCATGGGAGATGGTCAGGGAGGCAGATAAGCTCCTGGAAGTCGCTGGGAATAAGGAGAGTGATTTGGAAACTGATGCAAAGGAGGTGATTGAACCAAACCAGGATGATCCTCAAGAGATAGACCAAAACTTGCAGGTAACAGATGAGATGTCAAAGCAGGCCAATGAAAAGAATAGGGAGGCCTTGGATGTCCTGTCTAAAGGTCAACTTCAGAAAGCAATTGACTTGTTCTCCGATGCCATCAAGCTGAATCCACATCTTGCCAACTTGTATACTAACAGAGCCAATGTCTTTGTGCAACTACAAAAACCAAACGCCGCCATCAGTGACTGTGACAGAGCTATAGAGCTTAACCCCAGCTCAGCACAGCCTTATGAGTTGAGAGGACAAGCACTCCAGCTCCTGGGGCTCTTGGAAGAAGCAGCCTGTGACCTTGCCGTGGCTTGCAAAGTGGGTTATGATGAAGATGCCAATGATATGCTAAAGGGAGTCCAGCTGCAAACCCAGAAGAACTCTGAACACAAAAAAAAGAATGTGCAAAAATGTAAGCACATGGAGACCCTGGAGAGAATGAAAAAGGTTCTGACAAAAGAAGAAAGCACTAATGAGACAACCTTGGGGGATCAGGAAAAAGCTCAGCGGGAGGAGGAGTCCAGTGAGGAGCCCGAGAGTGAGGAGAGTGAGTTAGAGATTGATAATGAAGGGGTGATTGAACCTGATGAGGATGAGCCCCAAGAGATGGGAGATGAGAATTTGAAGGTGACAGATGAAATGATGAAGCAGGCCATTGAAAAAAAGAGGGAGGCATTCGATGCAGTGGGTAAAGGTGAACTTCAGAGAGCTCTTGACTTGTTCACTGATGCCATCAAACTGAACCCACGGCTTACAGTATTGTATGCCAACCGAGCCAGTGTCTATGTGCAGTTGCAGAAGCCAAACGCTGCCATTAGAGACTGTGACAGAGCCATAAAAATCAATCCTGACTCTGCACAGCCCTATAAGTGGCGAGGAAAAGCGCTCCGGCTTCTGGGCTATTGGCAGGAGGCTGCCCAGGACCTCGCCTTGGCCTGTCAGTTGGATTATGATGAGGAGACCAATGCCATGCTGAATAAGGTGCAGTTAAGGGCCCAGAAAATCACCAAACACTGGAGGAAGTATGAACAAAAGCAGGAGGAAAAGCAATTTAAGGAGTCATTGGAGAGAATGAAGAAAGCCATGGAGGAGCAGGAGGGAGCTCAACTTCAGACCCCTGAGGAACAGGAAACATATGAGTATAAGGCCACCCAAAAAGAGGAAGGATCCAAGCCTCAGGATCCCAAGAAACATGAAAGAGTTCAGCTTTGGGCCTCCTGGGAACAAGGGGGTGCAAATCTTAAATACTGTACAGAACGAGAAGGAGCTCTGCCAGTGACCCATGGGGAACAGGAAAAATTTCAGCTGAAGGTCCGGGGGAGAGCTGAGAGTGAGGATGAGTCCAGTGAGGAGCTCTACAGTGAGCAAAGTGAGTGGGAGATTGATAACGAAGGGGTGATTGAACCTGATGAGGATGAGCCCCAAGAGATGGGAGATGAGAATTTGAAGGTAACAGATGAAATGATGAAGCAGGCCATTGAAAAAAAGAGGGAGGCATTCGATGCAGTGGGTAAAGGTGAACTTCAGAGAGCTCTTGATTTGTTCACTGATGCCATCAAACTGAACCCACAGCTTACAGTATTGTATGCCAACCGAGCCAGTGTCTATGTGCAGCTGCAGAAGCCAAATGCTGCCATTAGAGACTGTGACAGAGCCATAAAAATCAACCCTGACTCCGCACAGCCCTATAAGTGGCGAGGGAAAGCGCTCCGGCTTCTGGGTTATTGGCAGGAGGCTGCCCAGGACCTTGCCATGGCCTGTCAGTTGGATTATGATGAGGAGACCAATGCCATGCTAAATGAGGTGCAGCCAAGGGCCCAGAAAATCACCCAACACTGGAGGAAGTATGAGCAAAAATGCAAGGAAGATGAATTTAAGGAGATGATAGAGAGAATGAAGAAAATCTTGGAGGATCAGGAGAGAGCTCAGAAAGGCCTGGAAGAACTGGAGAGAGATGAGAAGGCCTCCTTGGAGAAACAGGAAAAGATCGTAAAAGGACCTGAGGGCGCTGAACAGAGGGTCCTGGAGGAACAGGACAACACTCAACAAGAGCCAATGGAGGAAAAAATGAGAGCTCAGCAGAAGGAGCTGCAGGAACCAAAGTCAGTTCAGCAGATGGATCTGGAGGACCAGTTGATAGCTTTGCAAACTGAGCTGGAGGAGCAGTTGAAAACTCAGCAGATGGAACTGGAGGAAGAGGAGAGAGCTCTTCAGGAATTGCTGGGGGAACAGGAGAGGATCCAGAAGAAAATGCTGGAAGAACAGGAAAGAACCCAGATGAAGGCTCTAGAGGAACTGGAAAGAGCTCGGAAGAAGGTCTTGGAGGAACAGGAGAGAGCTCAGAAGAAATCCCAGGAGGACAAGGAGAGGGCTGAGAAAGCCATGGAGCAGCTGACAAGAGCTCAGAAGATGGCACTGGAAGAACTGGAGATTGCTCAGAAAAAAGGCCTAGAGGAACATGCAAGAGCGCAGCAGAAGGCCTTGGTGGAACAAAAGAAAGCTCAGATGGCCGCCATGGAAGAGCTGGAGAAAGCTCATAAGAAGCAAGAGAAACTGCAGCAGGCTGCCCTAGAGGAGCAGAGGAGAGCTCAGAAGGCCCTAGAGGTACTGGAAAGAGCACAGAGAAAGGCCATGGAGGAGCAGAATCAGGCTCAAAAGAAGGCCATAGAGGAACAGGGAAAAGCCCAGAAAGCTGTGGAAGAACTGGCAAGAGTTCAGCAGCAGGTCCTAGAGGAGAAAGAGAGAACTCAGAAGAAGGCCAGAGAGGAACAGGAGAGAGCTCAGAAAGCCAGGGAAGAACTAATAAGAGCTCAGAAAAAGGCCCTAGATGAACAAGAGAGAGCTCAGAATAAGACTATAGAGGAACAGAAGCGGGCTCAAAAAGGCATGGAGGAACTGGAGAAAGCTCAGAAGAAAGCCCTGGAGGAACTGGAGAGAGCCCAGAAGAAAGCCCTGGAGGAACAAGAGAAAGC
>ML675603.1:85319028-85595113 GCA_007922155.1 Mesoclemmys tuberculata | reverse complement strand
GAGAGCCCAGAAGAAAGCCCTGGAGGAACAAGAGAAAGCTCAGCAAACTCTGGAGGGACTGGAGAGAGCCCAGAAGAAAGCCCTGGAAGAACAAGAAAAAGCTCAGCGAACTCTGGAGGGACTGGAGAGAGCCCAGAAGAAGTCCCTAGAGAATCTGGAGAGAGTTCAGAAAGAGGCACCGAGTGAACCAGAGAGAGCTCAGAAGAAAGCCCTGGAGGAACATGAGAGTACTCAGAAAACGGTTCCAGAAGAACAGGAGGAAAGTCAGAACGAGGCCCCAGAAAAACACGAAAGAGTTCATAAGTTCTCTGAAGATCTGGAAAGAGCTCAGAAAAAAGACTTTGAGGAATGGGAGAAGGGTCCTGAAAAGGTCTTTGTAGAACAGGAAGGAGATCAGGAGAAAGACACAGAGGAACAGGAAACAGCCAACGAAGAACAACGCAGAGCTCAGAAAGAGCCAGAGCATGCAACAAGTTCATTAAGACCTCTCGCAAAATCCATTTGGGATTATTTTGAATCAGGCTAGATCTCAGAATTCTGATCCATTGTCTGAATTTGTGCTGGAACCCAGCAACCGTTAACAAACGCCGAAATCAATGCATGTTCATTTCAGGGTGTAAATCTCGAGGACATGTACAACTGCTGATTTCATTAAAGTAAAATTAAAGCACACATATGAACAGGATTTTTCCATTATTTTTTATTTTTCCATTTAAACGGGTTTTTTAAAAGGATTAAAGTACTTCCCATGTAGTGTTTTGACACTTGCACAAGTATACAAGGACTGTGTGGAGTGCTTCTCTCCAATTGAACATTAGTGTCTCAGGGACTCAGTCACTGGGCTGCAGAGTGGATTAGAGAACCCAACGGCACTTCCTTCATCAGTCTAAATATTGCTACAATAATAGATAACCTGCAAATGGACTTCATGCATCTATTTCTCTCTTCCAATGGCAATTTGATAACCCTGGTAGTTTCTCAATGACCAGTCCAAGGGGAGGAAGGGAACGACTGGAATCTTCCTCTCCTGATTATTGTTCCTGTGAAAGGGAATGAGGGAAAGATGATATTGAACATCCTGCCAACAGAAAATCTGCGGGAGGGATCTGAGAGGCAATGAGAGTGGATCATGACATGCTGGCTGAGGAGCCTCCAGATAAATGGGTGGTGGATGGAATTATGACTGAAGAGGGTCCTGCTTGGAAGTTTTCAGGAGAATAGTGAATTTATGGGTGGGCGCGTAACTAAAGTGTGCATTGCTTGTGATATATGCTGGGGGCCACATGATTGAGATGAACCTAAACTGCTTAAGTTCATGGAAGGGGCTATGATTCTGTAAGCTGATCTGGGCAGGGAGAGCTCCTTTGACGTCAGCTGCTCTTTTCACAGGCACATGGGCATGCTCACACGGAGCAGTTAACCGCATCAGGGACTTGCTTTAGACCATTTTTTTAAATCAAATCTTAAGTTTTGGTTTGTAAAATCCAGTATTTTTAAGAGCTCAAAAATCATGAGATTGGCTTAAAAATCACAGGTTTTTTAAAAAATATTATAATTTTATGTGCGTTCTGATTTCTGAGCCTGTTGGGTCCACTTGACTCATAGTTTCAAGCTTTTCTCTGCTACCCCAAGCACTAGAAACGTACTATTATTTTTTAATGAAAGCTGCTTTTCTGACGTAATTACTTGATGCCAGGAGCTGGGGCATTAAATAAAAACACCAAATATTATGAGAAGTGGCAACACTGAAAATTCTGATGAATTATATATGGCTGAGCCCAAGGCAAACAAAGCAGAGGTTTAGAATCTAGAAAGGAAAAAAGGTATCCATGGCAAAAATGCTGCAGCTGCTAATTTCTTGTGGAGAGGGAATTCTTCAGATGATGCTCATTAAGGGTACACAGAGGAACTAAAGAGGAGGTAGTCCCAAGCTATCTGGCTTTGAAGGGAAAATAGAATTAGAAGCTCTTAGGCTGGACCAAAGTTTCTGATTAATGTCTGAAGAAGCTGTACTGTACAAGGGCAAAAGCTTTGGGATGGGCATCCACCCCATACAAGCCCTAGAAGGGTTAAGGTGGCTAGCTAGGCCAATTAACTCCCTAGGCTACACCTGGAAGACGAGCCAAGAAGCAGGGGTTGATTAAATGAGGCTCAGCTGGATGATTGCAGGATGATTGCGCAGGAGCGCAGCACAGCTAGGGGCTGCAGGGAAGGGGTTCATAGTCACGCCCTGAGAGAAGGGAGTTGTGTTTAAGGCTCTGGGGTTCAGTAGTCTGCAGTTACAGCCTGTGAGGCGGGAGTTTGAGCTGGTACACCCAGAGGGGGTGGAGGAAACCAGAAGCTGTGGGAAGGAGGCACAGGGTCCCCATGAACCACAGTTGCGAGGTATAGGGTCCTTGGACTAGAACCTGGAATTGTGGGTGGGTCTGGGTTCTCCCATTGGCCACGGGGGAAGTGGTATCATTGGGTTAGTGCTGGATAAGACGGAGACCAGTTGTGTGGAAGAGCTTTAGTACCCTGAGAAGGGGGATAAGTGCTGAGGGACCTGGCTGAGTCATGAAGAAGAGGCAGTGGCTCCTAAAACAATAGAGGGGCCATAGATGGCAAAGGACACAGAGCATGGTGGGGTGCAATTTCAGAAAGGCGTGCAAAGCTAAAGTTCCGGAATGGCTAGGAGCGGTGCCATCTGCAGTGAGTAGAGAGCCATGTCACAAGCTTCCAGAAGAAGGCTGATGTGGCTGGGCATATGAAACTCCTAGTAATTATACTCTGGGAATTGGCTGGAGGAATTCATACCTGAATACTTTTCCTTTCCATTATGGATAATGGAAAACCTATTTTCAGCATGTCTTAACCTTACAGATGTACTTACATCTACCTTTTGTTTGTCTTAACAAAATCCAACTAGCCTGCAGCTCAGCTCTTTCAGTTGAATCCTGGGGGAGAGGCAGGTAGATGTGGGGTCCTCAGTGAGTGAAAATGCACTGTCATTTGACCCGCCCCCCCTTTTTTGCAATTGTGGCCTGAATCTTGTGAGATGTTGAGTGCGCTCCACTGCTGCTGATGTCCAAGGAAGTAGAAGATGCTTAGCAGAACGTACACCCCAATAAATTTTTTAAAGTACAATTAACAGTTTTGGGATATGTATGTCCTTTCAGATCAGTGAACATAAACACATCGGCATATCAGCCCTGTACTAATGCAGGAGCGGAAGAGAGAGAGGGGGAGGGGGGCTGCCAATGAGCTACAATCATGCTGATCTAACTTCATTGTTCAGGTTGAGCCGGTGCAGAATAAATAGTGAAAAGCAAATTAGTTATAAAACTTTCTACATTTTATTCAGAATTTTTAATAGCAACCAGCAACGGCATTAGAATTACAGAGAAAATTAATTGAAAGAAGTCTATTGTAAATTCTCTGGGGCAGGGAATGTACTATCCTATATGTATAGCTACAGAGTGTCTAGTGTCTTGTGAACACTAATTATTAGAGCTGACCAAAATGTTTGTTTAAACTGTTTTAATGGAAAATTGAGCTTTGGACTATATGAATTTTTTTGTAAAAAATTGTCTGCTTTCCACAGAATTTCAAAGCTTAATTGAACCCCCTGCCCCCCCCCCCAATCATATGTTCCATTGAAAATGTTGAGGTTTTTTTCTTTCTCTATTTCTATAACTTCCTTTAGCCAAAACTTTCCGGATGGGGGGAGAAATCTTGTTTTCCAGTCAATTCTAATACATATTTATAATTGTCATGGTGGTTTCTTTGCTTTATTTGTTTTTAATAATGTTTTAATACTATTGATCTGTGCAAAATAAAAACTGAAGAGGAAGTACAGGAGTGAGAAGGGGAAGAGGTACCAAGTGAAGTCCCACTAGGTAATGAGGACCTAACATAAAATTTTATCATAAAGTGGCTTGTCTGAAATGAAAATATTTTGCACATGTTAAGGATGGGGAAGTACAAGTCCAGACTGACTTACTGGAAGATACTCCACCACTCGCCCTTCCACTATAATGGTAGATGCTAAATCTGATTTCCATTCTGAGACTGGGGAGGGGGACAGTGACCCTGTACAGCAGATAATTAAAACTCTCTCTTGTATGAAGCAAGAGAGATCTTTATCAAGGCTAAAGAGGAACAATTTAACAGAAGAGATATTGGTATGGTATAGTGCTTCTGAGGGACAGGTACAGATAGTAATACAGGTGTTTGACTCTCCTGGACCAACAGCTGTGATAGTGGGGGCTTGTCTACACGTGAAAGTTTGTGAATTTAAAGCAGAATAACTAATCCAGAATCACCCACATGTAGACAATCCAGGAGGCATGGGAATAGCTGTGTCTCCAGCAATTTGTGGCCTGTGTTCTGTTTAGTATCTGGTAGAACCTGTTAAATATTTTGTTTTAGGTTAGGCACAGGATGGTATTTATGATGGCCTTAAAAAAAAACTTGGTCTGGTATACTGTGCTTTCTAGTGACTTATGACCTTCTCAGAACTGAGATTGATTAATTTTTTTCCTTATGTATCATATGAGAGAGGTTTTCATCATTTACTCCTAAGTTGTTCTTGGGATAACGTTTCACTTACCTGTGCATTTGTTTCCAAACTGACAGATACCCATTTTCACATTCAGCTGTCATAACAATGCACAATTATATATTTCAGCATGAACAACCATGGCAAATGCATATGTTAATGCACTTTTAACCATCTTTAAATATGGACTAATGTAGAGCTGTGCATATGAAATTACCCTTTTAAAACTGAGACAGTAGGTGGCACTGCAGTATCACTATGTATCATACTGAGGTGGTTATACTGAGGTTTTCATAATAAGATATAGCGAAATAAAATACTTGTTATAAATTGCTTGCTCTTTTATTAAAAAATGCAGGCTTTTATTTAATTCAACTTTTCCGTGTACAATGTTTGGATCGTCTTTTGGGGGAATTTGGTCAATATACAGCTATTTAGGACCTGTAGAAAGAGCTTGTCATGAGGAAAGGCTATAGGATGGAAAAAATGTTAGTTCTGACATAATCATAAGCAAAATTCTGGGGCTCTGGCCTTCTGCTTTTTTAATCACACTGTATTGGCATAGACTCACTCAAATTACAGGAGGTTTTCTGATCATAAATAAGCCCAAACCTTCCTTAATATTCTATTGGCACATCACTTGGATTTAGTATCCAGTATCTGTCTTTGATATCTACAGCATCTCTATGTCTGTAGAGGAGGTCAGACTGAAGAAAACTCTAGGTAGAAGTTCTACAAGAAAGGAGAAGGAAACTGAATAGTTTTAGGAATAATACTGTAGCAGGAAGGAACCATTAGTGTGGATTTTGACCTCAATCATGTGATAGGTATTAACACTTTGAAGTCCTGCTCCATGAGTGTTGACTTCATAAGTGACAATTAAGGATAACATATGGTAAATGTTCTGGAGCCAGGAATTGAAAATCACTCCCTTATTAGCACTCGTGTGTCACATTTCTAATAAAAATATTGCTTTCCTTTTTCTGATATAGTTCCTCCTGCAGCATTAGAAAAAAGCATTTCTTTCTGTGATTATGTACTGCTGTCACATGACTGTGTTCTCCTTTCTTAGCTCATAAATGGCACAAAAAGGATCTCTGGAAAGGTCTATTTTGATCTAATCTTAATTTCTCTTCACAGATCCCTGATGTTACTTTTGTTAGATCAAATCTTCCTTCATTGGTCCCATTCTGTTCCTGTGGGGATGTGTCTTTCTAAAAGATATGCCCTAGTTCAACTAGATGTTGTCTAACTAGATACAGGAATGACTGGGTTGGTTCTACATGATCGTAACAGTCCCTGATTGTAAGCTTTGATCACAGTTACCACAGAAACACATTTCTCTGTGAAGAGAACAGTGTCCCTTTTTGTAGAAGCAGGGATTCTTAATGTACAGTTATCATGACTCTTGCCAGACCAGCCAATGTTTATTTACATGAAGTGATCCCACCATAGCCTGCATGACCATAGACTAGAAGAACTCCCTGGCCTGACTGAGGAGCAGAAAACTGGGAAGGGAGCTACCCCCAGCATAGTTAGGTTCAAAGCCCTCTCTTATTTTACAAATGTTGTTAACATTGACGGTGCTTGTTTTAATACAGGCACCTATAACCCACTGGCTTCTACTCTGGTTTCACCCTTTCCCTCCTCACCTCTCCTCTGCATCAAAGAGCTCTGACAGGCTCCTGCAGTCAGTGGTGTCAAGGGCTGTGGGTACTCTCTTGTCAACAGGTGCAGCAGTTCTCCAAATAGGTGGATTTCCATAGTGATGGAGCTCTGAACGTAATCAGATAGGAATTGGTTATGTGCAGATGTCTCAGCCAGTCACTGTCAGTCTATACACTGTCCCATCAATGGATAGAACTTGTCCTGGACATGAATCTGCTGAATTGAACTACATTGTAGCCGGACATAAACTGCATGTGCTTCTGCCTCCTTTTCAGGTAACACTTGAGTGCTCTGGGTGCTGTTACCATTTCTGACTCAGGCCGCTAAGCAGTAGAATGCAAAAGCTAAGCAGATCCAGCATTCTGTAGTGTTAATACAGTCTACAATGGAAAATGGCCATAGTGATCTCTGAGGCAGGGGATCATCCTGTAATCCTAGGCAGAATGGTGGGTGGGCTCTGTAAAACTAGCAGTAGTTCCTGGCAGGGGCAACTGATCCTAAGGGTCTGTGGGATTCTGTCCAGTATTCATCCTGTGGCATGGATAAGCAGAGAACTAGATGTAGAGGTAAAAACATTGTTGTGATGGCAGAAAAATAGCTGTGTGGACAAATCACACCATTTAATTTTTAACTTAAGATGACTGTGCCCTTAACTGCTTACAAGCACACAGTTAAAGCTGCAGTGCGTACTTGGCCTTAGGTTGTTAACCTGACCTTGCAGAAAACAGTTCATTCAGTTTGTGAAATGGATTCTTCCACACTCCATTACACCCTGTGAAGTGTAATCACCAGGCAATAATTAAGACCAAATCAATACTAATTTTGTTGTTGTTTGGAGTGTCCCTTTTGAAGGGAAGACTGAAATGGACTAGGAAAGAGGGCAGGTTGGCCAGAAGCATGTGCTTTCACAGAGCTGCACAATGAGGCTGAAAAAAAGGGGAAAGGCAAATTATGTGTGAGGGAGAAGAGGGTACGAGTGAGAGGATCCAAGGAAGAAAGCGTGAAAGTGTTGGGGGCAGAGAGAGTTGTGGGACCACGTGGAAGGGAAAGTGAGTTGGAGAAGGGTTGGAAGATGGGTGTTACTGAGAAAGTGAGGAGGAAATCTAGAGAAGGAGGAAAGACAGGAAATAAAGAAGGGAACAAATGGAAGGGTTGGGGGTAGAGAGAGTGAAATTAAAGGGAGAAAGTGTAGAGAAGAGAAAAAACACATGACAAAAGCCCAAAATATGCATAAATCTTGTGCTTATGTTCCCCTATTATATTTTTAAAAGCTGGTTGGGGAGAATTGGTTATTAATTTTGTGAAAATTTCAGTTATTTCTGTTGTACAAGGTTTGAAGTGGGTCCCCTTTTCATTTTTGCTGACTTTCTAAGCAACACTTTCATTGACCTGCTTCAATAAGAAAACATGGTTTTCATTCAACTAAAGATTTCAGGAAGACAACATTGCAGAAAAATTGATAAATGTCAATGATTTGTCATGAAAAGTTTAGCTTTTGAGAGGAGCCAGTTTTTGATGAGAACTGCTGTTATGAAAAGCTTCATGTCTAATGTATTTCCCTGTGGGGAAAAGATCTGGATGGAAACTCTTTGTTACTTGATTTGCAAAATATTATAACATGTTACTGCCTGGATTAGGTGGATCGTCAAGACCTGTAAACTAGACAATACATTCATCAGTGCCCTAATGATTGGGAGTCCCTGTATGGAGAGAGAGGAGAGACCAATTCAATTTTTGACGTCTTGGCTGAGTGATACTGTAGAACCTCAGCATTATGAATACTAGAGTTATGAACTAACCAATCAACCATACACCTCATCTGGAACCGGAAGTACACAATCAGGCAACTGCAGAGACCAAAAAAAGTAAATACAGTACAGTGCTGTGATAAACCTAAACTACTAAAAACTAAAGTGCAAGTTTAAAAAAAAATTAAAACTAGGTAGGAAACTGTTTCTGTGCTTGTTCATTAAGGTGATTAAGGTAGTTAAAAGCAGCATTTTTCTTCTGCATAGTAAAGTTTCAAAGCTATATTAAGTCAATGTTCAGTTGTAAACTTTTGAAAGAACAACCATAACATTTTGTTCAGAGTTACACATGACCTCCATTCCCTTGGTGTTTGTAACTCTGCGGTTCTACTGTAGTTAATATCAAGGATGGTGGTGGTTTCTGATGTGGCTATGGAAACTGATCACTGGGAAATATAGACCAGTACCACCAGCATAGGGACTTGAGCGGTAATGGCATTTTACAAAAAAAGAGAAAAGGAGAGAGCATCAGGAATTATTTTTGACATGAACTGTCCAAAATATTAAAACAGGGTCCTTTGCCCGGACCACACTTTGTGTGCACAAAATAACAGAAATTGGGTTAAGGGGAGGAATCCTTCTCTCCTTGTGGTTACCATAGGCCCAGATCCTCAAAAGTATTTAGGTGCCTGGGAGTTAGGTACCTAAATACCTTTGAGGATCTGGGCCGTAGTGCCTAGGAGGCTTATTAGGGACCACCTATGCCTTCCTCATAAGACCTTAATCCAGTGATTTGGTGCCATCTAAGACACTGGTCACACTCGCCGTTACTTGTGCCTTGCTCCTCTTCCCCAAGGAGCTGTGCAGAGAAGCACAGTGAACCAGAACTCCATGACAGGAAGACATGAGAAGTCCTCTCTCTCCTCTGCACTTCTTCTCTTATCAGTGGGACCATAGAAGTTTCGCTAAGTTTAAGGCCTTCCATGCCAGAGAAAGGGCTGAGGACTTTGTCAACATTATATGTTTTTGTAAATGTCTGTATTTCATGGCACAGCACACAGCCCACACTGTGTCATATAAGTCTGTTTAGTACTCTTTAGTCTCAGACTCTCTGGATAGTCATAACACCAATTTATGATAATAGATACATTTCAGAACACTTTACATAGCCTATGTATTATATGGATTACTTTGCAGTCACTTCGGGTGTAGAAGGCAGCATTTGTTGAACAGCACATGACAATGCTGTGAAAAAGTTTGACAGAAAGTGAAAAACGCCATACGCCATTCAAACTAGATGGGAAATGTTAGGTATGCAGAACATAATAATTATTCAGAATGGAGCTGCACCAGGACACCAGGGTTAGTACTCCACTTACAAATGCAATGAGGTTTTTATTCATTGCTGTGATCCAGCCAAGATATTTTGAACTAGATATCAGGAACAATTTGCTTAGTGATAAGAGAAACTGAGTGGCAGAACTGATATCAAATAAGATGGCAAAGGTGCATTCCCTACAGATATTAAACAGGTTAGATAAGATGTTAGAAGTTATGATGTATTGAGTATAATGTAGTCTGATAGGATGACCCAAGCGACTTCTTCCTGGCCCCATTATCTAGGATTCTATTGTGGACCAATGCTTTTGCCCCATCAGCTGATTTCCTTATCTTGCATGACAGTTTGTCATTATGTATGTACTGTTATTTGGTTGTTCACGTAGAGCAAAAATGTCATGGACAAGGACAACCTGTTACATAAAACCCTTTATCTATTAGTTGTTGAATCTCATGTGTTCCCTTTAATGTGAACATCACAAAAGCAAAATGCCTTCCAGCAGTACTTTGGCCTTTAAAAAAAAAAAATCTAAGTGTTAACACTGATACTTAACTTGCTAAATTGAACACAGTCTTTTGGAAAATATAGACCCCTATAGCACATACTTAGTTCAGCCACTATATTTTAAACAAGATAGACAAGCATCTCATAATAGGAATGTCTAAAAAAGCATATCCCTAGAAAATTGGACTCATATGTAGAACCAGTTACATGAAATACAGGGATTGAAAGTGATTGACATTTAGAAATACTTTCATATGAACTTTAAAGGAATGAGAGTTACATAAAAAATCAAATTACATTATGCATTTTTTTTAACTCAGAGAAATTTGCCAATTCCCAAAACTTAAACAAGGGTTTAAGTTTTTCACAGCCCACCTGCTCCTATTGTTTGATCGTTTAGCAAAGTCAGGAACTAAAACTTGTCTCAGGATGCATGTATCCATTGATTTCAGTATGGAGTACTGTATGTAAATCCAACACTCTTTAATGCTACATTTGTAACATTACTACCCATTTCATGGCAACTGGTCATCACAAATGCAAGATAATGACCTGGCTGCAGGTCCTGCCAGAACACACAACAGGTGAAAATAAGGAAAAACCTCAGACCATCAGGACAAGCAGATCAGAAATCAGATCTAGATTCTTAAATAGGAGCAATCCCTTCTCACGACACCAGTGGGCTTGTATCTGATCTCATTTTACATCAGGGTAAATCAGCAGCAACTTACTGACTTCAGTAGAATTACATCACTGTTCTACTAGTTGGATCAGAATCAGGCCCACATTTCTAACTGTTCTGCACCACAGGAAACGCATTTTCCCTCTGTAAACCATAGAAAACCTGACAAGGTATATTCCGTTCTCTAGAAAGATTCTCCCAAACTTTTAACTTCTTTAATTTAATCTGTGTTTGTGGAAAGTGCAAGATTTAGGTCTCAAGTCTTTTATTTATCCACCAAACAGGTATAGCACTGTAGGAGAAATGCAGTCTGGTCTATGCTGCCTTGACAGCATGGCTCAACCCTGATGTGGAAGGGCCAGTTTTAGTTTCTGTAGCATATTCAATCCTTGTTCTCTCTACTGAGACTGCCAACAAAAGGACCAATCAGTACTCATCGTGGTGGTGGATTGTGTGATGTGGACATTTGTCCCCCAGGAACTAGATGGAGACTCTTGATTGTTTCCCCAAAGGCTGCAAACATAAGACCAGATTCTGATACCCTGATTTGCACTGAACTCACAAATCTCAGTAATATGAGGTGTTGACTGGGAAAAACTGGGCAACAAGCTTTCTCAAAAAATATAGTTAAAAATAACCAAATATGCTCAAATATCTACTGGAAGGAGAATCACCAAGTTTCTATAGATGTCCATCATTGTACTTTCTGTGAAAAGCACTTATTTGGGAAACCACTGAGAGGATGTGCATTTTTTTTTTTTATGTTTAACTTGACTTAATGTCTCCAGACAGGGAAACGAAGTTAGAAGCTATATAACCTTGCTTGAGACCAAAGCTGTGGAGAACTCAGAGGAACTCAATGGAAAGCAAGCCACCACCGCAGTCCAAAAGAAGTAGATCCAAAACGTTGCACTGGCACCATAAAGAACCAGAAAGTGTGGACAGTGAAATGTCAGACCACCACTGGTATTGGGACGTGCCTTTGCCACTTGTCTGAACAATATATTTGTAGCTTAGAACAACATCTTGTTTGTAATACTTAATGCTGCGTAACACTAGAAGCTTAAGTCTGTGTACCCCTTCTATTTCCTAAATATGGGAAAGATATGAGATCATATATTTTCTATATCACAATGAATCTTTTTACCAATGTGTGTCTGTCTAAAACCTAAGTAGACATTACTTTGCCCACCTCAGTAGCTGAAACGTATATGGCTAATGGAAAGATTATCATCTGGATACTTGCTATCAGGAATAGGACATAGCTCATTTCTGTTAACTCGCTTTTGGTATCTAGGAGTGGGATACAGCTTGAGCACACACTCCAGTTTCAGCATAGTTCTGCACCATTTCTGCCTTTGCTGTGCTCTGCACAATGTTCTTTAGCAACTCATAGGCTAGCCGCTTTTTTGTCTTTCTTCAGCCACATCATAGATTCTGAGACACAGGTTTTTGATTTTCCTCTTTACTCACTTTCGTTGTTTGTCTTCGGATGCTTTCATGCCTTTAGCTTCCTAGAAACAGTTTTTATATGTTTATTTGAATTGTGACCACATATGCCTTGAGGAGAAATGGATTGTTTCATTAGCAATGGAACAAATAACGTTAAAAAATCCTTCTAAGCTCTTTTTCAACACTCATTGTTTCTGTCCTACATTCCCACAATGTGTGTAACCACATACTCAGAAAAGCTGCTTACCAGGCTGCAGCTACGTGCAATTGAGAAGTGAAAAGAGCGTGAACAAGGAGTGATACAGGCTATAATTGACATCAGGCAGAACAATTCAGACCCACAGTCTATTGAATATCCTATAGACAGAAAGCCATTTTGTGGGCTTTTGCTATGTAACAGTAAAGTTAGTTTTTAAAAAATCATGGAAAATTATGACTGATTTGTTTGCTTGTAATCAGGTATTCCTTTTTCAGTAACTAGCTAGTCCTCTAGCCTCTGAAAACTGGAGTCAAAAATTTCTTTTTTTTTTCCTTATGTTCTGTGGTCCAGGTTCTGTACCGTTTTGCATCTGCCATAGTCGTCGTCACCTGCATGTAATATCTGTAAAATGTTGCCAACTCAGAATTTTCCACTTGCAGTGGTGGTAGCATTTTTGCACCCATTTTATATAGCTGTAAATGACAGCACAAGCTGCACGACAGCAAAGAATCAGAGCCTGTAACTCTGTTCATTGAGATATTTTGCTGATCTTTCTTTACAACAGCAGTATAACTTTGCTTGTAAGTTCACTACCTCTTTTGCTACTTTGAGTTCTGATCCTCCAAGGAGTTTATCTTTTTGGAAGAACCTTTGGAAAGTTCTTGAGCTCTGCTAACAATCCACCATTGGGTCTTCAGTCTCCCCAGAACATCACACCTAGCTTGTTAAAGTGCAGTTCTGTTCTGACAAGTGACTGAAGAAGTTGTATCAAAGTTCCATGTTTCTCCATGCTTGTTCAGATGGCCAGTAGAAGAATGATTTTTCCCTTCAACAAGAGCCTGGGATTTGAAAATCAATTTAGTTCTAGCTGCCTCAGACAAGGAATAGAAATTAAATATAAATTCTGCAACTGTAACTTGGTTATTAAAAATTTTGTTGAAGACAGTGTGAAGCAGAGTAGAATCCAGCTAATTTTCGCTCATGGCTGTAATGTCTCTGCAGTGCTGATAGGAGTTTAAAAAAAAGGGGGTGGGTAGTAGAAAACCAGTAAAGGAGGCAGTTGTCCCTCTGGTTTATACAGAGGGACCAAATCTATAGAGTTAGACGGTTACCACTTTTATAGACGCTCTTCAGATCAAAATCCCATTTAATGGATTCTATGTGGCGTTAGTCCAACATTGCCTGTATTAAGTAATCCAAATTAGAACTGCCACTAGAGTCATTCAATCAGTATTATCCCCATTTTACAGATTAGAAAACTGAGGCATAGGTCAATGAAGTTGGAATCAGAGTTAAAATTAGACATATCTGGTGGTTTATTTTGCTCTCTAAATAGGTGTAGGTTCCAGGCTTAGAAATGCTAAGCATTTGTTTCTTCATCCCAGGAAGTGAGAAACCGTCTGGAATGTGAATTTTTTTTCCCCCCTTGTATGTCAGTGTAAGGCAATGCCTCTAGGACACCAAGTTGATCACAGTGGTGGTGCTTTAACCAATCTTGGAACTCTAACTTGGATCCGTTTATGAATTCCCTCAGGATGCATTAAAGTAAGAATATGAAAAAATTCAAGAGCTCTGTCAAAGAGTCCCCCTAGTTTTTTTCTCCCAGACAGTGGAGGTCCCTGACCATGCCCAGTTATTTATACTAGATGGCTTATGTTCAGACTCCAGTTTCTTAGTCCTTGCAAGGGGATCTCACCCATTTTGGGACTTATGTCTCTTCTGATGGGGGTGGGCAGGAATCAAAAGAAAAATAAATGTTCCAATGTACCCAAGAATAACTTCTTGGAGCCAACTAAGAGGGAAAAGGGCCAGCAGTGCTTTCTGACTTTGGGGCTTTCTGCATAGTGGTTTTCTAGGAGTCCTTTTGGCTGGGCTACCGAATTGGGATCACTCTGTCCAGCTTACAGAGAGCTGGATGGAAGTACCGCCTGCCGTTTCAGGTGTCAATCCAGCCTTTCCCTGCCCAGGGTAATAGCTTTTCCCAACTGACTGCAGTTTCCTCTGTTTTAAAGACCACCTCCCTACCATAGATGATAGAGCTGGCTGGGTCGGCTAGCCTCTAACACAGGGTCTCTCTGATGCCTTCATGAGTGTGGGGTCTATATATCCTGTCACAAGCTCATTAAGATGGTCCAAGGGTTAGGATGCTAACCTGGGACTTTTGGAAGATGCACATTCAGTTCACGACTCTGTTATAGACCTTGTATTTGCTTGTGCCCAAATAACTGAGCCCCAGATATTCAAAGATACTTAGGCACCTATTACCCCTTGATTTCAAGGGGAGTTAGGAGCCTCGATACCTTTTGAGTATCTGGATCTCTGTGTTCCAGTTCCCCATCTGTAAAATGGGGATAATAGTGCTTACCTTAATTACACTCACAGGAGTGGTATAAGGATAAACACTATCATCACCATTCACTATCATTTTGCACCTGTATTGGAGGGTGGAATTTTGTCTGTAAAATGTTTTGTTTTAATTGATGCAGGTTTATAAGTAATGTCTTCTAAATTAAAAATGATTAGCAATAGCAAGCATACCTAAGAAATCTACAACTAGATGGCAGTGCTCCTTCAAAGGAAGGTTAAAAACCTATTCAGTTTTGCAACTTGAATCCCTCAAACCATGTTTGGACCTTACTTAGCAGGGGAGAGTATATCAAGATCATATGTTGTACAAACAGAAATTTTAAAGTTATTGGAGCCTCAGAACCGTATTTTGCATTTCTCAACAAACCTGTTCCACCTGTCTCTAGCTAGTCACTATTTATCTTATGTCCTTCTAAATTTCCAAGCCTCACAAAAACACATTTGCCCACTTTTCTTGACTTGGCCATTTCCAAGACTCTCTTTGCTGTGCCAATGTGTCCTAACAGACTGTGTCATCATAGATACTGCAATTAGAGCTTCTTTCATGCTAGCAAGAATAGTAAGCATTGGATAAGTATCTTCTCTCAGAGCAAAATTGTCTTCATCAATCATTATTTACAAAGCCTCAGAAGGGGGTGGGGTGTTTTGATTTGTTTTTCCCCCTCCCTGAGCAGTGTGGAAACCGGATTTCAAGCTCTTCTTAAACACTGCTCTAGTCAGTATCTTACACAGCCTCTTAGTAGTAGTATCCATGAGTGTGGGTATGTGAGAAGCTGAAAATCCTATATCCTGTCTAGTGGACTGCTGGGAAGAAAATGCCAAATCTTCAGCAGACCTAGGTTTATTGCCCATCTTTAATTTTAGTCTTTGTAGTGTGTGTCTCTCCCTTTTTATATTACCTAAGCAAAAATACCCCGAGGCATCTACAAGAGCAGTAGACTCAAAAGCAGCATGTTACTACGTGCTATTTGATCCCTTCTGTAAAATGTCTGGTTACTGGTAACCAGTTGCTTTATTAAAATGCATTTTCTATATATGTGAACATGTGCATATACAGCATGTCTCCTATCTGATCTTTATGGGTATATATAATCTTATTTGTGGATCAGATCAACCTCATGGTATTTGAGGGTTTTATGGACTTGAGATGTAGTGCGAAAATAACGTTTGTGTGGCATTTCAGTTTTTCACTTCACTCCTTGCTAAATCAGGAAATTAAGAATGACACAAAAATAAATAACAAAAAATGAACAGAACTTTGTTTCCCATGGCCCTACCATCTCCCTTACCCACTCCTCCCTGCTTTTAGAGATTAAAATGTCAGATCCCGTGGCCAACAAAGGCTCAAGCATTTTAAGTATCTCTCTATTGACCCTATATATTCTGGTAAAATGGAAACTACAGAGACTAAATCACACCTTGGCTCTCAGCAGCCTCGGTTATGCTGCAGGGTGACCCCAACACAAATCCAGTCCTGGATTTTTCCCCAGAAATGTATGTTCTGTGCTGCCCAGCCTTTTCCTGGACAGTACACATATATTAAGTCCTTTATTCCTTTAAAGAAATAATAGGCACAAAACTTGTTACCCCATGTGGAGTTATCCAGACACTTCAGCTTGAACACGCTGGATTAGATAAAACAGTAAAGTCATTTTGTCATTAATATATTTGTTTGAAGTGAATACAAATTAGGAGGCATAAAAGTCAGAAATGATTACAAAAAAAAAAAGATACAATGTTTACTGATGCCTAACTTAACAAACTACATTTGAGTCAAAGCAAAGTTTTCTCACCCAGGCTGTCCGTAGTCTTACTGACCAAATTGTTCACGTCAGGATCCCTCCCCCAGAATCCAATGTCTGTTTCGTTTGCCTCTTCAGGTGCACTGATTGTGAAGAGCAGGGGCAGAGAAAGGGGTCGCTTGTGGTGTTTGCCTCTCCTTTTTCAAGAGAGGGACTGACACTGTAAAAACGTATTCAGCTGAAAACCAAGAGCAAAGAGTCTGCGGAAGGATGTTCCCTGCTTTTCCCCCCACCTGTTTGAATGTCTTTTGTCTTCATTTCCTATTTGATGCCTGCTTAGATGCAAATTAAGCAGAGCACACACTCCTTTGTTTAGGACAGATCTGTTTGACAGGTTCTGTTTGGTCAGGACTGTGGGGTTTGGAACACGTGTTAATAACACTGTGCAGGGGAATCTTATAACCTTACAATGTTGCCACACCTATTTTATTAGGACAATGCTGACCAGCAAATCAAGTTTTCAAATGGTCATTTACAAGGCATACTTTTATACAGACATCATTACAAGCATGTGTAGGGTGCAAATACAGGGGTATATTCTGTCACATCAAGGTAAATGCCAGTTGAGGAACATAAAGCTGATGTAAAAACTACCTGTGCTTTATCTCCATTGGGATTTTACACTGAGGCAACTATATTGATGTAAAAAAACCAACACCCCTTTTTTTGCAGGGAAGAGTCAGGCTAAGTCACTCCTTGGTACCAGGCTAACGCAGATGCCAACTTTCTCATCTCGCACCTTGAGCTGCACAGAGTGACAAATGGCCAGTATCAAGGATCTCATGGCTTGCATGATACTGGACCCTATTCCTGACACTGGTCCAGGATTAAATATCCTTCATCCTGAACAGTATTATTTTGAGAGATGTTCCAGATTTTGGGGAAAGAAGGAAACGCATCTCTGACAGATTGCCTTTTACATTATTTATTATATGGCAGCTGTTTGAAGCCACTAAGAGGTTTGGAATGTTAGAAGTAATCCTGGCTGAGATACGGTAGTGAACAAAATGGAGGTGAAACAATAAAAAAGGCCTGCTAATCTGTATTTATCACTGCCTAGGCTGTACGTGTGTACGTATAATTATTAAATTATATATAAAAATATTAAGTACAGTGCAATAGGATTAAGCTGCTTAAAGAAAGCTCTAATTATGGTGTTTTCCTAGTGATTCCTAATGATGAAAGATTTCCTCAATCTTCCTAAAATTATATAAAAAGTATTTGTGCAAGTTTGTCAATTACTGGACCAAAGGGATTTTACTCTTTAAATGTTATTGAATATGACTCACCTAAGAATGGCTTTTGATGCTGATGAAAGATAACCCAAAAGACCGAAGGGGATCTGAGCTGCTTAGTCTACAATTATTTAGGTAAGAAAGACATAGCTGTCTAATTAAGTGGTATGGGGGCAGGGTGGAAAGACCTGACCCAGTTGTTTCCCAAACATCTTTTGGGTTTTTTTGTTTGATTGTTTGTTTTGTTTTTTTTAAATCCTTAAATACTATTTTTCTTGGGATTAGATGGGTCAGAGACTTTACAATGGGATATGGTACCCTTCATCTTCTGGCCAAAAGTCTGAATTTCACCTCAGTAGTGCCCAAAAATTGTTACCCTCTCTTAGTGGCTGCAGTGGCCTATGTGAAATGAGTTTAGAAGTTCAAACACAGTTCCTAGTGGAAAGATGTCTGTCAGGAAAACCTTCCCTGCTGATAGCAACTTTGCTGATCATCTACCCAGAGAAGCAAATAATTGGGTGAGTACCGGAGACTAAACAATCTAACCAACTTCATGTCAGCTCCTCCAGAATACGGTTGAGATATACATGTGGGACGAGTGGTGAAACTTACACTGATACTTTATACCTGTTCTGTGGAGAGTCAATTTCAATTTCCAGGTCTGTCTTTATATTTCTTCTTCAAGTGCTTGCTCATGTCCATTCTGAAGATAGGATGTGTTTGTGCGTGCGTGCGCGCCCCACATGCACCAGTGCCGGATACTTTTCCCCTAGCAGTATGTGTAGGACTGGCTCTACCACCCTCTGCAGTGGTGCATGTATGCGCTCGCATATATGGTGCTGTCGGCCCCCTTCCTCTCAGTTCCTTCTTACCACCTGTGACAGTGCTGGAACAACTCTCTCGTTCTCGTGAGTCTCCATCTTCCTAGTAGTTTTCTATTTAGTACCAGTGTATATAGTTTCAAAGTTCTAAAACGTTATTAGCTAGGTTCACCACTAAGGAAGCTCCCAGAGTCGGCGCATACCCCAGTCCCTGGGATTCAAGCCCTGCACTTCTTGTAAGAAGCCTATGCCACTGACGACCTGCATCAGAGCTGTCTGAGCTGCTTGGTGGAAGCCCACCTCTCCGAAGTGCAAAATTTGTAAAAGCTTTTGCCCAAGAACCAAGAAGGACCAAGATATAAAATTCAAGGCCCTTCTGATGGAAGCGGTGCTCAGACAGGCATTGGAGCAGAGATCGGACCCGGGACCGAGTACCACAACCTCAATGAAAAGCACTCCGCAGGCGTCAGAGCTTCCCTGGCACTGTTCGTTATCCCCGGTGCCAAAGAAGTGCCGGAAGAAGGCACACATTCTCCAGTGCTTGCAAAGAAAGCCTCAAAGAAGCTGGAGTTAGCCCAGAAAGGGTCTCCGCCCGGACAGACATTGAGTCCAGATACTGCATCACCGCTGACTCTGGAGAGCACCATCTGTTGGTCCCTTCCATGCCTGAGGCATTCCAAGCTATGAGGAGCCTGTTGGCCTCACTGGTGCCGCCTATGCAGTGAGAGGGTAGGGCAGTGCACTGAGGAGTGGATGCCCCAACCGAGGTTCACAGAGAGGGACGCCGACATTGGTGCAATGGCCCTGGCCCTCATCCGCGAGCCACCCTTCGCTGATCTCCAGGTGCTCATCAGGCTCTTGGCACCAGTCACTAGAGCTGTGCCAGGACAGATCAAGGTTGAGCCACTGGTCGCTGAGTAATAGGCCCTCGTCCCTGGGACATCAGCACCAATCTGCCGAGTGTCAGCACTCTTCGGGGTCCTGAACTTCTCCGAGCCCTGGGCATCGTGTATTGCCGGTATGCAGTAGAGCACCAGAGATGCAGCACTGCACAAGTCCTTATAGGAAACCCAAGGACAAAACAAGATTGCAGCATCAACAGTGATCCAGCTCCAATCACCACTCCGCAACACCGGATCTTCAACACTGGGAGTTGGATAAGCAAATGAGGTCGGCGCCCCAGTGGTCACTGGAGCGTTCTTCCTCAAGCTTGGGAGATGAAGTAGGACTTCTCCTGAGGAGACAAGCTGTGAAGCTGCCTGTGCCTACCCCCATGCCACCACAGATAAGGGCACGGTCGCAAGGACAGTGGTCTGGGCCCGGGCAGTACTGGAACCCCTGGGAGTTACCCCACCCCGTGGTGCCATATTCATGCTCCTCTGGGAGCTTCGGTGCCACTTTCCTTAAAGGACATCCCTACGGCACTGACGGTAGATGTTGACTCAGACCATGAGGTGACAGCGTCAGGCAGCCTGTCGGTGGCTACCCCATCTCAGGAAGAGGTACCCACACCCCCTCAACAGCCAGCCTCATTCTCATCCTCCCTGGACAAGGCAGTAGCAGACCCTTCACAGGCCCTGCTGGACGATTATGGGTCGTATCAGGACCTTCTGGGAAGGTTTGTAGCTCACCTCAGCCTTAAGATAGAGGAGCTCAAAGAACTGGGGGATGAACTCTCTGGAGTCATGGTAGCCACAGCTCCTTCTACAGTGGCCCTCACTGTGCACGATGGAGTGGTCAAATTGGCTAAGGCCTTGTGGTAAACCCCAGCGTCTCCGCCCCCCCATCCAAGCGGGCAGAGAAGAAATATTATGTGCACACTATGGTTTGAATATTTGTATATCTACGAAGCACTGGGCTTGTTGGAGATCACGGTGGCAAATGACCAAGAAAGGCAAGGACAAACGAGCTCTACGCCAAAGAATAGGGAAGCAAAAAACATGGACTTATTTCGATGGAAAATGTATTCAAAGGCATGCTTGCAGCAAAGGGTAGCTAACCAGCAGGCGTTGATGGAATGGTACCACCTTAACATATGGCAGTTGCTCAAGAAATTCATCGATTCCCTCTCCCAGCCTTCAAAGCAGGAGTTCAAGGCCATCCTGGAGGAGGGTAGGATTGTGGCAAGGGCCTCACTACAGATTCAGCAGCACCGGCTATGGCCTCCGCAGTGTCTATGAAGAGGGCCTCATGGCTGCAGTTATCTGGTCTCTTGACAAAGGTACAGTGCTCTATCCAGGACCTCCCATTTGATGGCGTCACTCTGTTCGCAGACCAAACTGACTCCAGGCTGCATGGTCTAACGGACTCTAGGGCCACGTTGCGATCTGTGGGACTTTATACTCCGTCCTCATCAAGAAGGGACTTCAGGCTTTCACAGCAGCAGCACTTCAGAGGACAGTCCAGGGGAGAGCCATACAGGAGACAAAACAGGTTAGAAGCACAGCTGAGGCAATTCCTCGATATCATCCTGAGAGCCAGGCCCAAGCTGCCATTCCTCAGGTGGAAAGAAAGGCTTTTGAAAGAGCACCCAAGGACGACCTACCAGTTAGTGCCCCAGATCCAGTCTCCTGCCCATTTGCCTCCCATCTTGCCCTTCCTCCCAGCCTGGAGGGCAATTACATTGGAGTGCTGGGTTTTGAACACGGTGGCTACTGGCTACATCCTTCATTTCACTTCAATCCTGCCTTCCCACCCTCTTTCCTTGTCGCTCTTCAGGGACCTCTCTCAGGAGCAACTCCTTGTCCAGGAGGTTCACGCCCTCAGACAGTTAGGAGCGATGGAGGAGGTTCCTCACAACCTGAGAGGAAAAGGGTTCTGTTCAAGGTACTTCCTGATCCCCAAAGTGAAAGGGGGCCTCAGGCCCATATTAGACCTGCGGGCCCTGAACAAGTTCCTCAAAAGATTAAAGTTATATATGGTCTCCTTAGTGGCCATCATTCCTTTGCTGGATCCAGGCAACTGGTTTGTCGCCCTCAATTTAAAGGATGCTTACTTCCATTTTGCTATCTTCCCAGGCCACAGGAGGTTTCTGTGGTTTACAGTAGGCATGCAGCATTTCCAAGTTGTGGTTTGCCATTTGGTCTTTCCACCGCTCCCTGTGTTTTTACCAAGTGTATAGCAGTGGTAGCGGCCCACCTCAGGCACAAGGGGGTGCTGGTGTTCCCCTACCTGGACAATTGGCTTATAAGAGGTTGCTCACGGGAGCAGGTCCGTCGGGACGTGCAGATCATGAGAGACACGTGCCAGTTGCTGGGCCTGTTAATAAACTAACAGAAGTTGTTACTCATTCCAGTTCCGAGAAGAGTTTGTGGGGGCAGCCCTAGACTCCATACAAGCCAGGGCATTGCTGCCTGCCACCAGATTCCAGGCAATGACAGCTCATCTGTCCAATAGGGTAGTGAGAGTACTCATGAATAACACAGCAGCAATTTATTATATCAATAGGCCAGGAGGAGCCAGGTCCTCAGCCCTGTGCCAGGAAGCCGTGTGTCTCTGGGACTTTTGTGTGGGGCACAATATTATCCTGGAAGTGGTCCATCTGCTGGGGCTGAAGAATACCCTAGCAGATTGTTTGAGTCAGGTCCTTTTTCTCTCACCATGAGTGGTCACTCAACCAGGAGGTAGCTGACCACATCTTCCAAAGGTGGGGAGTTTCCTGGGTGAACCTGTTTGCCAGGGTGAACAGGAAATGTGCCCGCTTCTGTTCTTTGTTGGGGTTGGAGGATGGCTCCCTGTCAGACGCTTTTCTACGCTCATGGTCAGGGGGTCTCATGAATGCATTTCCCCCGCTACTGTTGGTGCACAGAATCCTGATGAAAGTCAAGAAAGACAAAACACGAGTCATTCTGGTGGCCCCGGAGTGGCCTCACCAGCACTGGTTTGGGATGTTGCGATACCTCTCTGTGGCTCGGCCATGGTCTCTACTGCTGCACCTGGATTTCATCTCCCGGGACAATGGCCGGATACTTCACCTGGACCTAGCCTCCTTACATCTGACGGCTTGATTACTGCGTGGCTGAGTGCCACTGTTTGGCCCAGGTTCAGAGAGTGCTGCTGGAAAGCAGAAAGCCTTCCACTACAGGATCCTACCTAGCAAAGTAGAAGCAAGTAGCCTGCTGGGCAGTCAATCACAAGGTGTCGCCAATGAAGTCTTTTCTACAGACAATCCTGGACTACCTGCTTCATTTGAAACAGGGAGGCTAGCCTTTTTGTCAGTAAAAGTTCACCTAATGGCAAGATCAGCGTTCCACCCACTAATTCTGGGCAGATTGGTCTTCTCTCATATAATGACTTCTAGGTTTCTCAAGGGACTGAAAAGACTCTTCCCGCAGATTAGGGAGCCAGTTCCCCTATGGGACCTGAATCTTATCCTGTATCCGCTCACTGCTCCACCCTTTGAACCATTGACCTCCTGCTTGCTCATGCATCTGTCCTGGAAGGTGGTGTTCTTGGTAGCAATCACTTCTGCACGCAGGATTTCGGAGATTAAGGCCCTGACTTCAGAGCCACCTTATATGGTGTTTTTCAAGGATAAAGTCCGACTCTCCCACATCTGGAATTCTTCCTTAGGTCATCTCCTACTTTCATGTTAACCAGGACATCTTTTTGCTGGTATTCTTCCCGAAACCTCAGCTCCAGTGAAGATAGGTGTCTGCACTCACTCGATGTAAGGACGACTCTGGCCTTCTACATTAATAGGACCAGATCATTCCGCGGCTCCACACAGCTCTTTGTGGCAATTGCAGATAGGATGAAGGGCAAACCAGATTCCATGCAGCGAATCTTATCCTGGATCACAGCCTGTTATGAACATGCCGGGGCCACACCTCCAGCATTCCTATCAGCTCATTCCACTAGAGCTCAGGCATCTTCAGCGGCCTACCTGGCTCATATACCTATTCAGGATATTTGTCAGTCTGCTACATGGTCATCTGTGCATACCTTCATATCTCACTATGCCATCACGCAGCAAGCTCGGGACAATGCAGGATTCGCAGAGAGGTTCTGCAACCTTCATGGCTATGAGCTCCGCCCATCTCTGGAGGTACAGTGGGTGAGTCCCCTACATTCAGAATGTACATGAACAAGCACTCAAAGAAAAAAGAACGGTTACTTACCGCATAACTGTTGTTCTATGAGATGTATTGCTCATGTCCATTCCACAACCCACCCTCCATCCCCTCTGTTGGAGTTCCAGCAAGAAGGAACTGAGAGGGAGGGGACCGACAGTGCTATATATGTGAGCACATACGCACGCTGCTGCAGAGGACGCTAGAACCACCCCTACAGGTATCGCTACGGGAAAAACTTCCAGCACTGGTGCATGTGGCATACACAAACAGCTATATTTAGAATGGACATGAGCAGCACATCTCGAAGAACAACAGTTATGAGGTAAGTAAACATTCTTTCCATTTCATGGGAATTAAAACTCCTTTAAAGAACAATAATTCTTCAAACTCATTCAATTTTTCTCATACTCAGGTCCACCAATACACAGAGTGGGTTTCCTGTCTCCATGGTACTTGGTGGTAGAACCGTATCGGTGATTCACCAAGAAGGAGCTAGGCCCTGTATACTGGAAAATTTTCCAGTTCTTCATCCAAAGCTGCAGTAAGATGCTCCAGATTCTCTTTCTGCAGAGAACCTAGAAAATTATGCCTTCCACAGGGTTTTTCTTGAATATGCAAGTTAAGATTTTTTATGTATTCCACAACTTTAATCGCCTAATAAGAAAAGCAAAAAACAAGGAATTGCCTCAACCACCAGTCCCCTTCAGCCATGCGTTTCACTGGAGTGCACTGCAGAGAGCTGGACTCCAACTCTGTTTAAGGATGAGTCCCCAGGTCCAAGAGCTCTTCGTAATTAAATGTAATGGAAGCATGGAGGCCAAATAGGGAGTGAAAGGAAGCACAGTGGCGTACCAGTGCGGGGAGGCCAGGTCCCCAGGTGATGGTCTGGGGGACGGGGAGTGTGCCAGCTGGACCCTTCACGATGTGCATGGGGTGGGGACTGAAGGAGGCTCTGAGGGGCAGGTGGGCGGAGCCCAGGGGCAGGCAGTGGGTGGGGAGCTTTAGGTGACCAGGAGAAGGAACTCCTCTCCCCCCATAACCCCCTACCCTTTTGGCCAGGGGGTGAGGCTGCCCTGCCCGGTAGGGGAGCCAGCGCTGGACTGATTGCGCTGCATGGCTGGAGCTAGAAAGGTGGGCACTGCGTAGCTGGTAAGTGGGGGTGGGGCGGTGGCGGATCCCTGGCTCTACTGCTGCCATGAACACCAGAAAGTTCCTGGGGCACAGGAGGAGGAAATCTGTGTTCCCCGCACATGTACAGACTCCTCTCCCACATTCTCAGGGCAGCTGGGGGGGGGCGGGGGGGAGAGGAGGAGGGGGAGACGGTGCCATCTGGTGGAAGCTGGGGACCTTTCCTGCCCTGGGTGGGGGGTGCATGAGGCCAGGGTGAGGGGGCCACAAATGCAAGCATTGGCCCCTGAGGCTGCAGACCCACGGTATGCCACTGGAAGCAGAGACGAGAGGAAAATTAGAGGACTAGTAGGGAGGAGGAAAGGGAGACTGGAAGGCTAGGGATTGGAGATGAGCCTCTCCTCAGCTAGCCATGACCTATGAGGGGGAATAGTGTTGGTCTGAACTCATGTTCCTTCTCTGCCTCCTTTCCATGTGTTTCCCCGAGGATGTAACCTGGTCCATGTCAGAGCACATGCAGCCCCTTTGCATTCACTGCAGCAAATCTGGCCCTTTCATAACTAGAGCACAACCACTGCCACTTTCTAGTTCAGTTCTTTGCAGCTGAAACTGTATAATAATTGGGTGCAGTCACACACCCACATTCATTCCCCAAGAAATGTAAACCTAGGAGTCCTAGAGTGCATGAACTGCCTTTTATCTACTCTGCAGAAAGTGTAACCCTTTCATTTCCATATCCCATGGTTGGCTTTTCTATTCACCCCACAGCAAGTACAACTTTTTCATAATCAGAATACATAATGCAGTTTTCAAACACTGTCCCCCTGTAAGTGTAGATGGGCCTAAAAGTCACATTAGCATTAGAATCTCTTTCAACTGAAAAGTTCCCCACACATTGTCCCCCCAAAGCTGCCACTGAGAGTGTCTTATCTCAAGCAGCAGGGATGCACATCCTTTTTAATATCGGAAAAATAACTAAATATTGAGTTCAAAGAGTAATTAAATGAGACTTCTCATTGTTTCAGGACCAATTTCCCCCCTTCACAGTAATGGTTTCTTTGGTTACTTCTCTTTGGCTTACTTTGCCATTCTAGGATTTTTGTCCTGAAGACGTGATAGCAAAACTTTCAGCTTCGGAAACCTTCCTCTGTACTTCAAACTCTCTACCTTCCTCTGTACCATGATGGAGCTGCATCAAGATAGACAAAGCAGCTCCTAAGATGGTTATTTCATCCAGAGTTGGTGAGGAGGAGGAGGGATGGTTGTTTGGGGTTTTTCCCCCAACACTGCATCTCTGATAGGAATTTTAAAACAAAACAGGGGCATTGTTCCAAATTTGAAGTTAAGAATTCTGTAGCACTATGCCTCCCTGGTAAGGCTGAATGTTTTCAGTTTTTTTTCCCAGTTCACATTTTGTAGCTACTACTGCAGGCCAGGGGCTGATCACCAAAAACCTTATTAAAGAGCCACCTTCCATAGTGAGAGCCTTCGCTCCCTTACAGGAGCCTTATTCTAAATGTTACTTGAGTCCAAAGAGATGACTAAAAGAAATGATTCAGGATTTCCTAACTGTGCTCCGAGATGCATGTCCCGAGGATTAGCCCAGTTTTGCTGACTGACTGGTGGGTGTTTATGCTTCTCAGGAAGGGAAGGGTAAAGAGAGTTCGGCTGGATGTTTCATTGAACAAACAAAAGGCTTCATATGCTGCAGATATGACTAAAAAAAGAAACTCCAGCTTAAATGACAGCTCACTACATTTGGCATTTATATTATTGAAGGAGACAGAGGCAGTGAGAGGGAGAGAACATTAATTATGAAGCACAGCAAGGGCTGCTATTTAAAGTGTCCGGTGCTAGCGTAACTGCAGGGGACATTCCTGCTCTCTGGTGCTGCGAGACAGACCTCTCTGCTGCTGACAAGGGAAACCTCACCCACGTCAGATTCACGCTTGTTCATTCTACCAAACTTTAGAGCAACTTCCAGGGACAAGTGTGGGCTCTGAAAATGAGCTCCCCTTGCTTTCACTGTGGCTTTTCCCTGTAAATGAGTTATTTGGAGATCTTAAAAGGGGAAGGAAAAATTGAGACTGAACCTATTGAGCTGTGCCAGTGACCTGTGGTGTGTGACCTTGGCCAAATCATGTAGTCTTATCTGGTGAGGTAGCCTGTAAAATTCTTTAGGGCCTGTCACTTACGTGTATATAGAAGTGCCTACCATAAAGGCGCCCCAAGCTTGGTTGAGGGCTGTAGTGATGCTACTGTGGATTTAAAAAAAAAACCAAAACCAATCACTTGAGATTCTGCAAAACAAGATAGTAGCTTCAGAGAGGTGCCTGTACTGCATGTGGGCATGTACCTACTGTTTCCAAGCCCGGGACGGAAGGAGTGAAATGCAGCAAATGGGTAGTATGAGATAAACATCTCTGATATTAGCATATTGTCCCCACCCACTCTTCCAGCCCAAGATAAAATAAATCTCAAGGGTGCAACCTGTTGACTTTTTAATTTCGCAGTTTACTTAATCAGCTGAGTGTGAACAATATGTACGTAACCCAGACCACGCAAAGCAACAGGCTAGGGACAAATTTAAAATCTAAACCCAGTGGCCCAATCTTGTGAGATGCTGAGCATAATTTGGAGGAGCCCAATTTATAGAATCAGGCTCCAAAGCAAGTGATGAATCATGCAGGAGGAAATACATGCCTTATAAAAACTTGAATTTTTAGCTGGAAGGTGAAGAAAACAGGGATTTATTTACATGCACCAACAAGACTGGTATTGGCTTTGTGCCACATGAATTATATTCCTGTCCTACCCCCACACCCACATCTTCTTTCAATTGGCTAGTTTGATCTTGCTTAATAAAACTTTTCTTTTAGGATTGCTTCCAAGTTCTCATAGATTTTCTGCAGTAGCTCACAGGTGAATAATAATAATACCTTCCATTTAATAGAACCTTTCATCTTGAAGTATCTCAAAGTGTTTTACAGACTGTGTGGTAAAAATCTACTCTTTCACCAGTGAAAATCCGGAGTAACTTAATGGGGACCAATAGACTTTTCAGTGAAATCACAATTTGGCCTGGCATGTAAAGGGATATCTCCATCTCTGAGGAGAAAAGGTAGCAGATAGTCAATACCAGGGCAGAAACGCTAAATATATATATATATTTTTAGATAGGAGCGTGCAGACTGTAACTCATTTCAAACTGAAAGCATTTAAATGGAGCAGAACGTACTTATTCCAGCTGGAATATTGCCAGATTATCAAGCGTTATACCTGTATCCCAACAAACAGTGGCATGAGATCTTTGACCACAAGTGCTCAGTAGGCTGATTTTGTGTCTGCAGTAGTGCCACTCCCGAATATTAAAAAAGCATGAGGCAGGCACCCTGCCCAAAACCATTTTTTTTTTAATTAAGAAATATTTGAAGGGTTTTTTTTTCCTTTTCAGTTTGGAGCCTTTAGGAGTTACATTTTTCCAGCTTTTTATTTGTAATCTAAAGGGCTAGAAACTCATTTCTTTTACTAAAAACTGAGGTACGCACAGAATAGCTTGCTAGCGGAGCTGGGGCGCTTAGAAAAAAGCCAATTATTACTACAATCCTGATAGAACAGCAAGCGTTGGCAACAGTCTAGCACCCAGGAGTGCCTGAATAAAACAGGGCACAGGTTTAGTGCTGTCTCACAGGGAGGAGTGCCACCATTTCTTCCTCAGGGGAAGGAATCACAAACACTTTCTACATATTGGTTGTCCACAGAGCAGAGCTTCTCAGAATTTTTTTTTCCCCTAAGGCAGGCCATATCTGAATAGAGAGACTGTCTCATGGGCCCATCCCCTCCTGACATCAGTGGAGTTATGCCAGGATAAGCAATTAAAGGCCCTGCATAATCAATTAGCACAGAGTATTTGTAACAGTTACTTTGCAGCCCACCTTAACCTGTCTTCCTGGCCTTGACCTTTCTGGCAGAAGGAAATTATTCTGCTTGCTCCACGCCTGTCATTCCACCTTTAAGAAACTGGGACGGACAAAGGAATCAGCTTTATGACTGCTGAGCTGACCAGCCAATGCTTCTACAACTAGCAAAGGCTTTCTTGGCTCTCAAGTTTGAGGGTCACGTAGGTCACGCAGCTGAGGCAGGGCTGGAGACCATGTTGTGACGGCCAAAGGTGTGAAGAGGATCTGCAAAATTTAATGGGGAAGCTTTTGGAGAATAAAGGCCTACAAGTAAACAGGAAGTAAAAGGATGAAAGTGCCTTGATTGCATCAGAGGTGAACTAAAATTGGAAATTTGTGGGGAGTGGTGCTTACTTGCTGGACTCTACTCAGCCCTAATTTTTTTTTTTTTTGAATAACTAATTATCCTGCCTTCTGCTACCATGTCTTAAAAGTGGTGTTGCACGTTTTGCTAAAGAGTGGAGAAAGCGTTAATGTTCTGTGCTTATACTAGAGCTCAAGGGCTTCTCACAAACTGTTAAACTTACTTCTGTGCTGTTTTTAAAAAAAAAAATCTTTTTGCTTTATAAGACTATTGAGATGTTAAAGACAGAAGTGGATCAAGCTCAGGCCTGCACAATGATAGCTGGCAGACCTCCTTCAGGAATTTAATATCACACCTCATGCTGCACTTGCCAAAAGATGAGAAGAATCCCCTTCGTGCAGTTCCCACACTTTTCTCAAACTTGAGCCAGCCTTTTGGGCAAAGTAGGATGCTTTCTGTGCTTTTGGATTAAACATTTTATCCCTTTGCCATCAACTAACCTGCACGCAATCAACCCAATCTACTTCAGAAAGGAAAAATCCCAAACATGTAACAGGACTGTGATCTTAATTAATAGCCATAGGGCTAGATTTCATAATCTAATGCAAACCATATTTAATCCTCTTAATAACAGAGGTCCCAATCCTGGTGGCAGTAAAGTCAGTGTTTTGCCATAGAGTGCAGTGAAATCAGGCTTTGCCTCACACTTCCATCAGGAAACAAAGAATGAATAAGCAAAGTATCTGCCAAAGCTATTGAGGGTGGCATGTTTTCTATGGGATATTAATTACTAGCTCTCATTATACCTCTAAATCTATTTTCTCTACTTACTGGCTCCTCATTAACGTAGTACCTTACTGCCTCACACTCTTTAATGCATTTTTCCTTGCAACACCCCTGGGAGGTAGGGAATTGTTATCAACATTTTTACAGTTAATCATCAGAGAGACTAAGTGACTCATCCAAGATCACACAGGAAGTCTGTTGTGGAGAAGAGAACTGAACTGAGGCTACCACCCTAGCCAGTGGATCCCTCCTTTCCTAAATCAGCCTAAAGTGGAACAACTTATCTCTTCCATGCCCCCTCCCTGCAGTTTAAGGAAATACTTCAACATGTATAAAATAAAATAGTTGATATAATAGTAAATATATAAAGCAAAAAGGCGAGGGAAGTCTCTGCTGAAATATTGTTTTAAATACATAACAAATACAGCTTTGTATTTGCTTTCCATGTAGTAGAGTTCAGCCCTTATTAAAGGATCCCTGAGTAAATAGTGCACACTTGAGAAATACTTTGTGACTATTCTAAGAACTCTCCTCAGTAATCCCGCAAATAACATTCTGTATTTGATCTAGAGTGCGTGCACTATAGTTTGTTTTTGTAGGGCAGACACTATGCTGAATGCTGTTTAAGGTCAAGATTCAAACAGTAAATAGAGCCTACAGAATAAAGGGAAACCTGAATACTCTCCCCAGTGGAGTCAGACTTGTAGTTAGCTCAACAAATTTTAAGCAGACCTCCATCTTAACGCTGGTAATATCATTCACTGAATATAGAGAGCTAAGATATGTGCATATATGTTTTGCTTGCTGCACAATATGGGCTATGAAGATCTGGTTATATATTTAAATTAGTTTCTCTCAGCATGCATTGTTTTCTTTTTAAATGTGTTAATTAATGGAATAGGAGAAATGGAAGGGTGGCCAGAGACTGATGATCTTAGTGACAGGGAAAAACACCCATGTAAAGCGAGCATGCCAATGGAATTATTTGCTTCCAAGAGGAAGTGAATAAAAGGAGGCATAATAAATGTATACAAAACAATGAGTGATACAGAGAAGGTAGATCAGTGGCTTTAATTATCCTTGCTTATAATACCAGAGCACAGGGACAATCAATGAAATGGAAAGGCAGCGATTTTCAAACTAAAGGAAATGCTATTTGACATAGCCCACAACTAGCCTACAGAATTTACTATCACAACATTTAGTTGAGAGCAAGAGTTCAGCAGGATTCAAAAAAGGACTGGATATTTCAATGGAAATTGTGACCCTTGGAAGTTAGATTAGAAAACTCAAAATAATGCTTAGAAGAGATATAAACTCTCATGCTTCAAGGCATAAAATGACTCTTAACCGATGGGGATTAGGAAGGAACTTTGCTTGCATGCAGGTTCTTCCATAACTGCCCATTGCAGGACTGCTTGTGTCTTCCTTTGAAGCCTCTGATATTAGTCATTCTCTGGGTCATGATACGAGACTAGAGGGTGCACTGGTCTAATGTACCAAGGTAGTTCTTATGGTCCTGCTATGACTGACTCCAAGAGATTATATTTTTTTAAACAAAAACATGCAAATGAAGTTAATCTTAATTTATTGAAAGGATAGGCAGAACCTTGGAAACCTGAAGTTTCCTCGTATAACTGCCATGTGAGCTCAGTTAAGAGGTGAGTTCCTTCAGTCCCTCAACTCCTTTTTTTCCTAGTTTCTCATAGAACCCACCCTTGCACATCCCACACATTTGGTGCCTACTCATGGGCAGCGAGTATTTTGCTAGTGACTCATGAATCAGTCATTTAAAAAGGAAATCCAACACTGAAGCAACTCCATGAGTGTTTGAAACTGTAAGGCTGACCAAGCCAGACAACCTTATAGACTGAGTCAATCCACTAGACTAAACTTTCTCCTTTATAGCCAATGTGATCTGTGTTTTACGTTTTCATGCATTTGTGTGTGGCCTCAGTGCTTGTGAAAGCTACGGTGTAACAGAAATTAGAATTTAACTAATGGTCTGTGCTAACCCCTCTGAGTCAAAGCCTCTGAGTTTTGCATTGCCTTAGTTATCAATCCCTGATCTCACAGACAGAAAAGTTGCCAAGCTACCCTGAGAGGAATTTAAATCCCTGGCCCAGCTGTTTGTGTATGGCAATAAAACAAGAATGGGATGGTTGTTCTGTTATGGAATGACACATTATCTCATGATTCTGTGTAAAACTTCAAATAAGCTAACGTACAGTAACAAAGTGGCAAACATCCTGCTTGAATAACACCTAGACATAGCGCCCAGATGAGTTTTGACGTTTAGAACAACCAGATGTTCTGAACCTGTGGGTTGTTCTGAACCTGTGGGTTGTGATATGAATATTGGCATTGTACTGGGCTGTCACTGTGGCACAGGAATATCAAGGGAGCTGGCCTCTGAGGGGGTCAGGGACGCACCCTACCTGTGACAGGCTCCACTAAGGCAATTGAACCAGCCCAGATCCAACTGTGGATAGTTAATTGCCTAAGTAACTGGATGGCAAGTAATTAGATCAGGAGCACCTGGGCCTACTAAAAACTTATGAGAACTCCACCAAAAAGCCCCAGAACAGAGGAAGGTCTGTAAGAGCAAGAGACAGATAGTTTAGGGAGTGGGAAGTGATGCTTTGTGCTTTTTTCTTAGGTACAGAAGCTCAGGGAGAGAAGAACAGGCTTAGAGAGAAAGTGTTCCCAGGCAAGCAAACTGAGCACTGGCTGGCCTGTGCTAGGGACCAGTAACAAAGAGTGATGCCTGGTCCGGAGAAGGCTTGCATCTGGCTAAATGCCCAGCAGAAAACCAGCCTGAGAGTGCTCTGAGGCTAGAGGAGTGAGACATAAGGCTGATTAACCCAGGGGTGGAGCGTGTTCAGGGGTGTTGGTGACTGAAGTTTTTGTGTGTTTTCATGTTGTCCATTTCTGTTAAGTAAGACACTGAAGAGGATATTTTTTAATAGCAGACACTCTGCTTGGGCTTTTTTATACTCTGAGGGAGGGGAAACTGAGGCAGGGGCTGATCTGCAGTGTTGTTCCTGAGCATGGGGGTGTGTGCTGGAGTAATCTCCAAGCTATTACAATGAAGACAGGGAATCGTGAAGTCTCTGTTCTTGTACAGTTCCTTTAAATAGCAATGAATGCTGTCTGTCTGCAAAGAAAGCAGCCATTCTGTTCGTGCAGTTGCTGTAGTCTGTTAGAAAGGAAGCACACTTCTCTCCTACAGTCTTATTTTTATTAGTCAAAAATAAAAGTAATCCAGACTAAATGTATGTGGCTGCTTTTTTAATATGGAAAAATGGCTGGCAGCCTTTGAAGGGGAAAGGCTAGGGAATAAAGGTAAAGAGAAAACAAACAGGTGCCTTTGTTATATTAGCAGAGGAAACGATGAAAAATATCACCAAATATAGTGAAAAGGTAAATCTTGCATAGGTACACAGAGCTAAAAGCTGGTCCCAGCTTAATGACTGGGGACTCTCTAACCTCAAGTCACTTGGTGTGTTGTAGGAACCCTATTTAGCTTTTAGAAAGAGGTTGGTGCTTCTTGGAGAACTAGGGTGGCCTTCTGGCAAAGGGCTAGGCTGCTTTTAAACATACAATGGCACAGCTTTATTGGTACAGCTGTGCAGCTGTAAAATGCTTGTGTAGCCGTGTATCAACAGGAGAGAGCTCTTCTACCACCATAAGAAAGCCACCTAAACGATCAGCAGTAGCTATGTGGGCGGGAGAGCATCTCTGGCCAGCATAGCACTGTCCACACAAGCGCTTATGCTGGTAAAACGTACGTTGCTTGGGGGGGATGGTTTTTTCACACACCCCTCCCCCAAGCGACAAACGTTTTGCTGACATAAGGGCTAATGTAGACAAGGCCTGAATCTCATTTTCAAAAGTGGCTGAGCCCCTTTTTGAGCCTGACTGGCACCTCCTTGGTCATGTATTGCAAAGCTGAGCAGAGCACTGCCTGGACATCTGTAAAAATCAGGGCTTTCGTCTCCCTACTCCTCACTTCTCGAGCTGTGAAACGGGGAGTTAACGGGCACGCTCTCTCTCTCTGCTATTTACATCTTCAGAGTAGGGATGCTCTCTTAGGCCAGGTCTATGCTACAGACTTACACCACCATAACTACATCACTAAGGGGTTTGAAAAAGCCACCCCCCTGCGCAATGCAGTTCTGCTGCCCAAACCCCCTGTGTAGACAGCACTATGTCAGCAGGAGAGCTTCTCCCGTCGACGTAGCTACTGCCTCTCACGGAAGTGGATTAACTACGCCGACGGGAGAAGCTCTCCTGTCACTGCAGGAGTGTCTTCATTTAAGCACTGTAGTGTCACAACTGCACTGGTGCAGCTGTGCCAAGGCAGCATTTTTCAGTGTAGACCTGCCCTTTTACTACATGTTTGTAAAGCACCTTGCACCATGGTTCCCAAAATGTTGTTTTGGGCCCTTGAGGATCTAGTGCAATAATACTGCATTTTACTGAGAGGGGAAGATATCTTCTCACCCTCCAGCATTTCCCTGATGTCCTCCCTCATGACAGGCTCAAAAATCGCACGTGCCTATGTTTTGACGGCCAGAGTGACGGCAATGATTTTTGCTCACGCTTTCAGTCTTTTCTTCCCTCACAATCTCAGGAAGGCCCTAACTTTTTAAAATTTCTCTTCCTTTATTTAACACTGAACAAATAAGTCTTTCAGCTTTGTATTTTAAATTGCTTCATCGGTCACTGTTCTTCTAGAACGAAAAAGCTTGTTTTTTATTAACCCTCCTGGATGGCGCTGAGAGAACTAGTGAGCACGCAGATTCATGCCCTTCAATCAGCATAAGAAAAACATACTTCCTTTGCTCAGTTTCACAAGCCTATACATGCAAGAAGTGATTAACTCTCTTTGTCAAGGTTGCAATTTTCACAGGTTATTACAGTTCCATTATGGCCAGTGTGGAATTAACTTCCATAGCCTATGGCCTTAATTCAAAGATAAAAAGGATTAGCAGGGACAAAAAGTCTACTAGATATATCACCCTATTTAAGCTTTCCCTGCTACTGCTGCATCTGTAAGAAGTAATTAATAATAAACCCGAATAGAGCTGGGGAGATCAGATAGAGGATTGTTCTGCCTTGTGTTAAAGGATGTGCTGTCCGTTTTACGAAGCTTTTTTAAATAAGGTTTGCGGAGGCTCAGATATTCAAATCAACATTTCACAGTAATCTGAATTTGCTGGAAAATTATTTGCTTTCCATCTGTTAGGTCTCTCTTCCTTTTAAATGGTTTAAACAAATGTCTTGGGACCAAATTCATCACTAGTGTTTCTTCATGGGCTTCAGTGAAGTTACACCAAGATGAATTTGTTCCTTCTAGTTTATCTGAACTCCACCTGGTGCAGACTCATCTCCCAGGAAACAAACTATTCTGTTTTCATGGCAAATCTTCCAAAGAGCCTGTTATACTGTAAAGAAAATACATATTTACATAGGCATACATTTAAACTAGATGTGATGGGATCTCAAATGTTATTTGAAAGGTTAAAACATTGCCAACTTTTATATTTTAAGTCTTTGGGTGACACCAGCAGCAAGATTTGCTCAGGCCACATGCCCAAATTGCCCTTCAGACAAATGGAGTCACATAGGATCTAATCTGGGTATAATCTGAAACATCATCTCTACAGGGGTAGACACTTTTTTTTTTAATGCTCAAAACTATGAGAAAGGAACTAAGGGGCTTGTTTGAGCTTATGTCTTATTTATATATAAATGTGTATGTCTTTTTTCTTCAAACTTCTGGATCCTTTTGCTTTGTGACATTAACCCAAGACCTCCAGAGGTCAGTAGCAGAGTTCAGAATATAACAGGTATGCCAGACTTGCACTCCTGAAACAGGCCACTCTCTAGTCCATTGCCCCATGGCCAACGGCAGTCTATAGAAACTTCATAATGCTGCACCTAATCATGTGATCTCTCTGCAGTTGGAGATCAATTTATTCCTTGAAGCCTCAGGATTAATGATAGTCTTTGTGATTTTATCCTACATAATACTAATATAATGAACTGCTGTTCCTTTGCATTCATACAGGATAAATAATTGAGTCTTCAACACACTCAAATACACTTCATGTGTATTTTAAGCAAAAGTTGTATTTACTTCAATGAGTAGTGCAATCTGAAAGCAACTCTGCCACAGATGTAACCAGAGGAAGATGTATTTTATCCAGGGAATTAGGAACAGAGGAGCCAATGAGGGTTGGAGGAACTGGCATGAGATACTCTTTGTGTGAGTAACAGGAATTCATGTGACATAATTCAAAACCTTCTATTTGTCTGTTTTTATCAGACTTTAATTTAAGACTTACCTCTCTTAAGAAATCTTTGGGTGATGTGGTTAGTGCTAATAGGCAAGTTACTGGAAAATTATGAAACTCAAAATTCAAGGATTTACAGAACACGGAGAAGCTCAAACACAGGGAACTGAAGTGCTTTGCAGGGGGAAAAATGCAGCCTAGACAAGCAGACTTTTCTTTTCATTTCACTTCAGGTTAGTTTAATATTCCTATAAGAGCCAAGGTCTCAGTCTATAAGTTATACAGTACCCAGTAATTTAATAGCTTAAGCACATTTACAAGTGTGTTTAACTTTACAAACATATATTATTTTAGTTGAACTGTAGTAGCACCTAAAAGTTCCAGTTCTTGACCAGGGCCCCATTTTGGTTAGGTGCTATACAAACAGAGAACAAGGACAGACCCTTCTTCCCAAAGACTGTATTCATATTAGTTAGTAGTGAATTAAACCTCACAGTACTCTCCTTGAGATGCACTCAGTGGTTTGTTTTAAATGGAATCATCTCTTTAAAATAACAGCCTAAAGAAACCCTTCTCCAGGCTTTTATTTGGCACAATAGCCTTGCCCACCTCCTTTTCTCCTGACTGGTTATTGCTGCATCCGTGAACCTTTAAATTAACCTCAGCTGGTTGGGCCCTAATGTTGTCTGGAAGTAGCTACTTCACTTTTTCTGTCTAGGGTGAGAGAGAATGAGGTTTCTCCTGTACTATTCAGGTAAGTGCTCCTACCATTATGAACTGGGGGAACAAAGATGACACTAAACAATACTGGAGTTTTGCTTTCATTGAGAAACAAATAAATATTCTTTTGCACCTGTAGCTGATCTATAGTCATGCTACTGGGGAATGGCTGAAATGGTGAAATGTTGTAGTGATTAGCAGAAAGCAGTTGGAAGAAATGTCAACATGATTTATATACCATGTCTATCAAGTTCATTCATCTGAAGGTAGAACGCCATGTAAACAGTCACTCCCAAAGGTAAATGTTTTGGAAAAGTATAGCAGCATGAAGAGATTTATAATTAGAACTGGACAAATAATTTGCATTGTACAAAACCAGATTTGTTTTATTTTTATTTGTGAGCAGGCTGAAACTCTTCAGAATCTGTTTATGAATTGATACTGGCTGAGACTGGGATTTGCAAAGCAGCGGAAGTCAAGACCCCAGTTCCCACAGATCTTCAATGGTAGTTGGGCACCTAATTCCATAAGGCTCCTTTGAACGTCCTAGCCTGAAGGTGTTGTGTAAGCAATGCTTCAGCCTAAATGGATTACTGACAAACTGCTTTACTATTATTTTCTGAGTAGCTGATATTTGCAGCTCAATGTTTGAGCCGTGGGATTGTCCACCTCAGTCACATGGCATCTTATACTGTACTTCTGACATGACCAGTTTTATAATTTGTATAGACTTAAGATACCAGAAGTCTGGTTCCCTCCCTAATTAAATTGCCTACCTATCCTATCCCATTGCCAGAAACCAAGGGAATCTAATTATAAATTGTTGCCTCAGCTCTGGCCCAGATAATTCAGTGGGAAATCAGGCCAGTGTGAGCTATTGTGTGAGTTGAACTATGACATTCAAAGAGGCTTTGCTTGTATTTAAGGTTGGTCCTGGCTTGTGAGAGTATCTTTCAAATCCATAGGGGTTGTATTATTTAATCCACGTAACTGATACGTGGGTTCTCCCCTCCCCCCATCTTCTGAAGTATATAACTCTGTGGGAGGGTAATGTTGGTAAAACCCCACCCACGCACCCCATTTTGAAGGAGATTAACACCTGCTGGGATACTTATTATGATTTAATTCTTTAGATAACAGAGGAATAAATTGCTCCATGATTGCAGTGGCTGCTGTTCTAGAACTGTTTAAATATGTGAGCACTTGTAATAGATTTTTGAAAGTTCCGTCTCACTAGCCAAATGTTCTCAATGGTTTCTGTATCTGCTGACTTATTAGTATTCATCTTGTTTGTCGTGGTAGTGCCCAAAGGCCAGCCAAAAATGGGGCCTCATTGTGCTAGGCTCTGTGCAAATATTGAGTAAGAGAGAGGCCCTGCCCAGAAGAGCTTACAATCTAACCAGGCAAGGCAGACAGAGAGGGTATGGGAAGGGATAGAACATACAAGCAGAGTAAACGATGTGATAGTAGCAAATATCATGCTAGTTCCATGATTTATTTATTTTTTGCCTGGGTGTACTTAGAAGGGGATCAGCTAACTGGAAAGAAAAGTGATGGGAACGGAGATGAGGAAAAGGAGGTAAAATGGGCAGGTGTGGAGGAAAGATGAGGTGAATGGATTGTGAGGGAGCAGACAGTTTGGAATAAACAGCCAATCAGCCCAGGGTAAAGAAAGTTCAGTTAAAACTGTAGAAAGGTCTCCGAAGATCCAAAGGACCAAAGATCTCTGCTGTGGCTCCTTCTGCGCCTACTGGCTTTTATTGCTTTCCACCTGTACTGCAGTATTTCTCTACCGATCATGAGGGACAGAGCATTCAATGCTGCATGCCTTCCAAACATGGTCAAACCAGGATCAGGCTGAGCCGAGATCAAAATGGAGAGGAGAGGCGCTTGGTCCCAAGAACTCCCTTACTGTCTCTGGGGGCCTAATGGAAATGACCGTAAAGCTAATTAAACCCAGCATTGAGTTTTGTTTACATATTTGTTTTAAAAATATCACGTGGCTTGTTGAACTTTCACATCTGGTGTCAAGCTGACATTAGGAACCTGATCCTGCTTTCATTGAACTCCCTGGGACATTTGCCAGTGAACTCAACAGAGCATCTGTAAGTCAAAAGTGAGGCATACATCATGGAAATCCTGAAAGTTTCATTGGTATTGACACTGGGTAATATGTGATCTTCTCCATTTATTTATGAATTACTAGGTAACTGTTACAACAGACTTCAGTGCAAAAAGTAAACAGCCATCTGTTTTTAACGTCATAACAAATGTCATTTAACGTACACTGTACTCTGAGTACCAGTAAATATATTTATTTCTTTTAGGCAACTAAAACTGGGGCTTGATTTTATTTATTTATTTTAGGTGGGAGATAGTTGACACAATTGTAATTACAAGTTTCAAAGAACCACTTCTGAAAGCATGTTTAAATGGGAGGAATAAAGGTTTCTGCTGTATAATTACTCCCTCCCCTTCCCAAATAATAAAAATAAATTAATTAACATGCCTGACTATCAGGGAAATTGAAGTGTTGTATGGTACATTTAATAGATACATTTTTTTATTTTTAAGTACTAGCATGAAATTCAGAACCTGTTTCTCATGTTAACTGCTGCCTCTAACCAGCTGGTCTATCAATCTCTTCCCACCACAACTGTCTCTTGTACTTGTATGGCCCCCATTACTGCGTGTCTGAGCACCTCACAGTCTTTAATGTATTCAGTCTCACAACACCCCTGTGAGATAGGGAAGTGCTATTATCCCCATTTTACAGATGAGAAACTGAGGCACAGAGATAAGTGACTATTCCTGTGTGAACTTGGGCTTCACTGGCAGAACAAGGACTTGAATTCAGGACCCCACACCTGTTGGGCTACAACCCTAACTGCTGGACAAAATTTCCTCTGTCTCCTTTCATAAAAAGCTCCATTTAATTTCTATTTGGGCGAGATTCCTACTGATGTTAAGATAGGCCTTTTTCTGTAGCATTTCTTTCTTATCATGAGAAACGGGTGTATGTGTGTGCACACATGCACGTACTTTCAAATGTTTTCATAACTGAAGAAAGATGAATGCAGCCTCGGGGCTTGGCCAAGCTCCAGATAACCGAAATAGTGCTATGCCAACTAAACAAAAAAAGTTGTTAAAGTTGGCCAACATTAATGACTCTTGACTTGGATTCTCAGTCATACACAGAACGCTTTTAGAACACTATTACCAATTGCCAAATTGTGCCGAGATTTTTGGATATCTTACTTGCAGTCTTGTCCCAAGGTGTTACAGTAGGGATGTCAGACTCAGCCTATGGAGAATGCTGGATGTGATCCATGGACTAGGGTATAAAGTTAGAAGTGCATCCTCTGCTCAGTCCTCAACAGGACACCCACCACTGTCAACGAGAGGTTTGCACAACCCAACAGTCAATTCTGCATCCCTCAACGGGAAAGTATGCTCCTCAGGACCACTTTTTCTTCTGCCCGTTATTTCTCTCTTTCCCTTCCCTTTTCTTTTGGTCTCTTATTTCTTCCTTCAGCATTTCCTTCCCTGCAGCAATTCCCAGTAGGTTTCACTCCAAGCATTTTCCACCTGTTTAAAATTATCAGCAATGAAGTAATGTTAACACTTAAATTATCATCAATAGGCTTTAGAATCAATGCCCAGAGGAGCTTTGCAGGCAGGCGTGTTCAGGCTTCTCAGAATTGTTGTTTGAGGTTGTCTGCACAGAGAGGAACTCAGTACTGTCTTGAAAGGATCTCTCTGTGCCCTATCTTGCAGACTGCTGTGAAACTCTGTTAGGTAAATTCCAAAAGAGGAGGGTAGAGCACCGCAGTTGTGACTCTCATTCAGTGCGCAGCTGTAAGCCACATTAACCCAGAACGGGTCTTAGTCCTCCTCTAGTGATTAGATTAGATATAGAGGTTTATGTGTCTGCTACTGTCACTGCCCTAAAAGTCCTGGGCTTTTAACTGTGGCGTTAAAGACTCAGGATGTTTTTTATCTAGAGTTCCTGGGTTCAATCTCTGCAGATGACGCCTCTAAAGCTGGTGTTACAAGCTGTGACTTATATAGGAATTTGAACTGCTATGGACCTTTGAAGCTTGGATGTTTGCTGGCTGGGAATGGGGTGTGCCTAATATGCAACCCACATAAATCCAATGTCAGCATTCATCTCCTCTAATGGCGGGACAACATAAAATTGTTTATAATTCTGCTTCTGTCACTGGGCTCAGGAAGCTGGGGCCTGACGACTGTTATGCACATCAGTACATTTAGCAATCGGATTTAGTTCACATTTTAGATACTACTTTAGATTCAGGGGTCCCTGGTTCATTCCCTGCCGATGATCTGACCAGAGCATTGTTACACAGTGGTGCCAAGGTTAGTGTAATCAGAGAGTAGAGACCTGGCTGTTCCATGTGTGCGCCTGGGAACCAGAAAATGGAGGCAGCAAGTGAATAAGAGAAAGGAAAAAAAATAGACACTGGGCCAAATTCTGCTGTTGCTCCAAACTCACTCCAGTGCAACTGAGCAGCAGATGTTTTTCTGTGTCCATTGCATTACTGTAGTGACACATACTTGCAGCTCTTTGTCTTTATCCTATTCAGGGGCTTTTATCTTGGGCAAGGAGTAGCATGGGTGGGGGTAGGTGTTAATCCATTGCCATTTCCCTGTTCAGGTTCGAATCCTGCTGACTACTGCACTATGACATTATGCTGAGGACACCCAGAACTGTAAGTGGCTGTACTACCACTCTGCCTCAGCCAGAGTAAGTTTTGTTGGAGATTAGACTATGCGTCAGCTCTCTGCCACTGCAACCTGTCTGCTTCACCTTGAGACTCTGCTGTGATAAAGTCAGGCCAGAGGGCCCTCAAGGGTTAAAAGCCCTCTGCCCTGCAGGCAGAAGAGAAAGCACAGCAGGTCAACTAGAGGCACTTGCCCCAATGAAGGGCCAGGCCAGATGTATTTAAACCCTGCCGTCCCTAAAGCGCGGGGGACAAGCGCAGGAAAAGCTGCCAGAAGAGTTAGAGCAGAAGGTTCCATCCCAGACCAGGAGACAAAGCTCCTCTACAGCCAGGGGAGACAGGGTAGCTGGGGGCACCCTGGCCCAGGAAGAGAAGGTAAGCGTGAGACCCGCCAGGGGGAAGTTGGCAGTTTGCCACATAGTCTTACCTTGCCTTTCAGGTAACAGTCAGGGAACCAGAGTTCCCCAGATATGTCTCCCTGCAGTGTCCAGCCCTGTTACTAGACACTCAAGAAATTGTTTCCTATCTGCAAAGAGACAGCGTACACCTCAGCCTGTCAGATTGGCTGAAGACTCACATATTTCAGTAGAAAAGCACTGAGGTGGTTTGTAGTACAACTAAGAAAAAGTTTATTAACAGAGAAGAGAGGTTTAAATGATACCAAACAAGAATCAAAATAGGTCTGGTTACAAAGAAAACACTCTTTCTAGTGACTAAAACTTAATTTTAGCAAGATATAATCTTTCCTAAGCTGCTTTCTTTCTTACATCAAGTTACAAGCATCTCTAGCCCTCCAACTAGGGGATCCAACTTTCACAGCTGGGTGGATGCTGTATCCTAAGTTCCTAAGTGACAGATAATTAAAATGCCTTTTTTGCTCCCCTTATATTACCCAAAGTCCATTGTCTATACTTCTGGAGCCACGGGCTACAGGCTTTGGTGTGCACACCAAGCTGTCTCACTGTTCGCATGTCCACCGCACCATTCTTCTGTGGTGTATGTCTTACTGTCATTTGAATTGCTACCTGCCCCAGTGAGAGTAGCCTGACTCTCCACTTTGTGCACCTGTGCCCATGGGGTAAATTGACATGGTAATAGTTTAAGTAGTAAGTGATTAACTAGTTGACTGTGTGATTCAGCTATTCAGCTGGAAACCCTTAAAAGAGAGGCAGGAAGAGACAGCAGGGAGAAAGGGTCTGCTAGAAAAGCCTAAGCTCTTAAAGAAATGAGATCTTTTCTTTTCCCTGCCCTGTGCCTTGGTACTAGGTAAAGACTTAGGGAAAAGCCTTCAGGTTTGTAAAGCACTTGGTGTTGAACTTGCCACTGGTATGAGGACTGTTTGCAGTAAGAATCCAGGGTGGGGAACCCCACCCTGTGATGCTACCTCCCTGTGATGCTACCTTTTTTTTTTTTTTTTTAATGCCTTCTGCAGAAGCACGCTTGGTTCATCCAAGAGATTTGAGGGTAGTGCCTCTAGGATACTACATACTCTCTTAACCCAGATTGGGCTCAGCAAACTGGAGCCATCGGACAATTTTAGACTAAGTGTACATTTATTTTGGCTGTAGGAGTTAACGCCATGAACGTTAATTTGGCTCTGCAATAAAGGAAAGTAGAATGACGGTGCCAGTCTTATAACTCACGTCTGGCAAGATCCCTGGTTGAGCCCAGATAGGTAACACTAGAGCATACGCATGATTTTAGGGGTTTTTCAGGGGTTCTCAAATTAGAGGTCATGACCCTCAGGGGATTATGAAGTTGTTATGAGGGGGGGGTTGCAAGCTGTCAGCACCCATTCATGCCGATAAGGATGGCATAGCATGGAGGGGAGGTCCTCACTTTTGTCGGGGGGCCGTCACAGCCTGAAACATTTTCAAAGAGGGTCCCAGCAAAAAAGGTTTGAGAACCCCAGGTGTATCCAATCTATTTCCACATCTGAATAAAATTCTCAAAGCTGGTATGGAGAATATAAATGTAAGTTTCTAAACTGTCCCTTGTCCTTGACAAAAATTATATAAATTATAGGTATAATTTAGCTTTCACATCTGATTTACCGGCACACCATTATGCTTTCAAATTGCAACTTACAAGTAATGGGTTAACCTCAGGTCAGAGAGTTAGTTCATTTGGATTAAGCACCCAAAAGGTCAGATCCTGATCTGACTTATAGCCAAACTTTTGGGCATAAATGCATGTTAGGGTGAAAATAAAACAAATAGAGTTAGTCTTACATAGAGAAGCTTCATGAGCTGAATAATAGAATGGTGTAAAAGAGAAGGCAAATTATCCTCCTTTTCAGAAAGGCTGGTATCTTCTGAAATGTACAGACAATCCAATGCAGATGAAGAGGGTTTCCTTTCCATTTATGGGTAGATTGTGATGATGATGGTCCCTGGTGGGATGAACAAAGACGCAACAGAACAGATTACATATGAAAAACTGGGTTACGTTTGTTTGTAAAGATGAAGTGTGATGGGTGCAGTAATAGGAAGTGCAAAGAAACTGCTCTCAGGTACCAGGTTGATGAATGTGCCCCACAATCTGTTCTAATAAGGCTTTTATACCATTTCCATCACTGTGGTTTGGAGAGCGGTCAACAGCTGGTAATGGAACAATTAGCTGTGTGGTCAGAGACCGACCAGAATGTATTGAGTCCAAAGTATTGTTATGCAGCAGCAGGTGAACTATCATTGTTTCACTTCTAACCATCAAATTTCTGAACCAGAAGGATCCCTCCCCAGCCCTTAATCTGGCCTAAATCTGTAAATTTCAAATGTATTTTCATGTTTTGATACCTTCTTGGTTCTGTGGCCTGCAGTGTGCAGGAGGTTAGACTAGAGAATCATGATGGTCCCTTCTGGACTTAATGTCTAGAAATCTTCACTGAAAGTGGTACTATTGATTTTGGAAGAGTGATAGTGGTGATGCTTTAATAGTGATGCTGAAATCTTTTAAATTAACTCCTTACATTTTTTGTTTAGTTTGGATGGGAAAAACCTCTCTCTCATTAAATTATTTCCCCCTTTTTTCTGCTGGGGAGAGGGGGGAAAAATGTGAGGAGATAAAAAAAGAGGTGAGACAAAGTATGGAGGGGAGGGGAGTGGAATTCCACTTTCTCCATTTTTTTTCAACTGCGGAAAATTCAGTGTTGCTTTTTCTGTCCTAGAGAGAAGGAGGCAGTTCATACGGCTCTAGGGAATGAAAACAAGCAAATTGCCAGCATGCTTTTGGATGCTGTAAAAATACATTTGTGTGTGTATCAAATAACTGAAACCCGCTTCCAGAATGAAAAGGTGACTGACGTAATGTTCTTCTTGAGCGGAGACTGAGTTTGCTTCACAGTTAAATCATAGCCATACTTCCAATATGATTGAGAAGGAGGTGAGCCTTTGAGACCATTTGGGAACTAAGGATGAGGCAGAGATCAATCTCTGCTCAATACAGGATTCATCTTCTAAGAGCTGGTATAATGTACAGTCAATGAAAGACAACTTGTTGAAAATAGAATTCAGTATGGTATTTACAGAACACGAATTGATAACTTGAGGCTGTCTCTACACTAGGATTTTTTATTGGGAGGGGAATTTTTACCATTGCTAATACCCCTACATCTTCACTGTCCGGAGCAAAGGAAGGAGTGCTGCTGTAGACAGAATCCTAACCATGGTGCCATCTGAACTTGCTGGTTTACAGAAGAGGGTAAAAATGCTGTTGATGCCTTGTTTACAGTAGTGTTTCCATTGGTGGAGCTTCGCTGGCATTAGCAATGATGGGAACATCTTCAGAATAAAGCTTTGTTTAGACGAGGTCTTGGTAAGAATTTGTCACGACTCAGACCAGTCACTTCACCTTGTCCTCAGTTGAAGATGCCCTTTCAATCTGAATTCTTCAGAAATACGGGTAGCTCTTCAAATTTTCTACTAAATGTACCATAGTTTTTCAGAATTTCCTTATAGGACACTTTTGCCAAATCATGATCTGTGTGAAAAGGAAGAGAAGAAAGTCAGGCAAGTAATGCAATAGTATTTTATTAAAAGAAAAGGGTTTGGGTTTTTTTCTGCAATGCCATTAATTATTCAGAAATTTGAAATGAAAAATCCGCTTTATTCACAATATAGAGTTCCCTGAGGTTCTCAGCAGCAGCATTTTAAAAAATGTATAGTGCAAAGGTGTGAGAACTGTAACCATAATTATCATCTGTTACTTTGTTCTTTTGTCTCTTGTGCTGACTTTGCACTGCACTTCTCTATTTTTGTTTTCACCTCCCCCGCCCCCAGCTCATATAAAAAAATCTTCAAATGAATGAGGCCCTTCCTAATAGTCTAAACTTCTTCATGTTCAGGTAAAACAACAGATTTAGAGGAAAATAATGCAGATATCCAGGGCTGAAAAGTTACATAGGCATAGCTGCAGGAAAAATCCACACCCCTGAGTGATATAATTAAAACAACCTAACCCCTTGTGTACACGTCATTAGGTTGATGGAAGAATTCTTCCATGGACCTAGGTACTGCCTCTCACAGAGGTGATATACCTACAGCAACAGGGAAACCTGTTCCATCACTTTAGTAAGTATCTACACTCAAGTGCTATATGGCAGACAAGGCTTATGTGATGGGGCTGAGAAAAGATTGGTCACAAAATCAGCAAGATTGTGACACTTTCAGCACACATGGGGAAAGTTGGGCAAACCTGACTTGAATTTCAGCTAGTAGAAGGATGAGACTTTATGATCTTGAGTGGAAACCATTCATAGCTGTATGTTCTGCATGGTTTGGACCTTGGGGAAGATAATGTCCACAAACACTTGTGTACTCAATTAACTAAAAGTGAGATTTTTTTTAAACTGCTTTTGTTATTCAGTTCAGTTTTGTGTGTTAGCACTCTTCCTAGGCTTCAACTGTTTAGTTTTACTCAGATATACCCACACAAGAGTTTGTATGTTTGTGTGTATGTGAACAATACCCAAGTATCAAACACTGGGCACCAAAGTTTGAAACTTTTGGCCTATGTTCTTGAGTGTGACAGAAGTAGAACCAAAGTAGCAAACAGAGCAAATCTTGATGGGTTAAATTCAACTGTTTTAATTTAGAGTTATGGTTATATTAAACCCTTGGAGTCAAACATCCATGAATTCTGGGGAAGGTCAGATCTATGCCTTGCCTTGAATTCATCTTGATTTTAAACACATTTTTGTGACAAATGCCAAAAATCCCACAGGTGATTTTCAGCCAAATCCAAAATATAACTCTGGCTCTCAGGCTGGACAACTGAGCATATATTCTCCTCATGCTGTTCCCCGTTACTTGTGATCAGTTGGTTATGGATTATCCATATGAATGATGAAAACCCTAGCCGTATCCCAGAGAAACCTGAAATACTACAATTCATAAGTCTCTCACCTGCTTCATTGCAAACAACAATTCAATGTCTCTTATTGTTCCCTTGCTTCAGTTTACTGCATTGAATTTGGATTGGCTATTTGAGAACTGAATTGCAACTGGATATCTGAACTAAAAGAAAGGCTTGTTAATTCCATTTCTGGCATGGTAGCTTTAGGTTATGGGAAGCTGTGTACACAACTTATACAACATGCTGTGCCTGACTTTGATATAAGATAATGTTAAAGGGCCACATGCATGTTAATAATCTGATTAAATATTCACTAGCAATTTACTCAAAATTTTCTGGCAAATGGCTAATGTGTTTGCTCTTTATCAAACGTGTGGTCTGAAGAAGGGGAGGAATACAGGAATGAAAAACAAAGGTGAAAAGGGGGGTTGAAACAGGTAGAAGTTAGTCACAACAAAAACACAAAATATCTCCCAAATGATGAAGTGAAGAGGTTAAATTTAAATCCTAGCAGATTGATTTTTCTGTGTACGTGTAAGTTCACATTTAGTATTCGTGCAGGCTTGAACTGATCTACAAGGAAATTTCCCAGGAGTTCCCTGCATTGAGTGTCCCGCTGGGACTCCTCCAAACATAAGCAGATTTAAGCACAGATCTAGGCACAGATCTATTGATCTGTGGATAAAAAATCCTAGGTAAGAGGGAGCCACAAAACCATCTTTTGGGAAAGCCTCTTTTCCTCCATGCTTCCTCCATATGCATGGTAAGCCATCCCCAAAATAATTTATAAAGTCGTCATTCTGTCCTTCAAATCACTTTTCACCCCATTTTTCTCTGACCCCCTCACCTCCCTGTTACAATAGTATCTAGAGCCTCACCATCTTTCATGTATTTATCTTTACAACAGCCTTGCAAAGTAGGAAAGTGCTATTATTTCTACTTTACAGAGGAGCTGGGACTCAAAGTGATTTGTCCAAGGTCTCACAGGAAATATGTGGTAGAGCTGAGAATCAAATCCAGGTCTCCCAAGTCTCAGGCTAGCATCCTAACCACTGGGCCATCCTTTTTTGTTCCACTTCTGCTATTACACCCATGATAAGTGGCAACAAACAATGGTGAGTGCGATACTTTTCACTCTAAGCATTCTGGCCATATCTAAACACAGAGTCCCACCAATTTAACTAAAGTGTGGTTTTTTTTTAATAGATTTTAATTAAATCAATGTAAAAGTCTGTATGGACTTTCTCATTATCTGGGCATATTTTGGCTTAGTTTAGGTCAATTAGGGTCAGCATTTGCTGTCAGGAACAGGTAACCTATTTTGCCTTTTTTCACAGGAGAATAATTATTTCAATTTTTTCTTCAAGAGTGTGTAAGGAACAAATGTTTCATCATCCTCCATTTTCTTTTCCTACCATGTCTTTCCATGTTTATTGTTTGCTTTTAATAGAAAATATATTTTATGATCCCCAACTCACAGGAAATCCACCACACTGTTATTTTGGCTCTATTTCTACCACAACAGTCACAGTTACAGGAGGCTTTGCCATGGCAGTGAGAGTCTGCAGGATTCTTTTTTCCGAAACATTTCTAGGTTTTTGGCTGACATTTCAAGCTTCCTTGTCCTGTAAAACAAATATTGAAATGCGCTGACTTTTGACACTTCTTGAGCCCTTTATTGGTGCTGAACAAATAACTTCTACCAGATGGTGTGTGGTGCTTCAGGCCCAGATCATGCTGGCCTTGATCACAATGATGTCAGCTGAGACTAGTTTCATTGTCTTCAATAGTCAGTCTGGATTTACAGCAGCATAATTCAGATCAGAATCTAATTCACAAAGTGTGCCTCATCCTCCAAAACTTTCCCATGGCATCTGCATGAGAGGATATGACCTCATTAGGCAGAGAAGTGGCAGTAGCAAGGCTGTTAGCCTGAGCCAGCTATGTTTGGGAAGGTCTCCCTTGTAGAGCTGGACAGACTTTTTCAGTGATAAGTGAAGATTTGGGTTGACCAGAACGTTTTGTGAATCTGTGTCGATTTCATCCAATTGTTTTGGGTGAGGGAGTTACCCAGGGTTTTCAGAACCCCGAACTGGGGGAACTTAACTTGTTTTCTCTAGGCAACATGAGGAATAAATCATTGGGGATACAGCTTCTCCATCTGATGAATGATTGGTACAAATAAGAGTGCTTTCACCCAAAGCTCCTTCTTTATTGACTCTCAAGCATACACATATGCCATAACAATAGTTTTAGAGCATCCCAGATAGTTACCCAAAGTCTGAGGTGGTTCTGAGTGATTAACAGCTGGGCTTCCGGGGGCCTCCTTCTGGAGAAGATGTCCAACTCTGCTTGAAGAAAAGCTCCCTTGGACTGCTCCAAAGTGTACTCTTTTACTTAATCTTTTATAGCTAAGTCAAACAAAGCACATAACTCATAGTGACTCCTAGTGGGTCACCAGTTCTCCTAACTTCAGCAAATTGCTCTTTATCCCTTATCAGAAAAGCATTTCTAGTATTTTTAGTCATAACAACAATAAAATGTATATGTCAGGAGCATTCAGGTCCAAAGTTGGACATTCCCTTCCATTCCATTAACTCTTTCCCATCCTCCCATTCTTATTATCAAAACTGCAGTCATGCAGCTGTTAGGATTCTCATAGGCAAGGCCAATTATTCCAAGTATGTGGTATTTGGTTTTCAGCTAATAGTGGCTGGAAATACAAAATGGCTGCAGTTAAGTCAAATTCAGTTCTGTCATTACAAAGGGAGGAAAAAACCCTTTAAAATAATGCTGTAATATTTAATTTCAGCATTTTTCAGAGGAAACATTTTGATTTTTTTATTGAGAATGATTTTTTCAAACTTCTTCAGTTTTCATTCAAAAAAATTAAGTCTCAAAAATGAAGTGAAATGTTTAATTTCAGGGTGACCCAAAATAAATATTTTTGATAATTTATTTCTTTTTCCAGAAAATCCATTATTTGCACCATTCTCCTGTCCTATCTAGTTCTGGACAGATTATCAAAAGTGTTTGGTGCTTAGCAACTCCCATTATTCTCAATAGACACTGTTGGGTGCTGAGTATTTTTGGAAAATCTAGTAATATATACTCAGTGTAAATGCTCAAGGGAAATGTATCATTTTGGATCTCTATTAAAATTCCTTGTCAAACTCATAATAGTCGACTTTAAGCAGGAACAACAGTTACCTCAAAACATGTTTTCCATATAGGTCATTTGCCCTCTTTTTTTTCTCGGTCTTGCACTCTGAGCATATTTTCACTGTGGTTTTTATTCTGCCTACCTTTGTGGTTGTTGCTGCAGAAAGCCCCATAGTTTTTAAGCCCATCCCAAGTAATCTAGACATGTATAGCAAGGTCATAAGTGGGGTTTACGAGTCCCTTACCTTCTCCCTTAAAGAAAACTTTACTTCATCTTTACATTGGGTTAGCTTTCACCAGAATCTGGCCTGAAGTATGTGGTCATGGTCCCTCAGCCACACTACATGTGTCCTAAAATAAGGAAACTAAAAAGTTCTTGGGCCAAGTTTCCACCTGATGTAAATTGCTGCAGCTCCTCTGCAGTTGTACCAGTTTAAACCAGGTTCGATTCCAAAAATCTGTGCCTTGCCACATAATGATTTCATTATTGGAAAGTACCCAACTTCCTACTAGTGATCCTCTCACTGACATTTTGGACATTAAAGCCATCTCTACACTAGTGAGCTTACAGCAGCACAGCTGTACTGAAGCAGTTGTGCCACTGTAAGATCTCCTGTGTAGCCACTCTATGGAGAGCTCTCCTGTCAGCATAATAAAACCACCTCCACAAGAGGCAGTAATTATGTCAGCGGAAGAAGCTCTCCTGCTGACGTCCACACCAGCACTTCAGTCAGTGTAACTTATGTCGCTTGGGGAGGTACAGGAGGGGGGTTTCACATCCCTAAGCGACATAAGTTATACCGACAAAAGTAATAGTGTAGACGTGGTCTTTTATTCTTTGCTGTTTAACTTCATGTAGTTTTCATCTCCTGTGCTTATAAGTCAGAGACATTCCAGGGTGTAAATCACCTGTATCATGTTATAGTTCATTGGGTTCACATTTTAACTTGTCAGGGTACTTCTGTGGTAACCACTATATAGGGAATCATGTTCTACACAACTACTGGAGGATCATCAAAGACAGCTCCCTTCTCCATTGCGCACTACTTTTATTATTTACCTGATCTCTTACCTGAGCTGGCAGAGAAAGTTTAGCAAGGCCACTCCTCTGAACTCAGAATGGTAGCATAATGTGCTGCTGCTATCACCACTGGAAAATCCCAACCATTTTTCTTTTTTAGTAAAATATTTGCTATATGGAGAAAGAAGGCATCTGACCTCCTACTCTGGCCAAGTGTGAGAATGGGGAAAGCAACCTTAAAATGTATTATTATTGTATCACAGTAGTACAGAGAGGCCCACTAATGTTCAGGCCTCATTGCACTGGGCTCTGTACTATGATCATTGTGACTGCCTTGGTCTGACAGTGGCCATGATGATGAGAAATACCCAGATATCTAAATTTCCATCTGATAGCTTCATGCCTATCTCATTGAAAGGGAAAATGCCAGTGTCCCTTATATGCCCATCGGCAGTGCCTTTCTTTATGGTTTACCCAATGGGAAAAGTAATAACCTCAATGGAAGGCTGTGAATTATTTGCAGAATCTGAGACAGAGTGGGCTAAATTCAGAGACTCAAATAAGAGCCATTACGGAAAAGCCCTTCAGAGCTTAATAGAAAACCATATAAATGTATAATTATTTTAAAGCCAACCTATAGAATCCTATAGTGAGGTACAATTATCTGTTGCATTTTACAGGTTGGCTTATGCTTTCTATATAAAAAGCATAATTCTCTGTAACATTCTGTAGAATTTTTATGCCTCTAGAACCCAAAATCTCTGGAAACCTTTGATTTCCTTTATTAAATTCTATAGGAGTCTTTATAAGAGAGATGTGTAAGAACATGTAAACTGAAGTTTATTTATTCCTCCAGTTTATTTTTCACCTGACTCCCTTCTTCCTGATCCTGTGCATGAAAGTTGCACAATCTGGGAGTGAAATCCTGGGTGAAGACAAGGGGAACTCTGCCCTTGATTTTAATGAGGCTTGGATATGAAGCTTGAACCATTTTAGAGATTGCCTGTGATCTGGCCCATTATCTTAGCTATTACAAGTTTTTTATGTCCAAAGCACACAATATGGGCTCCTTGAACATTGCTTAAATTGAAGCAACTTTTTTATTCTAGGACAGCAAAAACAACCTGCAATAACAAAACTATTTCCCTTGTTGGGTTGTTCTTATCTTGTAGAACTGAAAATTGGCTCAATAAATGTCAGCCAAATTTAATGATAGTTTAAAAAAAAAAAAAGAAAACTCCCTTTTTTATATTGTGTGCCAGACTTCATTCAACAGCATAGTAAGGCTGAAAAATAATAATAAACCCATGACACTGCTGCTTGGGCTGTGCAGAAATATTACAGTCAAGTGGTGGTGAGTATTATGATAGATAGTATTAAAAGCAGTGAAATAGCACCTTAACTCAGGAAATAACGCAATCTGTCCATTTCCTCCAGAGGGGGGAGAAGAGGAACAAGGAATGAAGCTGATGTACTTTTACATCACTCATCCCATGCACCACCTCATTTCAGACATGCAGAGCAAGCTGGAACATTGTTTCTCTTCAATTAGATGAGTATAAATGACACACCATGGAGAAGATGCCAAAAGTTTCCCAGAAAAACTTTATCAATAGCATTTTTTTCACCTCTTTCATAACAGGCTTTTAAAATGGATAAGACTAGTTTCCTGGTTGTCTCTTTTAAGGCTCTTGCCAGTAAGTTTTACCTTCCTTCAGTGAAGAATTAAGAAAATGTTTAATTAAATTTCCATGACCGAAAGAAGCAGCAATCTTTCTATTTCTAAAATTCTCTCTCTCTCCCTCTCTTAATCTCTCACATACTTTTTCAGTCTCCCCAGTTATTTATCACATGTCTACAGCGTGCTTAATTGGACTTTGAGGGGTTATCAGTTCTAGCAAAACAGTCATTAGTAGATGCCAAGCATCTTTTTTTCCTATTGGCCTTGTTAGTGACTAAAATTTGTTAATATTTATTCAAGAAAGTAAGTCAAAGTGGAAGGAAAAAATCAATCTAAAAGTTAACAAGTAAAAAGAGCTTGCCTGCCGGTGCTTAATATGATAACAACTATTCATCAGAAGTATGCTAAAGGTCTTTCTTCCTCCCTTGCAGTAGTTTTTTGTGATGAATGTGGGTCTGGGAAAAGTTAAAGCCCTAAGAAAACGTTAAAAATAAAGACTTTTTGTTTCTACCAGCACACCAGAGAGACTAGGGAACTAGATAATAACTAGTTTTGCAGTGCAATATTTAATGGTGTGTGTGTGTGTGTGTGTGTGTGTGTGTGTGTGTGTAAATAATCCTTATTCAAATATAAATCTGAATGCATTCTAGTGTAATGCCCTATATTCTATGGGTTAAACACTGCAGTTGTTAAGTAAAATTGCAATTGAAATAAATGGGCCAAAATGGCATTGTACGTGATCATATCCAGGCTGAATTTTCCATAGTAGGGGCATTTGTCATAGTGAGGACTCCACTAGCACATTTTCAAAGCAGCTATGCTAAGTTTTAGCTACCAAATTCCCATCAGAGTCAATGGAAGTCAAGCAGTTAGAAACACTCTTTCTGGTTTGAAATTCTACTCGAGTGTTGTAGTGGATTTAATCTTTTATCTTCTATAAAAAAGGTTATATCCGGGGCATGCTGCTCATCATTAATCATCCTATATTGTAAAAGAAACCTAATCATCGGTGTACTTCTTCACAGCTGTAGTAATATTATGGTAAGCTGTTATGTGTTGGACCATTAATGTAGAGTACTGAGCAATTTTATAAGGGACAGGTAGGACTGTTTTCTGATCAACATAATCCCGCCATCTGCATCTTCCTGTTTCAATTGGTGGCATTTGGTTGCTCCTCTGGGCTCAGTGCTCCATCCTGCATTGACCACCTGGAAGTTCTCTGTATGTAGCCATTCATTCACATGCCTGCAGCTGTCAGAATTCTCCCCACTTTTGCATGTGAAAGAAAATTAAAAGTATGGTCAGGTCATTAATGCAAAAATAATACCAATGGAGGAGCTTAGTTGGTACTTTTTGTTGTTTTATTATAAACTAAAAAAGAAGCTTAGCATTTGTTCTAAACAGAGAAAACCCTACATTTAATTTAAATAGTCTTCACTTCCACTTTTTTTTATTTTAACACAAATGTCTGGGGTTTTTTACCTTGTAGCAAAATGTAGAGGAAATTATAAAACCACCATTTTCCATTGGGTGTGAAAATATTTTGCACAGCTAGAGTATGAAAGAATTCTACAAGCTGATCACCATGCCAGTGAAAACTTAGGAAACAATTTTACTTTCTTTCAATACAGTTGGAACCAATGTTGGAAAGACTCACTTCTCGGGCACATATTTAATTACTTAATAGTACAATTATTGGATTCCATTCTGCAAATCTTAACTTCAGTGGAACTATACACATAATCCTTTCACAAATAGCTTGTTTAAACTAGATGACTCCCATTAATGTAATGTATATTTTCTACATCTGATGCTGAAAATATACCTGATTATAAAGAGACATCTTAAGTTTATAACCTCCAACACAGAGAGCCTGTGAGCATGGGCAGGACTCTTCTATAAGTGGAAGCACATATGTGCATCTTAAAGTGTCTGAGACATTGGAAGGGTATTGTTGAAGAATATAGCCCTGAATAAGGCCAGTGTAAGCTTAAAAATTAGGTCCCTCCTGTTTCGTTGCTCAAGGGTGTGAAAAATCTGCATTCCTGAGTGGCATAGTTAATATGACCTAGCCTTTGGTGTAGACAGTGCTAGGTCAATGGAAGAACTCTCTCGGGGAGGTAGATTTAAAGGTTTTATTAGAAGCTAATGTTTCATGAGCAATAAAGGTTTACAACACAAGGACAAGAGGCATCCGGGTGGGGGTACAGGCTATCGGTGGGTACAGAGTCATTGGGGGTCGGGGAGTAGAATGAGATCATAGCCCAAGTCCCGGATGGGGTGGGGAGCGGGGGTTTAGGGTGCAGGAGACAACACGGTAATGGGGGAAAGGTTATGCATCACAATGATCGCAGGGGAGGTACGGAAGGGGGCAAGTACATAAGTTCGTGACAACGTGGCGTCCCCCATGGGGTCCGTGGGGTGGCGGAAGAGCGATGAGAGTTCACGGGGATCTACGTTGTGGTGCTCACTCTTCGCGGTATTGCCTGTGGCCGGTGATGTGTTCCACGTAGATGTCCCGGGACCACCGGATGGAGTCCGACACCATGAGGCGGCATAGCGCCAGCCGATGCCGCAGGCCCCAGCACGGCCTCGTTGCAAGGGTCCCAGGCACCCAGGGCCCCCACGATCAGGGCGTGGACCTGGACCTCGAAGCACTTGGCTCTCAGAGCATCAGCCTGGGGGGCGTACTTCTCCTTCTTCCGCGTCCGTGCCGTGTGGAAGGCCGGGGACCGGTTCTCGAAGGGGATCGTGACGTCCACCATGGTGATCCTCTTGTGCTCCTCATCGGTGATGACGAGGTCTGGCCTCAGCTGGCTGTCAGTGCCGGGGACGGAGGAGTTGACAGCGACTGTGCCCAGCCGGGCCGGGATGGCTTTCGCCAGCCGGTCCTGGACCGCATTGTGCCGGAGCTGCCAGGTCCTGGAGTGGGGTTTGCAGCCGCAGAGGACGTGGGGCAGGGTCTCGTTGATGTACCTGCACTTCCTGCAGCGCTTGTCCCAGTTCCCATGGTGGATGGCCCCGTTGAGCGGCAGGCAGTTCAGCTGGGCCCTGTGGATGAAGCGCCAGTCTGCGAAGCGGGTGTAGCTGCCCTCAGCCAGGAAGTGGTTGCTGGCGTCCCACTTGCTGGTTAGCTCAAAGACCTTCCCCTGGTTGGGTTTCTTTTTCAGGGTCTCCACGTAGAGGGCGTGGATGGCGTCCTTCAGGGTCCTCTCCAGCATGGGGGGGGACGATGGTGTTGTTGTCGGGGGCGCTGATCCACAGAACCAGCACCGACAGCTCCTGGCGCTCCTCGCACCACATCCAGCGGCAGCCTAGGCGCTTGCCCAGGTGGCGACGCGGGCACGGGACCAGAGAGAGGAGATGTCGCCCCTGTCCCGGTGGAACTCTCTGTCTAGGGAGCCGCTGAGGTAGGTGGCGGTGTCCTGTCCGGAGGGGGACCTGGCGATCCGCTTTTGGACAGCCTCGTGCAGCGCACTGGCTGCCACGGCCTTTATCTGGGCATCCGGGCAGGTCAGCAGGTGGAAGGCCTGGGTGATCACCGCAACATCACACAGGTCGCCCATGCACAGCACGTTGGTGCCTCCCTGCCGGTGGCCGATGTAGGTCAGCTCGTTGCTGGCTCTCTGCGGGAGGAACAGCCAGCGCTTCACGAGCCGCTGGATGGTGCCGTCTGCCTTGTTGAGGGGCACCTTTGCCATGGCCGAGCCCCACAGGATGAATGCGATGCAGGGGATGAGGAAGGTGTTGAGGGCAGCGATCTTTTGTCAGGGCACCAGCAGGGAGGCGTCGAGCTTGGCGGCGTCTTGCAGGATCTCATGGATGGTGTCTTTGGGGGTCTGCCGGATGCGGAAGCCCGTCGACGTGCCCAGGTGCTGGTACGCCTGGCCCTCCTCGAGGGGGATCCTGGCCTTGCCCTGGATGAAGAAGGGGCTCGCCTGGACCGGGTCCTTCCTGCGGCCGTCGATGTGGAGGGACGCGCACTTTTTGGCATTGAAGCGCAGCCCTATCCAGTCGGCCGCCTGGCTGGTGGCGTCCAGCATGTCCTGGAGGTGCAGGAGGTCCTCCGCAATCAGGACCAGGTCGTCCGCGTAGGCCAGGATGTTGACCTTCTCCCCGTGGAGCTGGAAGCCCCTCGGGTCCTGGGCGATGGCTCGGATGAGCAGCTCCATGTCGAGGTTGAAGACGATGGGGCTGAGGGGGCAGCCTTGCTTCACCCCGCTCCGGATCGCCACCTCCGCCGTCTCCCCCTCGGTCGAGTGGATGGTGGTGACACAGCCATCCTACAGCTCATGGAGCAGCTGGATGAAGCTTTCGGGCATCCCGAACTCCGCCAGCGTGGAGAAGATATGCTGGTGGGGCATGCTCGCCTGGCTGTCTGGAGGGCGGACTGGAGGAGGAAGTTGTGCTCGTAGCACCCCTCACAGGCCTTCTGGACGGAGCTGACGGCGCCCCCGGCCACGGCCCAGTCCGTGATTCTGGCTGCCAGGCAGCCGGTGTAGAGCCCTGCGTGGCCAGCTGGCTGGGTTGCAGGCGATGCCACCTGGAGCTGCTAGCCTGGCAAAGAGAGGCAGGCAGTAGGACTTGCCCCCGGAGCCCCTCATGGTGGTCAGGGAATGTAAGGCCGGGGGAGCCCCCTGGCTAGAAACTCCTCCCTGGGGAGTCCAGCCTGTGTGACCAGAGAGCAGTGGCTGTTGGACGAGCACCTAGCTCTGAAGGAAGCACTGCTACCAGCAGCAGCACAGAAGTAAGGGTGGCAATACACCATACCCTGCTGTCCTTGGGTGTCTGGCCAGCCCCCAGCACTCGGCAGCTTCCCTGCTAGAGCTAGATGTGAGCTCTCCTGAGGAGGTACCTCTTTCCTTACAAATTCAGCACCAGGGGAAGGCAGCAGTGGCCTGGGGATGATTGGGGGGGAGGGGAAGCCTGTGGGGGCACGGGTGAAGGGGGGCACCCATGTGGACCAGGGAGGCCATTTTCCTTCAGGCTAGTCCTGAGTAAGCATTTACAAATGCTGGATTTTTTTCTTCTAATTACAACAACCTAGAGCCAAGCTACACAAACAGATGTACGACTAAGTTGGGGGGGAAAAACACAACTTTCTGCATACAGGAAGGAATTTATGATTTTCCTTGATTGTGGATATTGCTTCAATCCAGTGTTAAGATGACCAAAGAATATAGCCTAGTCTAGAATTTTCTTATGTTTGTCCAATAAAGTATTAGTTTGAGGTGATCAAGGACAACATTTTAGTTCCAGAGGCCAACTGAGGACCCAAAGGCAAAAATCACATTGGTTTTAATGGGACCAAGATTAATGCAATACAACTTTATATGATATAGCATCTTTCTTAAGAACTTCATAAAATATAAACCTCACATCACAGCACCAATGCGTTCCCCAGGTCATATTCCTTTCTGGCTAGTGATGGTCTCTTTGCCCATGATGGAAGGGAGGGAAGGCCAAGGCTGCTTTGCACTATCTTAACCTAAGCATGGTGGACTTCCTGTTGTCAGGGACCAGGGGCAATGACATACACCCTCAGAAGACTCTGTAACTTGGGGTGATTGTGGCCTAGAGATTAAAATCAGAAAACATTGGTAAAACCATTGGACGATCTGCCTTGCATGGTGCACATCTCTATAAACTGATCATTAGGTAATGTGCCGATTTCACAACAAATGAGGATTAAATTGGCACTTTAATTTAAAATCTCTATTTTCAGCTGCTTACAACTTGTCCCTAAAATCACCTTTTTGAAGCTGACGTTTCTCAGGCTTGATCCAACCCAGAAATTAATTTATTTGGCAAGTTCCAGGAAAATCTGTTCCAGTATTTCTGAATTATCAGGGTGAAAGGCTCTACACTGAATGTATAGCGAGTGCTGCAGGCATGTAAGTGTGCTCTGCCACTGTCCCTCTTCTTCGGCCACCCTTTCTGTCAGAAATGACTCCGAGACCCTCTTGTTCAGCAATCCAGTGCAATTTATTTATAGTGTGCAGTTCCATCACCTTCTTAACACATACAGTTTGGCTAGCTGCCTTAGGAGCTTCAGCAGCCAGGCAGATAGAGCCTCTGCTCCTCTTCCACTCCCTGACTTCTCCTTTCTCCTATTTCCTTCCCCTGGGCCTGTTCATAGCCTGTGCTTAATCAGACCCACAGCTGTTTCCCTTGCCCCAATCAGGGGCAGGTGTTCCCAGCCAGCTCCAATCTACCTCTCTCAATTGGGACTGGTGTGACAGAAGGCTCGCTAAGGGATTACTACCCAGCACTCTGTTACAATGCATAAGACACAAGCATGAACACACCAGATAGAATGGAGATGGTCCCAAAGTAACATCTTGTGTAATTTTATAATCCAAAACTTGTGGAAAATTTGAAACCAGCTCTGCTGTTTGCAATAGGCTTCCATCAGTTTTATGAGCAGAACCATCCTCAGTTCTGCATATATTCTGCATATTAGTTCTGTACCTCAGAACTAATAAAAATACTAGCTGCTGTTTTGTGGGTGTTACATATGATATGGGAAGATTAGCTTTGAATTTTTCTGACGTTTGTGCACATCAAAAACCATGGCAATATCTACATTATCATTAGTGTAGATTTATGCATACAATTGTTATTTATGCTCCCATACAGAAGAAAGTGAGTTAGAGACTGAGTACTTGCTGTGTAACCCTGGTCAGGTCTTATTTATGACCTGAAAAAAGCTGTGTGTCGCTTGAAAGCTTACTCTTTCACCAGCAAAAGTTGGTCCAATAAAAGGTATTGCCTCACACACCTTGTCTCTCTAACGCCCAGCATGGCTACAACAATACTGCAAACAAAAACTGAATGGGGCCTTTAAAGGCCCCAGACAAATCCGACTCTTATCTAGATTTCTTCACTCCTTTGAGGAACAGATTTAAAATAAACCTCAAAACACTGCAAGAGGCTTAACTTTGGGGAACTTAGCTTGGCTTTTGTGCTGGGTGCTGGAGCTGATACTACGTTTTTAAATGTGTCATCTGTTCTCTGGATGCCTGTGTCGCTCTGCCATCTGGCTTGAGATGGGGTAATACACAGAAGGAAAAGAGTGTCACATAGAATTGGCCAGAAATCCTGGTCACTAGGTAAGCCTGATAATCGTGAACTTTAGATCCTTGAAACATGTCCCCTTTCAACTTCAGTCTCAAGCAAAGGTCACTGTTCGGAGAGAATCTTCATCAGAATAGCCATAAAGTTGAGCAACCTAGAAAGAAAACTTCCATTCCAACTTCTTTTTAATGTACAGAGATGCAGAATTTTACACTGGAGATCAGTCTGAGCCTTACCTGTAGTAGTATTAGTAACTAGTTTCCTGGTAAAATTGTAGGATTTACTATGGTATATTAATTGATCAATAGAGCCATATAAAATTATCAGAGGCTGAATTGATTATCCTCTGTTCCTGCATTACAATTGCATTCACATCTAGATATCAAGGCGATGACACTAGAAATATCTACACAGATTATATTGATTTTGGGCTCTGATTTGGCTTCCATCAAAAACTATCTTGGGCCTTTATATTGCCACCCATCACTGTAATATGTAAGTGCCTTCTATGTAACATTGGAAGCAATAGCTTACAGTCCTTGCTGGACTTCCTGGAGTCTGTGGCACTTGTCTCTTTTTGAGGTCAAAACTCTACTTGGGTTGGGTTTTCGTTCTTGCTTTATTGTGGTAGGGGCTTAGGGGAAGAAGAAGGTGTCAGTATTTTAAGTGGCAGTCATACAGTGAAAAGATGATTGTGAAAATTTAGAGGCAAAGCCCCCACTGCCTTCAGTGTGAGCAAGATCAAATCCATCATTCTGATGAAACTTCCCACTGAAACATAAACATAAAATAGAGGCAGTCCAAACAACTCCAGGATTATTTAGTGTATATTGCTCTAATTGTAGCTGTGTACTATATATAATCATCTACCAGCAGTTCTCTTATAAATTGTTCTAAAAGCTCACTCCAGCCAGAAATTTGCCGTCCAAAATCCAGACTAAAAGCAATTTATTTTTAAACAAATGTTTCCAGATGCTTTTCTAAAACTCCAAACCAACTCTGTTTAAAAAATAAAATAAAATGAAATCTGGCATGTGGCTAATTCATATCATTACATTTCTACTAGTACTTGAGAGAGGGTAGAGAGATTCAATTGTACATTATTACTTTATTTTAATGGTAATCTTGGCTTTGGGAAGATCCACTAGAGGAGTATAGATGGTGAGGGCTGAGGTGAATTAGCAGAGCAGTGTATGTACAGGGGAAAAATGCACATCATTTTCTCATACAGATCCCAAAAGTGTCTGAGCAACTGCAGCTCCTGTTGATTTAATTGAACTCCTCAGGATCAAGTCCACTATAGCCTGATTTCAGGCAGTGCTAATGAAGATAGTATATGAGCCCATTTTTTAAAAATAGGAGCCTAAAGTTAGATTTCTATGTGCATATTGAGGCACCCACCTGATTTCCAGAAGTGCAGAGTATACAAAGAATTCATAGGGAGTTCTGTAGAGTACTCAGCACCTCTGAAAATCAGGCAGATGTCTTGATATGGACTTAAAAGCCTAATTTTGATAAATGCAAAGTAATACTCATTGGAAAATATTATCCCAACTATACATACAAAATGATGGGGTCTACATTAGCTGTTACCAAGAGATGTTGGAGTCACTGTGGACAGTTCTCTGAAAACATCTGCTCAATCAGCTTTTTTTTTTTTTTTGGTTTTTTTTGACTAACAATGTTAGGAATCATTAGGCTAGATAGATAAAAGAATAGATAAAAAGACAGAAAATATAACAATGCTTTTATATAAATCCATCGTATGACCACAACTTGAATACTGTTTACAGCTTTCCCTTATCTCAAAATAGTTACATTAGAATTGGAAAAGGTACAGAGAAGGGCAACAAAATGATTAGGGGTATGGAACAACTTCCATAGGAGGAGAAATGAAAAAGACTGGGACTTTTCAGCATGGAAAAGAGACGACTAAAATAGGTTATGATAGAAGTCTATAAAATCTTGCTTGGTGTGGAGAAAGTGAATAAGGAAATGTTGTCATTTACTCCTTCACATAACACAAGACCTAGGGGTCACCCAATGAAATTAATAGGCAGCAGACTTAAAACAAACATAAGGAAGTACTTCTTTACACAATGCACAGTATTTTGCATTAGCTGCTCTCAGGACACAAGATACTGGGCTAGCTGGACCATTGGTCTCACCCTTATGGCTGTTCTTATGTTAAAGTCCTCTCTCTGTCTTTCTTTTTCTTGGCTGATTACTTGAACCCACACTCCCTCTAAATACAGGGAAATGGCAATGTCTTAGCCTCGGAATTTCAATAAATGTAAAATGAAGTTTTTTCATGTGTAAACAGTGATTTACACGTCATGTTGCCTCTGATTTATACATTGTGTGTTCCAGCCTGAATCTGCAGAGACTTGGCAATGAGCAGCCAGAAGGAGAGAGTGGTCTTGGGATGACAAAAGGGGCTGACTGGCACCCCTAAAAGAGTGTTTCCATTTCCTCCGGGGCAAGGGGAATGGTAGCCAAGTGAGGGATAAACAGAGGAGAGTTGGAGTAGAGATCATAAGGGGTAGTCAGGCAGGGTCATGGTCTTCCTTATTTATCTGGCTTACAAAGGTCACACACATACCTAACCTGGGATGAGCACATCAGTGTGGGATGCACATTCAGGCATTAATGCAGGAAGGACTCGACTAAGCTATTTTCCTGTTCTTTCTTACATAGGTCATAACTTGGAGTTGCAGTATTAGAAGGTGTTTGTGTGCTAGATCACAGGAAGAAATGGCATATGCTATTCGACACAACACAGCTTGGGAAGTGTCTCATTGGGGCACAGCAACGATCTTAATGTGTACATGTTTCAGAATTCCCTTTTAAGGGCACATATCTCTAGCACAGCAGTATAAATCAGTGTTTAATCAGCAAGGAAGATTGTATAAACTAGTATCCATTGCAGGTGTGTAATACATTTACTGTAACAAGTATTGACCAATTACAGATACCTTACATACCTAATGCAAATTAATATTAAGTCTTCACACATTATATAACATTTGCAAACTACAACTATTTTCAGACTGTCAGGCCTTCTAAATTGTGTGTAAATCGCTACCTTATCTACATGGTTTAAACCTCATTGTTCATGCAGTGTTAGGAGCTTTTCTAGTCCATTAAGCAGCTCTGAAAACAAGTGCAAACAAGTATAGTACAGTTCTGACTTCAGACATGCTCTTTCCTTTTCTTTCCCTCACAAATCATCTGGGAAGGGTTTTGGTGGGGGTTTTTTTGTTTGTTTGTTTGTTTGTTTGTTTGTTTTTTTTCCTAATGAACCTCATCAAAACACTTTACCTGGATGATCAATTTAAAAATAACGGCTAAAATTTGCACATCCTTAGGTACCAAATGTTAGGCCCCTTTAAGTGCCCATATCTTCTGAGGTGTTCCGCCTCGAGCTCCCTCTGAAATCTGTGGGAGTTATGGGTATTCATTACCTCTGAAGATCAGTTCAAACTACTCAGATACCTACCTTCAGGCACCCAGTTTGAAACATTTGGCTAAGGAACCTGACAGATAAGCTCACCCGTCCCTAACACCAAAAATAGCACAGACACATTTCCTTTTTCAGTGACTATATCAGCTTCCCTGAGGGGGCCAGGGGCTTAGCAGACAATGAATGCTTGTTTGTGGTTAGTTGAAAAGACTGAAGAAAGATATGCATCCTGTACTTCTCGGTGGTTGTGTTCTGAACCTGGCCTGCTTTAGTCTCTGCATGTTTTAATGTGCACAGTAACTTGCATGTACAGTTTGTATACACAACTGTTGCAGAATGTTCATGAACAAACCCCCTCAGGAATTTTCAGATGCAGTATAATTGTTCTGCTTGTGTAGATGCATTGCTTCCGTGTGCACAAGTGACAGTGCACAAAAATGGCAATGTTGAATATGAAGAAACAAGAGCCAGATTGAGGCACCTTTCCAAAACTGGCCCTTAAAATTTGACAGGCTTGAGCTCTCATCAAGTTCTGTTCAGCTAAATTTTATTTAACAAGGAAAATGTCTTTAAGACTTTTTTTTGGTGACACTCCTGATAAGATAATATGCTGCATGCAACATTCAGAGAAGGCATTTAAATTGTTTAAAAAAAAAACTCCATCTCTTCCTTTCTCCAGAAGCATCCAAGAAGGGAGGCAGGAGAACTTGGCAAGTACACAGAAAAGGCAGGGCAATGACTGGAAGGAAGGCAAGTAAAATGGAAAACTTGACTCCATGCTGCTGCAGCTGATCGTCACTGGAATGTGATATGCAAATAGCATCTCTCTATGTTCATTGCTTCCGGGAAGTCTTATTTTTCCAACGAGAGAAGGGAGAACCATGAGATGGTGTTTCTTGAAATACCTAGAAAAATCTTGGGAGCAAATTTAAAACAATTTGATTTTTAAATCTCTTTTGTTAAAGAAAATACAGTTTATCATTCTTCTTCACCCTTACTAGGACTAAATCTGGAAGGGTCTAATTTTGTAAAGTGGCAGTCTGAGTGGCAGCACACAAATCCTATTGTTTTTTAAGTACCAATCCTTATTTTTGCCTACCCCTTTCTGATCACTACAGCATCATGTCACTGTCATTGAGTCAGTTTTATATAGGGAAGAAATTGCAATCCATTCCACATCTGTACAATATCAACATGGGGGACACTTTGCCCTGTGCTATGATGGGAGATCTGAGTCCGACTTATCGAAAATGGCTGGGTACACGTGGCAGGGGGAGATGTCAGCTCCATAGTATCTTCTCCCAGCATGGCCCCAGACTGGTGGAATGCCCTTTCCAAGTTCAGGCTCCATTTGTCAGTGGGAGCAAGGCTGTAACTTTTTTTCCTCCCTCAACTCCACATGGATTAGCCATAGAAGATAACATTTTCTCAGTCAGCAATATCTTGTGATGCTGCCTCCATCCCTGGAACCCCTTCCACAGGGAGTTCCAGGGCAGCCACCCATGGATCCCACATAAAATCATAGCTTCTGAAAGAAATGTGTTACTATAGGGGATGAAGTCCAGGGAGCTATATGGAAGCCATGGGTCTTAAAATGTCCACACCAGTCTTAGGTTAGTACAATTCTAAGGGGTTGAGTCTTCTGCCCAGCTGCCTCCCATGGGTCCTGTTATACTGTGTAGATATTTACTTGCTAAGTGCAGGCAGAGTCCTTGAGGCATGTGGCTAGCCATCTACCAGTTTGTATATTCCACCCTTCAAATCCACACATGCCCAACTTCCTGTTAAAGGTTATGGGGAGTGCAGTCCAACTGGCATTTACTGTACTAAGTATCACAGCTGGAGAGGCCATTCAAACATTATATGCAGATACAGGTGGACATGCCACTTACCCAATGGCGTGATTTGAAGGAAACTTACTGAAGATTCAGCCAGAGTTTGTTCCTTTCACCAGGAAGAGATGAAATGGCCCTGGATTTTAATTTTTTTTTATTCAAGCTTTATGTTGTTGCAATTAATTATTTATTTAATTTTTTATTTAATTAATTATGAGAACAGTGGTTCTCAACCTATTTACAATTGTGAGCGGCATATGCAGCACTCTGTTGCAAGTGGACTGCATCCACACAACATATATACTACCTATATGATGCTGAGGATGTCATATGGGCCGCAGCTGTGTGCTGATTGGGCTGCAAGCCGGCGGTGGGTTGAGAACCACTGGTCTGACCCAGCACTCACCCGTTTGTTTGTTTGTACTGTCTGCTCTGCTGTTCTGTGGCCTTAAGGAGGTTGCTTCCTTTTTGTGTGTTTGTTAGAACAATGAAAGGCATATCTGCAACTTTATTGGCTTTGCTCTTTCTCTCTTCCTGGATTGACACGATTACTACCTCAGCATGTGTTCTTTGGATTTGAGAAGCATCTAACAGATTTCAGAGACTGTATGGACCTTTTCTTTCTATCATAATGGCACCAATAATGTCAGATTCAAAAGTCCTGAAAGAACAACTTGCCGTAAATATCACTTCAGTGCACCGCATTCTTAGTAGGCAAAGATCTGGTTCCAAAGGTTTGCATGACGTCAACTGTCAGTCAGGCACTGGAGTAAGTGAGACTATTCATAGTTTGTACACTGCATTTGTTTTGTCTCGATATTGTATTCGTGGTGGGTGAAATTCACCATGCACCACTTTAATTCCTGGGCACTCTGCACCAGACTGAATTTCATTCAGTAAAAGTAGAGAAGTGGCTTTGCCGAGAGTCTTATCGTAATGTTGAAATGCTGGATAAGAATTCACAAATCCCAGAAACAGCTTGACAAGGAAACTTTGTGTGTGGCCTAAAATCTAATGGGCCAAACTCTTACCTTAGATTTACACTAGGGTGAATTTGGGGTCACTGTGAGATCAGTGGAGTTGCCCCAGATTTACGATGATGTAACTAAGACTGGATTCAATGACTGCATGATCCTGCAGGGGTCAAAGGACTTAGATTTTAAATGGCGGTAACCAAGGATTGTGTCCATCTTTCTATTTTACATTAAAATTTTCTGAGGACCCAGAGTAGGAAGAATTTCAGTATTAAGCAGTTTGGATTAAAATACAGTAGAAATTTGGCCTGGAAAAGGAGCTGTCCCTATTATCACCTGTGGTTCAAGTATTGGACCTAGACCAGGAATGGGGAGGTGACTTTCCTTGTGTGGTTCTTGATTCTTAAATGTGCTTCTCTCATTGGTCAATCAGAGTCTGGATTTATTAATCTTCTGGTCATTTTACAAAGAGCTGCTTTGCTCACAGACATAAAAGGAGAGGAGAGTTTTGTGACTGAAAGAACTAAAGATTGAAGGATATGTTGGGTGGGGTCTTACATTATTTCACAGTTGGGTACAGTGCATTTAGATTTTTGTGTGGGAGTATTAACTGGAAAAATATTACTGGAAGTTTGATTAATCAAAGTATTCTGAAATATTTTTAGAACTTCTAATTAGAGGTGGGATGCTAATTTTGGGGGTGTAAAGAGCTGTGGAGGACACCAGAGAAACAGAAATAAACATACAAATGGATGAAATAAAAAATATGTATATAGCCTTTTGAAGCAACTGCAGAATACTTCTTCAAACAGTCCTTTTGGCTTGAATTCTGTTCCTTTTTAAGAATCAGTTCTTTCAATGATTTTGAAATCCGCTGAGTTCTGAGTTACACCTACGAAAACTTCAAGTCAGGTGGTTGGCAGGTGGGAGAAGTCAGCCAGACATGCCTGCAGCTACAGGAGATTCCTCACGCTTGATCCTGGATAGAAAAAATGTTGAATCATGTGCAGGTGTGTTTAGGTCACTGTACGTACTGCTTTGGCCCCTTCAGCTGTGGACACCTGGTTCCGGTGGGATTAGAGCGATGAGCAGAATTTCAAACTTGAGTCCATGGTCCTGGTTAGAAAAGGAGCCCAGCCACTCTCACACTTTGAACTGAAGGTGTAATGTTCAGTTTGACGAGACGTACCTGCGCTAGCTTGATCAAAAATGGAAGTGTAGATTCAGTGGCAGGAGAGGCTGGTTGCCCCAGGTACGATTCTGATCAAATGCTAGGTGTATACTTGGAGCAGCTAGCCACTTACACTCCTGCAACCGCATTTCTGGTTTCAGCACACTAGCTCAATCAGACTAATGTGGGTGTATCTCCTTGAGCTGAAAATTACACCTTACCATTGAAGTCAGAGGGTGTGTTTGGTGCTCTGCATTCTAAAACTCCTATGCTTAAATATAGATTCAGAAGCCTAAAATTAGACACTTTTATATGTATTTTAGTTGTATCCTAAATCTCACTTACATTGCAGGTTTCTTTCTGGAGTTTGGTCACTCGAACAAAGAGCTTCAAATCCTAGTCCTGTAATTTGTGCCCCCCTCCAATCTGTGGAAGTACTTGAATAAAAATGCTAGCCTCCAAATGCTGCATCAGCATTATAGCAGGTCAAAGACATTTCACCAAATATTTTAAGAGGATAATTGTGGACTAAATACATTTTCTCATAAAAATGTGCCTTTTCATTAAAAATTTTAGGGGCTTCATTTTCAAAAATTGTAACTTTTTTTTTTTAAACAACCCTCCCCCATTTTTTTTTTTAATTTTGCAGAAAACAAATGCTAATTTTTCTTTGGGTTGGTTTTTACTTTCCATCAGGAAAAAACAAAATTCTTCCTGACCAGCTCAAGTCATATACCCATGTGGCTATACAAGGAACTACACTGGCATCATGTATGCTAGCCTATTGGTGCGCACACATTCATAGTGGAAGCAAAAAATCATTTTTCAGGTATCTATGTAAAGTATGCAGTTTGGATAATATACCACCCTGGTCCCCAATGAGAGTTGTGTGTGTGAATTGAAGACAACATACAGTCATTAGTTTTGAATTGCTATACTACATTTGTCAATGGAGTAATACAGGGGTGTCAAACTCATTTGCTATGGCAGGCCAGATTTGAATTAAATGTACTTCAAGTGGGCCATACATACCATTTTTATGTAGTAGTATATTTTATTTGCTAGATATCAGTGATTATAAAAACTGCAGTAAATTCACTTCTACAACTACTACTATTTTATGATTAAAAGAATTGATCAATGATTAAGAATTATAGTACTGCGCAATGCCCCAAAACCACACTGTCCCTCTGCTGCCTTTTGGAGCACTGGGTCTCGTGCACACAGCGCTCCATGCGCTGCCACCAGAATACGCGGATCTTGTGGTAGCGCATGACGCCGCGAGATCCCGCGGCATTGTACTCTCTGGCGGCAGTGTGCGACGCCGCAAGATATGGCAGCATTGTACTCTCTGGCGGGCCAGATGTTTGACACCCTTGGAGTAATACATTCAGAATTATTGCACTGTTGAATTCCAGCATGAAAAATGAAGGAAGACTTTGTTTAAAAGTCACAAATCTCACATGAGACGCTTGATTATAAAAGCCAAAAAAGGGAACAAAAACAAGTCTTACAAGGCCAGATCTCTTAACTGTGAATCGCCTAATGTATGAGCTGTCAGAAATCCAAAGTTAACCAAGTGCTGGAGAATATTTTGCAAAATCCCGAAGTTAGGACTATTGTGGCAGAAATATTTCCTGAGCAGTGTTTCTAACCCTTCCTTTGCTCACCATGGTGAGGAGCTTGCAAAATGCAGCTTCTCTTTAGCTAAAGCAGGATTCTTGTTTTTAGATACTAATTTCAACATGTAACTTGAAACAGGGACTTTTGGTGCTGCTTCGCCATTACTGGAGCTAACAATATGGACATCTCTTTGCTTCACTGTCCAAGGACGTTTGCCTTATTTAAGAACCTTCAACTGTCAAAGTTAGGGAATATTCAGAGTGTTTGAATATAGCATCTAGTAATTTGTGCCCTGGAGTGGAAAGCCTAATACTCGTACTATCCTTCTGTGGCACAGCACCCACATAGCTGGATCACTGCTACCATGGTAATTCAATATAATAGTCTAAAATCAAGGGTTGTACAGAAAGTAACATTAGAAACAGGGATGGGCGCTAAGCACTGGCTTCAGACACCTCCCAACCTTGGGATTATTCAAAGTGTGAGGCTCAGATTCAAGATATACAGATAGATTCTCCTTTTATCACAGGCTCAACCAAGACCCTAGAATTAAAATTCATCAAATGTTGAGTGGCTTTGAAACCAAACCCACATTTTGTGGCTTGGTTTGATCTCTAATTATAACTACATTAGAATCATAGAAGGCTACAGTTGGAAGGGACCCTAGGAGGCCAGCTAGTCCCCTCCGAACAGGACCAACCCCAAATGACCCCAATCAGCACTATGTACAGGACATAATAGCAAATATTTTGTTTTTGCTGAGCGTTAACTGTATTAGTTGCAACTCGCTGCACTTAGGCTCAACATGCCAATTTCCCGAATGGATGTGGGGTTGGGAGAGAGGATTGAAACTGTGTGGTTAATAATATTTATCTTAATAATATTTTGGGGGTGAAGGGAACGCTGGGTCAGGTTTTGGGAGTTCTTGAGCATGCACAGTTCTCACTGGGCTGAAGGAGGAATTCTATTTCGGGGATCTCACCCACTGTTGGCTGATTAGTTAATGCAGAGAGCAAGGAGAAAAGGCAAATACATTGGTCAGGGTCCTGAGGGCAACATCAGAGGAGAGGGGTTCAGCTAGTCAGGGGCAAATCTGGTCAGAAACCCAGAAGGAGGAGAGTCAAGATTAGGAGCTAGGGAATGGTGCTGGAAAAGACTGGTGATAGTTTGTAGCACTTTGACTAACTGTGCCACATCTATGCATTGTGAGGCTATGCTGGGGAAAAGGGAGACAGGCTCAAAGGAGCTTTTGAGAACTTTCCTTAACTTCACCATTATCCAGAAATACAGACAAACAGCTAAAGCCATCCAGCATTTTTTGATGTCCTGAGGGGGTACTAAGAGAGCCAACCCAGCAAAGCTATGTACTCTCCATGCTCTATGTGATCTTTTCAGTAGGGTAAGAGTATAACAAGCATTTCAGCTCTCCCAAAGCAAGTACAAAGCTGACTGCTAATGAGAGAGGGAAACCTACAGCTTTCTAGTGGCCTTTGTGACAGGCAAGTGTCTTAACCAGACACCTGGGCGAAATCCAGGGGAGAAAAAGTATTAACTGTCTGAAAACAACTGCAGTTCGCATGAGAGAGGGGGCCAAGGTATTCAGCTGGCTTGCTAGGGTTGTTAGGAAATTGGCGGTGCCATTGCAGTTGTGATGGAAATATTTTTTCTGAATTAAATGAGCAAGAGTCTGTAGTTTAATTGGTCCCTGTTGATGGCAAGGGTAGGAAACATGCTCATCTTGTAAACCAAATATATAAAACTTCCAAATTTCTTTGCCCCTTGCTCCCAAGTAACAATGGGCTTACTTTTCTCTACTCCATCTCTGTTCACTGAAACAAGAAGTACCAATTCTTAGCAGCCAGATCTCTGAAGCTAAATAAAACAAGCTGCATGAAATTATGCAATCCAGAGCAGCATTAGGATCCAGGGATAAGTCCTGGCCAGAAAGAGCCTTATGGCTCTGCATCCAATACCATCTTTAAAGAGAGATGATGGGCCAAATCTTGTCAAATGTCTGGCTGAGGTCCATGGAAGCTTTGACAGAGGAAAGACTGCAGGAGTTGGCTGTGAATTAAAATTGCCTTCCTCATTCCCTTTTGAAAAATGTTGAGAAACAGTGGCAAAATGAGACTTGTAAGCCTCTTCTGCAGAAGAAGATTACACCATCACTACTCATGCTGAGGCGGTCATTCCAGTGCACATTACAGTGGCGCATGCTCCTGAAACAGGCTGGCTAGAGTAGATTCACTTCAGCACAACACTTACCCACACCTCTCCTTGTAATAATCCACAGGCCTTGAGAGACGTGTTTATCCCACAATTCCTGGTGGTGATGCATAACGTCACTGGGTGGGTGAGGTTCTGTGGCCTGCATTGTGCAGGAGGTCAGACTAAATGATCATATTGGTCCCTTCTGACCTTAGAGTCTATGAGACTATGATATATGTTTGGTTTGTTCCAGTGGAAAGCTTCAAAATGTCCTAATCCGCCCCCAAGAAGTTTTGAATGTGGAGGGGAAGGGCACTCCATACTGCCCTATCTGCTCCCACTGTCAAGGCAAATGCAGTGGTCACCAGCCCAGGCTCCCTCCTCCCCTCTCTTACCCCCCCATTCCAAGCAGCTAGTAGATCGACTGTGATGCACAATTTAATTGGCAACTCCATTGTCCTTAGAGGGCATGCATAGCTGTAACAAAGGGCAGTACATAGGCTTTCGATTGGAACTGCCATGCATTTGCATTGGTGTTGATGTTTTGAACGTATTGAACAGTTCTGTTAATGATGCGTGATCCAGAATAGAATCCAGCTCCCTTTCTCATAGCTGTGTTGACACAGCTATGCAAACAGAAACTATCAAGTATTCTGGTCACTAAAGTCGTCATGTGGCTGAATATACCTGGAGATGATCTATTAAAAGAGTTTCATTCTTGTTGTAGCTGTCTTTGAGTAGCCTTGCACTTGATATAAACATCTTTAAATTATTATTTGCCTTTGTATGCAGGCAGCACACCTGCCATACAGTGATAGGTAGAGTTGTAGTTCTGATACAGGTGCTCTAGTAGGCCATTTCTTTTTCCCAGCGTATGTCTGGCTCGTGCTTTGTTACATGAAGACTTGACTGCAGGAATGGTTACCCTCGAAGACAGACAACTGACTCGAGAGATGGCAATCTGACTAGTCAGGTCAATCTGGGGCCCATTTGCGGCCCAGTCAGCACACAGCTGCTGCCTGTGTGACATCCTCAATGCCAGACAGGTAGCAAGTATATTACGTGGATGCGGTCCACATAACACAGAGAGAGCTGCACACACGGCCCAGAAGGGTAAATAGTTTAAACCAGTGGTTCTCAACCTAACATAGCTCCATCGTTGTCAGACATACGTAAGTTTTACATTCCCTTGTGCCAAGAGCCATTGCTAAAGATAGGGATCAGCCACTGAAGGCTCTGTACTCCAAAAGGAAATCCCGCCTTAAGCCCCTGCATGATATTTTTCGCTTAATACCTTTCCCAACCATGTGCTGCTGGCAGTGGGTGAAAGGGCTTCCTTTTTTCCCCTCCTAGTCCTCATGAGCTAGAGCTAGCACATGCTAGAGCATGTCCTATTTATGGTTAGAGCTAACTCTCTTCTGCTTTTTTTCTTTGAAAGCAGTTCACCATAGGGCCCTTTGAAACACCCCAGCGGGGGGCTCAGGAGACCCTCTAAGAAGGCTTCAGGATGAAAAAATGTGGAGGCTTTCAAATCCTGATAGCTGGGGAAGGAAAGGGGTGTGTAGGTAGACTTTGTTGATGGGGGCCCAAGCACGCATAATGCAATTCTTTTAATTACTCTGGAAAACAAAGTAAAACGTTTTGAGCTGCAGTGAACAACTGATTATCCTTGAGGTCAGGGTACTTTGACTCATGGGAGCTCTTTAATTGTGGAGCTCTTGTTGAGCATGGGTGCTTTTGATTAAGCTCTGTGCACGTCTTTACATAATCAGAATGAGACATGTTAGGGTGTTGCAGAAATCCTTTTTTAGTTCACCAACATGGAGCTACTCCCTTCCAATCTGAACCATAAAATTAACCTAAGTGCCAGTCCAACTCCCACTGAAGTCAGGAAGTGTCTTTCTAATGACTTCAGTGGGAGTTGACTTGGGCCATTTGGGTGTGTGGGCTCCAAGTAGATCAGACAAAAGAATAGTTACACTTAAATAAGTTAGAGAAATAAAAAACTTACTGTGAACCCTAAAAGCCTCTTAAAACCCATTGGTAGATGGCCCACTATATTGCAACTCATATCAGGCCTGACACACTCACTGCCCTCAACACACTGTTCTCATAATAGGTATCCCAAAGGTATCTTGTAAAGTACCATATGGTGATACACTGGTCAGGGGTAACATTGTGTGATGGAGGTATGGGTGGGGTAGAAAGTATTATACATGGGTGCTGGAAATACGTTCTTAAAAAGGTGTTTTGTGGGCAGTGCATAAACCCTAGACAAAGGAATGTGCATTTGCCTGTCTGGCGAGCTTGACTGCGGGCCGAGAATAATGGAAGTAACTTTCCATATAAGGTAAACAGGGCGATCAAGTGGACAACAGCTTAGTGAGCAGACAGGTGGAGACAGCGTGCACCCCTACGGAGTCTTCCTGGCTCTTGATGCAAAGACAATGGACTTTGGGGATACATAAGGGGAGCAAAAAGATGACGTTTTTTTGTTATCCATCACTTAGAGAACACAGGAGCTGGCACTCTCTGAGTCTGTGGAGGTGATGGGTGCTATATGTATGAATTAGATCAGGCAATTCTTTTCATGGATGTTGGTATAAAAAAAAAAATGTAAACCAAGCAGATGTTTCTAAATTTAATGTAAGGTGCCTATAGTGCTAGACAGGTATCTTTTTACTGCATCTAAATAAATTAAATCTAGAGGCAGAGAAGGGAGGGTCATGCCTTCACCTATATTTACAGTGCATTACCACCATTTTCCACTACAGTTCACATACTCATTGTCCTGCTGGTTCTTTCTATTTCTGGAACCCCAGACAGCAGCAGCAGTTCATTGCATCTCCCTCCATCTGCAGCTATCCAGAAGACTGCAGCCTGTCCTTTCTGGTGAAGACCTGTACCACAGCTATCCACCATGGTATAATGAACTATAACTCACATCTGTGCTTCTCACGGTGCATTGCCAGTAATTCGGTTTCAGATGTAGCATTCAAGAGCTTGCAGTCTTTAAAAGCCTGCATGATTTTGGGGCCCAGTTATTTGAGAGGTTGCCTTTCTGTAGCCTGCCACAAGAAGTGAAGTCCACTGGGGCATTTTAGGCATCTGAAGAAGGCTCTCAGCAAGTAATAGGACATTGTCAGCTGAAGCCTCTGGAACCTGCATGGCTTTCAGACTCTGAGTTTGAGCTTTTTGATCCGGCTGTAAGGTTTTCTTGTTCAGTCAGGCTTTGGGCTGAAATTTTCCCCTCTATTTGTTGATGTTGGTGGTCATTATCATGGTTTTTGTTCTAGTTCACTGGTGGTCTCAGAAAGGCTATGATTTTTTTAAGAGCAGGACAGTTTTTTATTTAGGGTTTTTTAATTATTTCAATAATTGTCCAACTCCCCACATACTTTTGCTGTAAACATTCTAGGAGACAATAAAAGACAGTAACACAGGCCTCTATGAAGTGCTGTGGCTGCCTAGCTTTCTCTTAAGTGTTTCAAGTTAAATCTGGCAACTCTGCGATTGTCAAAACACACATCTGTGTTTACTGAGTATCCTACGTCTTTAGTGCAATTTATAAAAGGGCTCCCCTTCTTTCACGCAAGCTGCCAGGGATAATTTCAACACACACAGTCCCAGATGAAAGTGATGCTGATGAATAATTCTGCTAATGGTGCCTTTGGGGGGTGTCTAATTAAACAGAGTAGTTAAGCTCTCAGCTTCATGCAGTTCAAAGGTTACTGTTCATAGCTTCACTTATTCACAATTCAATCATAACATTTTATTTTTTTTAATTTGTTGGTAGCATAATTATGAAGTTTAAGAATTGCAAAGCTGCAGATGGAGAAAAAGCAGCAAATGCTGGTGAAAACTTCAATACAAAAGGCCTTGCATGAGATAAACATGGACAAGACAACACATTGGCTCATGGCATATTCAAAACACAGCACACATTAAAATAATAACTTGATGCAGTCCACTGGAGTACAGCCCATGAGAAAAGGGAATGTTTTAGAAAGGGGGGGGAGAGAAGGATACATGATGGTACGTGCAGATGTTAGAGAGAAACATGCACCTCAGGTTTGTAGTGAGGTCCAGGACAAGTAGCCAAGTTCTTCAAGCAACCAGAAGTGCAGCTATCTCACAAGTGTATGCTCTACAGTGTGTTGCCTCATTATAACTTTATTATTTGAATAGTACGGTTGAGTTGTGCAGTTGGCGCCTAGACACTGCAGTAAAATGTTTAATAATAATTATCATTAATTGCTTGAGCTGGAACTTCACTTTAGTCAATTGGATTGCTCTCTTGGTCCTACTCATTTCATGCTTAATTTTTTTTAGTACACACACGAGTATTTTCCACCCCCAAAGAAGTTTGAAGTATGTTTTCAAGTAAGTCAGTTAGCACCCTAACTTATTTAACTTTGCTGTAATGTGGATGAATTGGTTAGCTGACAAGTCAAAGATATTACCATCTTATTTCTTTTATTTTTTGTTTTTGTTTTTTCATCAAGAATATAGGGAGTTGGCCAAAGTAGAGTCCATTTGTCCATCCACCCCACTCACATTCAGAATGGCTGTGGTTGAGATAAATGGGACTCTGTGAGCCATTTGAAGTTTTGGCTTTGCAATCAAAGCCCCAACCAATAAATGGTATGTAGCTGTGAACTGCAGTCTGATTTCTCCATATTGCATCTTTAAGTTTCTAGGAATTTTCTGTCTGCTGGAGTTATTTACCATTTAGTGTTCAGTTGATAAACTACTAAGGAGGAGAAACAGAGAAACACAATATGCTTTCTTTTGAAGACTTCATATCATTTCTTGTTTTTGTCTTTCCTTTAATCTATAGGGATATATAGGTATATGTTTGTGTAGATAGTGTATGGTATCTATATAGTATATAGAAAATTACAAAGGAAGTAGTCATAAATACGAAACATAATGAAATAAACAGGTCTCTCTCTTAAAATAGATGGGGTAAAAACTGCAAACATAATTTGAATACACTGAACTTTGATAGGAATTCAGATAAATAGGACCAAGATTGGAACAACTTTATTTTTTGGTTTTGCAAAACAAAAATCTGACAGTTTTGATAAAACCTGGTTAATAATTTTGCCATTCACTAACTTACAATGTCAGAAAGAGTACACTGAATCTTAAATGAAAATATTGCAATTTTAAGGTTGCATAGTTAGAAATAAAGTCAAGAAATGCAACAGGTAAGTTTCCTATAGCAATGTAAATATCACTGTATTGCACTGACGTGTATATCATGCTGTACATTTAACAAGAAACAGAAATGGAGAATGCTTTGTATTTGGAATGTGGCCAACTTAAAGTTCCTGTGAAACTTCTGTATTTCCTGTCTGTGTTGCTGCTTTTAGTAAAAAATTGTGTTAATTTCCATTTTTTAAAGGAAAGACTGAAAACTTCCTTTAAGGCATTAAAGATTAAACACAGCTTAAGCATTTGTGTTGAAATGAGTCATTAAATTGACTGTGATTAACCTAAAAATACATTTTAAAATGTGCACACTGCTGAAAAGCTGCCTATGTGAAGTGCACTCCTTTAGAGCCTCAGACTTGGTGAAAATTTTCCTGTATATGTGCATTGTACTATCAATAGAAGGAGAGATTGTTCTACCCACATCCAGGATAGAAGACCCTCTGCTCCTGTCTTTTACTCATCCTATGCAAAAAAGGTGCTTATCTGCCACCCAAAGCCTCCTTTCTCCAGATTGCATGGAGGCAGACCTCTGCACAGGATAAAATGGGAGAGGTGTGGGTAGAGCCAACTCATCATTTTCCTTCCTCCACCCCCCACCCCATGTTCTCAGCGCAGATTACAATGAAATACAGGGCCAGCCTGTACTGCCTTTCACACAGGCCTGCTATGCAATTGAGATCCCCCCTTTGAAGGAATTGCAGGGGAATCGCTGTTAGCATGGTTCAAACTTGCTTTGTTGGGGATGTGGCCTAGAAAAGCTACAGTCCCAGAGCTAGTGCAGAGAGACAGAGAATTACATTGATGCCCAAGGATCAATGGGATTTGGGGGCAGGGCTTGTGGGGAGGGGAAGGACGAGATCACCCCCCCCCAGTGGAACAATCAGTAATCTCACTTTTCTAAAAGAACCGTGGAATTTTTCAGGGCTTATCTGAGGCTTTACCGGAGCTCTCTTGCAGTTGTTTTTGGGCTTCATGTTTTATAAATCCCTAGCACACACTAATCTGTAGCAGTTTGAGCCTGCTGAAATGTTATATTGTGACATTAACTGCTAAATACCCCCCTCCCATAAATACATCTGGGTAGCCAAACACCAAAGAGATTTTTCCAAGGTAGAAATAGGATTCTGTAGACATAAAGACCAGCCCTGATGAAAAGTCATATAGAGATGATACCGAGAAGGTTCTATAGAAATTACTCTTCAAATCTATAGAATTTAATAGAAAAATATAATTTCTATGTGTTTTTAACCACCAATATAATCCAATAGTTGTGATATAACATTCTTTAGCATATTTCTAATAGGGAAATGTCTGGAACACTCGTCTCCCTCTGATGACCAGCGTGTCCTCTTCAGATATTTTCCCCCTTTGCTGTTGTGAGGACGGCTCTCCTTTCCAGTTTAGAATGCATATTGATGTGGTCTCTAATCTGACTTCTTAGCTATAGATTTAAAAAAAAATATATTATTTTTTTAAAAGGTCCTCTTTGCGGTCTGGAGTGCCTTCCTTATTTTGCTTCTTTAAGTAAGTGAAGGGCTTCAAGAAAACCAGGAAGTTTGCCAATGTATACAGGCAAGGAGGGAGTCCCCAACACAGGGGCCTCCCAGCAGAAACAGAAAGGTTGGCAAGTGTGGACTGGCAGTCCTGAGCAAAACAGATGTTTGTTTATCCAGACCACAGGCACAGTGCAAGCTAAACGTAGTTCACTTCCTCAAACTGATCTGCAAATACTTTTAAGCTTTAATGAAAAGAATGGACTTGGATACTTTAAGCAGCAGCAGCAAAGAATTATGTTTTGCTGTGTCAAAGTTGAGAGCAGTTGCACCTGTTTTCATCCTGTGTGGTTGTTACACTTATAAAAGAAAGACTTGCAGGATCCTATTCAGGGGACTAGGCAATACACTATGTTTATTGCAAATACAAAAGATATTAAAAAGCTATTGCATTTACACACACCCACACCAAGAGTTCTGCAGCTGGCAGAATATAGTTACCATGTTACGATATGTGTTAGTTGAGCCAGCCTAGTGTCCAGCTAGATGAGCACGATGGGGGGAGCCGGGCCTCTGTCGGTCAGGATCTGATGATCTTCAATGCTTGCAGAACAAAACCCAAGATTTCTATGTTCTCACCCATCTTTTGTAGTCACTGGCTTTCATGTAAGTCTATGGACCTTGCTGTGTCATGCTGCCTCCAGGTTCAGTATGGTTGTTAATCACCAGTTAATTGCAAGCATAACTATTCTTTTATTTTTGTATTTTGTCCGCTCCCAGGGTGTATCCTTCTGTACTTTAGAGTTATTTATCGGCTCTTTAGGGTCATTGATATGCATTCTTTGGCCTTCAGCGTCAGGATAGTAGTCAGCATCTTCACTCCCCTTTCTGTTTTCAGAATAATTTAGGCTGCCATCTTTTTATGCCCTGCACATCTCTCTCTCCCTCTCTCTCTGTCTCTCTCAGAGAGAAAGAGAATTCATCAAGATATTTTTAGGTTCCATAGTACAGGTTTCAGGAAAGAGCTTGCTTCAAGAAACTAACAAGATGGAGTTCTCTTATGCCACACTAAATAGTACTATACCATTATCATATTAGTAAAGGAAAAATCTATATTTACCTCTATCTCACTTATACAGTAAAACAAGGCGTCTATATACAATTTGTTTGCACACCTCCTGGGGATGGCTCACATTATCCCCCTTTTGACCCTTCAATTCAAATGTATTGAAAGGGTTACACCTTATATAATTGTCTCAGGGCAACACTGAGAGGTAATCTGAGCTTGTGGTTTCAATTTTAAGATATATTCTTCTCATCAAATGGCACATATGCACATTATTACAAGGCATAAACAGCTTAGTATTAAAACAATCAACAATGTGTGAAACACTATGGATAATATGCCTCTGGCTGTGGGTGACCATCCCATGAGGGCATTGTACCAGTGGTATGCTGTTAGCTCTTTCTCTGCATTGGCTACCCTTAATATGTCACTATTTGCATGCCTGATCTGCATTGTTCACTGTCATATTTCTTCTTGTGTCTGTTCCAATAATTCTGTTACCTTCTTTTCTTTTAGTAGGTGGTCTGTTAATTCCTGCCAGTCTATGCCTAGGTTAACAAAAAAGTTCACTGGAGTGGCTTGGTTTTTTTTGTTCTGAGGGTAAATAATAAATATGCTTAGCATTACACACCAGTCTGGCAATACACCTGCATTCGGCCACTGGTGGTTGGACCACATCTCCATTTTCACAGAATATCACCTCCCAGGAATTTACACAAGCACACTGTCCATTATACTGAACTCTGGTGGACATTTTCTAATTCATCTCAAATACCTGTTCCCAACGGTATATTCTTACTGCATGGTTCTGGGGTGACGAGTAAAGTTGAGCATATGCACTGTTGATAATTCCAAGGGTTACATCCCCAGCTATCCATTAATTTTTTTCTCTTCACCAGCCCATTGGCTCATGATTCAGGGTAACGAAAAAGAACCCATATACAGTGTTGGAAGAGGGCTGACTTTCCACAGCTTTGTCTCTATGGACTATTGGTAGGCAAGTTTAAGTACAATTTCCCGTTAGGAGATCAGATTGCACCAAACTTAAACACATATTGTATCCATTCATACTTATAGGTATTAAGCAAAGACTTTTTCCTCTGCCTTAACAAGTGCATCAACATCTTTACATCTCCCAATACGATCCAATACATTTCATGCTCTAAAGTAGCCAGTCTCATAAGCTACATTTCAGTGCATCCTATTGCTAAAGCAGTTTTGTTGCCCAATTTCATCATCTTTTTATATACTAACCATACATATACGTATATTTCATTTAGCTTTGAGATTCCCCAATCCTGTTTGTACCAGGTCAACTTTTTTGTTTGTTTGGTTGGTGTTTGTTTGTTTGTTTGTTTGTTTTTGAATGAGACTGCCTTGTAACTGAGATTAAAAACAAATTGAGTTCTCTATCACCTCCAAACTCACAAAATTTGAAATCCCAGTCCTAGTATCCATTCCTCCTAGTATGACGTCAGGAGGATATTGGTATATTTTTATCCATGCTAGCAAGATAGGAAGAGAATATAATGTACACTTAGGTTCAACCTCAGATACATGAAGCTATATCCAGTCTATGCTAACTTTCATTTCTACCAATAATGGGTTTAACAGAACTTTCACCGGAGTTGTTTGGGTTTTAAATAATTATGGCTTGTGCGCTTGTTTTGGGACGCTGTTTCTCATAAACATGTATTCCTTCCTGCATATTTCCACACAAGCATCTGGGAACAGCAACTTGCCTCAAACTACGTATGTTAGTGGACAATAACCCACAATTACAGTTGCCAGTGTGCCCGATTAGATGAAGCCATACCAGTTGTCTGCAGGATACCCACTCTACCCCTGTCATGTAGTATCCCTTATTTGTACACCCAGTCCCCGGTAGTCTCCCAGTATCTGTGGTCCCATCAAATTGACCTTGTGTATACGTGGGTTTCCCAAGGGTTTCAGTGCAGAACTGGTATTCCGATCCTATCATGCTATCTGAACCATGGTGTCATTAATGGAAATCCAATATTGTTAGTCAATGGATGGGTTGGTCCACAGATGCTGGCCAGAAGGGATGAATAGGTCTTTCCTTCTTCTAATTTGCCCTATGTCCAAAAGGCCATTGGGTGTATCCAAATTAACTATTTTTACAGGTATGACCCACCACATTTCTGTATTTGAATCTTGTTCTCTTCCTTAACTGGCTTCCAATGTGATTCCCCAATAAAATGCTTGTGCAAATCAGAATTATTTTTAAATGAGCAATAGCAAAACATAAGCATATAAAATACATCCAACTAAAAATGGAAGTGAAGCTAAGCCAGACCCTCCACAAGTCTTGATTAATGAATGTAATTCAGATCTGTCGGGGAATGGTATCTAGAACAATTATACACAGGTTATTTAAAAATGCAGCTTTATCTGTGACATATGAACCCATTTAAGCTTTCCGTCTTTTATCAATATGGTATATCAATGGGCTAAGCTGACCCACTATAGAATACAGACCTATCCAATTTGAATTGAGGGCATGGTCCTTTTACCCAGTTTCAGATACATGACTTGATCGTCAGTTTCCCATAACATTGACTCAGTGGCTTTTTGTGCATTTTCTTGACTTACTCTGTACTATAAGGGGGCTTTGTCATCTTGATGTTGTTTTAGTCACTGAAAATAATCAGTTTGGATTGCAGTAGGATGCTCTCCAAGCTGCTCAGTGGGATATTCCAAGTTAATCATTAGCTTAATTGATTGCCTGAAGAGGATTTGGTATGGCTGGATCGTAGCTCTTAGCTTATCACTATTGCAAATGGCAGCTAAAACCAAAGGTAATTTTTCAGGCCAATTTTTGCCAGTGCTGTCCACTACTTTTTGCAGTGCCTCCTTAATAGTACAGTTCACTTGCTCTATTTCACCTGAATATTGAGGCCTGTAAGGAATATGAAACTTTTGTGTAATCCCTAAGGCATGCGACATCATTGTAAACATTTCCCCCACAAATGCATCTCCATTTTCTGAATCAATAACCTCAAGGGTCCCATATCTGCACACCACTTCAGGGAAAAGCTTCTTTGTGGCAGTTTTGGCACTTTTTGTTTTTGGTAGGAAAGGCTTCCACCCATCCTGAAAAGGAATCTATAATAACTAGTAGATACTGAAACCCTTCTTTGCTTCTGGGCAATTTATCAATGAAATCAATCTGGATCCTATGCATGGTCCTAGTCGTCATTGGTGCATCCATTGATTGCCTATATGCAGGGCAAGCTTTTCCCCTTGCACAACGAACACAATCCCTGACCCATGTTTCCACATCGTCTTTCATACGCTCCCATTCTGTGACTTGCTTTAACCTACCTAGAGTCCCTTCTACTCCCTCATGCATAAATTGATGAGCTATATTAATAAACTCCTGTTTCTCAACTTTCCCCGGAATGCGCTTGGGATGTTCTTTTCTTATTTTGTTAGTAGACACTTTTAGTGTGTCAGAAATGCTTCGGCTGACACATTATTTCTGGGTCCTGGTAACGGCTGTTATGTCAGATTGCCAAGTTATGGCACTGGCGTGGCTGTTCCATGTAGTTTCAGCATTCGAGTTTTTATTGTGTTCCTTGGCATGGTGAGTTTTTAATTGATTGGGATGACTTGTAATTCATGCATAAATCCATTTCCATTCCTCTAAATAGGCTATTTCTTTTCCATCTGCTCCCCTCCAACCATTTTGCAGCCAATCAAACATCCAATAGTGTATCCCCTTTACACAAAAATGGCTGTCAACATAAATGTACACAGGTCTGGAAGAGTTCTCCTATTTTAAAATTGGGTTTACGGCCGGGAGCTCAGCATGCTGTGCTGCCCATGATGCAAGTAATCCTGCATGATTTCTTCTAAATTAATGGCAGCATACTTAATCCACCACTTCCCTTTAATTACCATTGAGCTCTCATTGGTAAACCAAATGTGTGTTTGCTGGCCCACAGTGTCTAATTCCTCTAGAGGAGGTGCTTCTACTAGTGCAATCCTTTGCTCCAACATGACTTCTGGGCATTCATGCTTAGCCCTTTTCCAATTAAAGCATGCGTTAGCTTGTCAAATTTAGACACTGTTTCAGTAGTGACCCATCTATTCACTAAAAGAAGGGTTCATTGGGCCATTTGGGTATTACAAATTTTACCTCCCATTAATTTACCAGATAAAGTGTATTTCACAGTATGTGGGTGCTTTGAATAGTAATGGGTACAGTGCCTGAGTGTGGCTCAAAAGACTGTACCCGCCCAAATGGCTGCCATGGGTTCGCACTCGCATGGATCAAAATTTAATTCTGTGCTTTGCAGCTTTTTATATTCATATGCTACTGGTACTAATTTCTCTTCATTATCTTTTAAAAGGGTAGCAGCTAATGCTACTTTATTAATGGCTAGGCAAATAACATTGGGGTTTGATTCATTGGGGAAGCGCAAGGCTGGGGCTGTCAACCTTTTGTTTTAGGATGCTTAAGACAGATTCTTGTTCTGATCCCCATTCCCACTGAGTCTTTTTCTTTAACAATTTTCACAAAGGGAGTGTAATCTCCACATATTTATAAATGTGTGGCCATAAGAAATTAAATCCCCCCCAGTAGAACTCATAAAGAGTGAACATCAGTAGGGGTTGGGATTTCTAACAATGCCTTTACTTTTCGATGATTTATCTCTCTCCCTTCTTTCCCAATTACTATACCCAGATATGTCACTTGTGGTTGGACCAGCAGAGTATTTTCTAAACTCCCCTTAAATCTGGTTTCCTGGATCATTTTCAGTAAGCTGCTGTACTTGTTCCTCAGTTTCCCCAAAAAATCAAAATATCATCCACATAAGTGAAGACTAATGGTCTTTCTTGTAGACTCAAGTGGTCCAGCATATCAAGTACACGCCAGTGCACTATAGTGTAGGCATTATGATAGCCCTGTGGCAAATGACAAAATGTATATCGTTGTACCTTTATGGTAAATGCAAACCGACCCTATAACTCTGAATATAAGGGTATAGTGAAGAAACAATTAGCCAAATCAATTACAGAAAAATATTCGGAGGTGATTTGCACCCTCTGTATGACCTGTGTCATGTCACACACAAAGGAGCCATAGACACATTTCCTTTCTTGATTTTCCTGTTGTCTATTGTTAGGTGCCAGGATTGTCAATCTGCTTTTAAAATTAGCCATACAGGAGAATTAAAGGGAGAATTTGTTTTTCTAATAACTCCTTGTTCAAAGTCCCATAGGATTTGTACAAGTTGGACTTCTGCCTCTCTTGGGTATGGATATTGTTTTTGAGGGGGCGCAAGCTCACCGACAACCTTAACACTAGTGTTAATCTTACCACAGTCGGTTTTCTTTTGAGTCCAGACTGTGGGGAATTTCGAGACCACTTTTCAGTTTGTTCAGCTGAGATGGGCTTCTAACCCCTTTTAGTTACCATGGCAGTCTGGTTCTCCGGCTCCAGGTGAGGAGGTAGAACTGCTACCTTCCATAAAATGCCTCTGGGCAGACCAATTATTATATTGTTCCTAAACAGTCAATCAGTAACTAAAATAATTTCATTAGTCACATCTAGGGTTTGGATTAAGTCCCCTCGATTTTAATTTTATCCCTACCTTCAGAGTGGATTTAATCAATGAAACAGCATCTCCAGGATCAATTAAAGCCAGCATAAGAGCATAACTACCCTGCTAGACATATACGTGACCATCCCCTGGGATCCCAGGAAATTCTGCATGTGAACCTCCACTGCTGTGCTTCTACATAATGTGTGGGTTCCATGTCCAGTGGGCCTCCCTAGTGTCCTTGACACGTTGGGGGAGCACTTGGGACTATGCTTGCCACTTCCTTTTGCTTTATTTAAAGGGCTTCTTTTACTAAATCTTGGGTTAATACTCTGGCCCACTGTCCCTGGCTTTCCCCACACTGCATTAAAGTTCTCCAAGGTAACCGGCAAGTTTCTGAGCAAAAGGAGTTCTGTCCCTCTTTTTCCTGTTGTTTGGGGCCCTTAAGGCCATCTTGGAAGAAGTGCAAACCTGGATACAGTTGTCCCCACTGCCACCCATGCCCACCTCCCCCACGGGACCATTCTCAGGTAAACCCTTCCCAGGGTCCTAATGTTCCTTTAGTGCCACTTTCATTTGAAGAGGTTACTTGCTCGAGTGGGATTATAAAAGGAACCCGTCCTTCCTTTATATTGTATGAGAGGCCTGAGTGGGTGGTAATCTGTGGATGGTAATTCTTCCAGGCTGGCAGGTTGTCCTGGAGCCTGTATTCTGAGTTTACCAGCTTCGGAGACTGTTAGAGTTGTGGCACAATCCCTTGTGACATTTACACTAAATGCAACATCTTCTGTTTTGTGGCACTTGACTGTCTGACTTTATAGCCTGGACTAATCCAGCCATAAATTGCCAGACCCCAGTGAGTTAGGTAGCATTTGGGTTTCTTACTGGGTTCTTGCATCAGGCTAGCTGTTTGTATCATTAAATGTCTACAGCCCATCTGATATCATAATGTTACAAACAAATTTAAAATGCAATTGTACTGCCCCGGAGCCAACCTGAATTCCTTGAATTTCTGTTGCTGCACAGGCAGTGATTAAATGCTTTATTTCTGAGATTGTTACATCTCTAAGCACTAACTGGAAAACTCATAATGTCCATTTAGAAAAGCTTTCCTGGTTCAGGGGTCCAAGCATTTTTGCCATTGCCTGTAAATAAGAGGCCGATAAGGGTGCTTGCCTCAGTATCAATTGTAGTTGTTGTGGTATTTGTCAATACTGCGATGGGTGTCTGGGTTCTGGGGTTGTCCCAGATATCCCTTTCCCATACTTCACTAGGGTCCCAGGGCACATTTTCCCAATCAGGTGTATTATCGTAGGGGGTGCAATTTAACTGAGCTTACCCACTTCTCATTTTGGGAATATGGAGTTCAGTTTGTTAGTTTGCCCACTTCTTTTTTTTACCACCACGCCACTTGAGTTGTTGTTGGGATTATGACAGTTTCATACAGTTCTCTACACATCAGGTGGTGCACACTTTTAATGGGTGAATGAATGCTGAAAGGAAGCAGTCATTTGTTGATTGCGAGAGAAATGTATTACAAACACGACCAACATCATGAATGCTGTACCTATTTTACAACATGGAAAATGATGATTTAATAAATTGCCACATTCAAAAGATTATTTTTTCCCTCTTCCATAAAGGTTTGCTAGTTTTATGCAACTGTTGCTCCTCTGTTGGCCTTCTCCTGGACATCATGTTGAAGGTGAAACTGAGATGAATTGTACAAGGGCAAGGTCAAAAAGGGAATGCATGTTCAATGGTGATGCTAAAAAGTGAATAATAATTTTAGCTATTGGACTGTGAGAAACAGGAGTGCTCTGTAAAACCAAGCACAGGGTTCTGAGTTCTAATCCTTGGCTCTGCCATGGAATCACTGTGTGCTGTTGGGGAAGTCTGTCTTTAGTTTCTCCATCTGTAAGATGGGGCTAATTTACACTTACCCGCTTCCGTCACATGGATGTTAAGAGGATTAACTAGTTAATGTCCTACAAGTTTGAGAATATATAGACTAAGATTTTCAACCTCATTTTAGGCTCCTAAATCCTGATTTAGGCACCTAAATAAGTGGTGTGTCTTTGAAAAGTGTTGAACACCATCAACTTTCACTGAAGTTAATTACTATTGAAATGCTACCCTGAAATGAATAGTTGCATTTGATCACAAGAAGTCTGCATGTAACCCACAGTCTTTCCATTCCTGACCTTTTTTGTTTCTTTGTTTTAATATGCTACATAAATAATGCATTAATGCAATTTTTGCACTTCATTTCCTAAGTTCTTTAAAAGAAATATGTTGAGGGGAGGGAAGTAAATAGAAAATGAGAAAAAATTTGTAAACTACATGAATTTTTCAACTGCCATAAGTCCTTACATTTTAAAGCTTCTTTAAGTCCTTAAGGTGGTGTAACTTAAGAAGTTAAGGCAAAATAAGTGCTTAAAATGTAGGGTAAATATAAGGGCTTTAGAGGACTGGCCAGGGGATGGAATGCTTGTGTTTTAGTTGCAGCAGTCAAGTAAAGCCTATCAACCTACCATGAAAGGTGCACACTTCCCAAGCTGTACATGTATGCACAGAACATCTGCCTTTTAGTGTAAAACTCTAGACAGTATTTATTGATTGAGCATAGTTGTATATGTAATAATAAAATGGTCAGAATTTGGTTAAATATCTTTTTGCCCCCAAATCTGGCAAGGGCAATAGTCAGTGAGGACCAGACTTGTGTCAAGTTTAAAGTCTCAGCTGTGTCTGCTGAATAATAGCTAGGAAAATCATGGTTAGGATTTGCTTTTAATTTGGGAGGTGACTGTACTTTTTTCATCCCCACTGAACTCTAGTGGCATTTTGCTCAGACTTGTCACTAATAGAACGTTCAGCTATGGGTAGAGACTAAGCATGGAAAATTTAATCTCCAAGGTGAATTTTTGAGAAATGTGGAGAGTTTGGGAAATGGAAAAGGTTTTACAAACTGTACTATAACGACTGTGACTCAAGTGAGCTCTAATATGGCTGTAAGGTTTTTTCAATTGAGAGAAGGATAACATTTCAAAGAATGGAAAATGTACTGAATAATTCATCTCTCAATTTAGCGATGGAGCACCCACGCCATTTCCAAGTGGCAGCCAGGAGAACCAGCTGCTCATACAGTGAGGAAGGGAGTATGCTGTATTTCATAAAGTTTCACAGATCACTCACCCACCCAGTGCAATAGGAGCACCAGGAGGATTTGAGAGGAAGGATGATTCAATGGTTAGGGCTCTATTCTGAGACTCAGGAGACCAGAGTTCAATTCCTTGTGCCACCACAGAGCTCCTGTCAGACCTTAGAAGAATCACTTAGTCTCTTATGCCTTAGCTCCCATCTGTAACAGGACTTTTCTATCTCAAGGGGGCGTTGTAAAGATAAATACATTACAGATTGAGGTGCTAGAATGTTATGCTAATGGAGGCCATATAAGTACTGTAGATAGAAGGAATCTCCGAGACCCAAGGTCCTTCCTCTTTGGTAGTCTATCTATGCATTGCCCCAACTCAGGATTGTGCCTCAAAGCATGGTCTAGCCTTGGATATTTCATCATACATGTAATTCTAGGAGGGTTCTTTGCATCTAATATTTCATAGAACTTATGGTAAAAACAAACCCTTTCTCGTTCCAGGCACACTAATAATGAGTATGACGAGAAGCTGTTTCCAAGCAGTTACTTTTTCAGCTGTTAATTTCCTCTCTCCTTATACATATTTTTAGAGAGGGATTTCAAGCAGATTCCAAGAAATGAAGCAATACAGGATAAGTGACTGAATTTTGGACTGTAAATGCATTATTTTTTATTTGGGAATTCTTGGGCAGATGAAGTAATGGATTAAAAACATTTTACTGTGGCGTCTGCCTGAGGAATTCACACTTTTGAAGGAGCTGTAATGTTGGAACGTGGTAGCAGGTCACATTTTTCCTTTAATGCATTCATAATAAGCTCTCCCCCAAAATACTCCATTCTTTGGTTTAAAAGAAAAAAATTAAGCATCTAGGAAAAAATATAGGGCCATGTCCACGAGAGATGCAAATCTGTTTAGCCTCACTGTGATCAATAAAATAACACTGATGTACTCCAGCTGAGTATTTAGCCCTATAGTCTTTCTTCCAACTATTAAAATGGAGAAATATATCAGGAATTATTTATTGATTGGGATTCAGGTAGACTAAGTGCAAATGCAGCATAAATCATCATTTCTCCACTAAGCTCCAGTCAGTGATACTGTATTTTTCCAAGGTTTAAACTCACTTTGTATTGATGGATTGTGGTTGCTGAGTGAGTTTTCCAACTGGAAGGTATATACTGTATTCTAAATGTGTTTCTTTTTTTTCTTAAAAAGGGCAATGAATGCTTCAAGTAAGATTTAGTGTGACTTACAATAAATGAATACAACTTGTTGGGAGTATCCCGGACGAATGGCCTTTTGTTTGACCTGTGGGGGCCAGAACTGCTGAGCTTCATAGTTCTCTTATCTAGACAACATACTTCAGGCAAAATTCTGCTTCCCTAACCACAGGGTTAATCTTGGCTTCAGTGTTTTGTCTTTATACTTGTTTGACTCTCCTGTTGTGAGCAAAAGATAGTAGGGAGTGATATAAGGAGATTAAGAATTGTGTTATCTCGAAGGCGTTGGAATGTTCTGAGAGACACAGTTGAAAAGATGTGTTCAACAGTAGCAGTTGCAACTGGAATTAAAGATGGAATCCAACAGTGAAGTGGGGCTGAATGGAATATGTTGGTACGGATCTGCTGTATTAATTCACCTCCTTTTCTGTGGTTTTGTTTTCTTATTGCTCTCAACCAGTTAACTAAAAAAGTGTGATTGGGTTCATTTGAATCTGGAGAAATAATAATATGCAGCTGAAGGATCCAAGACCTAAGAAGTGTGGATGGGAGTAGACCCATGGAAAATTGTAGTGATGGAGAAGTATAAAGGGGGGGAAAAGCAGTTCAGGTGGGAAAGAATAGCCTTGTTTTCAGATGAACACTTAACTCTTCTCTGCAATAGATATCTGTGGCCCAAATTACCTTTGGGTAAAAAAAGGATATGGGATTCCAGTAGGATGATACTTTGTCATTAAAGTTGCAGAAAGCTCACACTGCGTAATCTTTGAACCCCATCGGGGAATAAGCCTGGCAATGGATCTGCCAAGCAATGGTAGCATGGTTTATGGTGAGGCTGGGAAGACATCAAAGAAGGAGACCATATCTATGTATCTGGCTGGGTCCTATGGAGTTGGAATGTTGTTGTCCTTGTTTTTGAGAACCTGCCCACTTCACACCCCCACTGGTCTAGCATGCAGGGGGCAGACTGTGCCATCCCCATAGCTCTTTCAGAGTTTTTGCATTAACTTTTTCCCCTGTGCATTTCTGAGCAAAATGAGCCTCTATTAATTGAATGGAGCAAAGACCACCAGAGAGCATCTTCTCTTGTTTTTCTCCACCTTTGTTCCCTTCTTTAGGTGAATGAATCTATACAGAATGTTTCCTTCATTAATAAAATGGAACAGAGACTCAAAGACCTGATTCTTACTAATTGATAAACATAAAACCCATTGATCCTGAAGGCTGTTTAAACAATATTCCTAAGCAGACTTCGTAATGAAGGTGAAAATGCAATAGCAGTTTCCACAGAAAGATTGGCTTTTATTGCTTTCATAAAGAAGGTTCATGAATCTTTCACTCTGATCAGCTATTTGTGATTCTTTCTGTGGGTTGAGAAAAGGCAAGGTTCCTGCTATGTGGATGTTCTATAAGATATTGAATCTGCAGCATTTAATATAGCACTTACAAATACATAGTTGGAGTGGAAAAAGCATGGACTGTTTTGAACTGAATCAGAATCTATTTCTGATGGTTCATGCCCTGTAGATTCTGTGACAAATTCCGTGCAAGTCCATTGAACTCCATGGGCCTGAATCTCTTTTTATTTACGCCGGTCTAAATCAGAAGTGACATCTGTGAAGCCAAATGAGTTGCACTGGTGTAACACCAATGCAAGAAAGATCAGGACCAGTAGGTGTATATATCAGCACAAAACTTGACACCCTGAGATGATTCAACTCTACTTCCTCCAATTGGAGCTACTAATATTTCTTCTACAATAGTTATGGTTCTTGCTTTAAAGTTCATTAAGTACATGCCTGCAAAATGCATGAACATTTCTGACCAGACTTAATTCATACCTCATGGTAGAGACATAATTCTATCCTCCGAAAGCAGCACTTTTGAAGGGAGAGAAAATGGAATGTGAAGTTGCGCAGAAGTAGTAGTTCATGTCAATTAAATATTCAGTACCTTTTATTTCACTTGTGTCAGTGATTTCCTCAGCCAGGCTTCGGTAGTTTCAAAAGTGCAAACCTGCTGCTTTCTTCTCCATTTGCAGAACCACTGGGACCTGAACTCAGCTTGCTCTAGGAGTTAGCAGCTGTTTGAATCAGAAAAGGCATGTGGCTGATGGAATCACCTGTCATATTGATTTATAGAGCTTAAAGGTCATTTTGTTTCTAACTTGTAAGTGATTTTTCTTAGGATAAAAAAAACTAAAGAAGAAAATACAGGTTTCCTCTTTCTTGAGGGGGAAAAAAAGGCTAAAATAATGAATAAAGACAATATTAAAGTCCAGTGGAGAATACCATTGCACCATTATAGCATCAAGCAGTACCAAAGTCTTGTTTCCTGTTGACAAAATCTTTATAATACTTTGGATGTAAGGATGGTATTAATGGCCTCTGACTTATTGATAAATCCAGTACTGCATCAACTGACAGTTTAAAAAAAAAAGTGGTTTTTTTTCAGCAGCGACTGTGCCTTCCAGTAGGCGAGATTCTGCCACCCATACTTCTATTTAGATTATCATCTTTCATTTATTTAGTATCTGAATGCCTGGTTTCACTCTTATATCAGTGGGACTGCATGTGGAATACAGCACTGTACAATGCGAGTAACAGTGGGGGAATCTGTCTGTGTGTGATCACACAGTTCACCATGAGTACTGTAGTAATATAAGTAATATATTTTATCTAGTGACATAGGACAGTTTCTGATATTTTTTCTATTACACAAATAAAATAGAAAAATACAATATAAAATAAGCATTTTTCACTTGAGTAATTATATAGTCTAGTAAAATCGGTAGGAGTTGTGTGTCACATCTGAGAGCTGAATCTAGCCTGATGTCCATTGCTTCTCCGGTTTTATTCCTTTTAGAAGATTTCCTTCCTTCCTCACCCATCACTTCTGACTAGGAATGCTGCTGATTACATGGGTAAGATGCAGAGAGAAACTCTGTGAAGCAGCAGGACACTTGCACCATTGAACTCCAGGTATCACGTATGTCAAATACAGCTTCTATTTTTGCTTAAGTGAAAAGCTGTTTAATTGCCAGACTGCTTGCTCTTTGCTGAACAAAATAGAAACCACTATCCCATCAGCAGTTTTCGGAATAACCAGAAAGGCCCCAACGGAGGACAGTTGAAAGCGGAAATCAGCTCTCTTCAGCACAGCCTGGTACAATTTACTGAACTGACCCCAAAGCCATTCTGCTATAAAGTCAGAACTTTGTCTTTTTCACCCATACAGAAACATTTCATAGACTATGCAGTGATCTTTCCACAGTTCAAATTGGTGTCAGTCAAAGTAATGGTCCAAAATAAAAAATATCACATAAGTGTAAATCTAGCTAAAATGCAGATAACTTAATTAAAAATGAACTACTGAAATAATATACTCTGACTCAAGTTTTCATTGTATTACCTGGCTCTAACCACAAAAATCTAACCATAGTTTCACAAGTGCTGATTTTAGAGCTGGTGCTCAACTGCTCTGAAGCTACAAGTGAGTCCCTTCCCATGCCCTTGGAAATCTCTTCAGAGTTTCAGTTGTTTCAGTTGTCACTTTTGGAGAGTTGTATGTGAGCATGCATTCAGACAGCAAATAGATTAATACATGCCTGGTAAAGCTGTTGGTTAGCCTTTTGGAAAAGTCATTTGCGGCCAGTCCTGCAATCCTTATTCCCATGAGCAGCTTCACTGACGTCACTAGGTCTACCATTATGAAGTGCTGGTTGAGGCCCTTTATCCTGTGAACAAAACCTTGATCTTTGATAGCCCAAAGTGGGATAGAATCTTACCTAGCCCTCTTGGATTCAAAACTGTACATTGTCAATATCTGTACTGGGCATTACTGTTAAAGCTACATTGTAATCAAGTTCAATATATGTTTCAAATATGTATCTTCAGTGCAGAATAGACACAAACAAAACAATTTTTTCCTTTTAAGACTTCATAATCTATCCCTTTCTGCACAAGAAGAAATGACTAGCTAGCCTTGCCCATATCCTGCCAAAGATCTCCCTTCTTTTGCTCATTTCCTCTATCTGTATCAGTTAATGTCTCTATCTATTGTACCTGTGACAGATTCATTCAGTACGTTTACATCAAGCACAAATTTGGTCCTTACGATATATTTCTTTTGAACTGATTTCTTGCATCAAATCTCTGGCTAAGGTTCTGTCTACTCTTGGAGCTAGGGAGGTGATCATAGAATCATAGAAGATTAGAGTTGGAAGGGACCTCAGGAGGTCATCTAGTCCAACCCCCTGCTCAAAGCAGGACTAACCTCAGCCAAATCATCCCAGCCAGAGCTTTGTCAAGCCACAGGTTAAAACCTCTAAAGATGAAGATTCCACCATCTCCCTAGGTAACCCATTGCAGTGCTTCACCACCCTCCTAGTGAAAAACTTTCCTAATATCCAACCTACACCTCCCCTACTGCAACTTGAGACCGTTGCTCCTTGTTCTGTCATTTATTACCACTGAGAACAGCCTAGCTCCATCCTCCCTGGAACCCCCTTTCAGGTAATTAAAGGCTGCTATCAAATCCCCGCTCTTTCCCAACTCATATAGACATACTCATGCCAGCTTTTATTGAATTAGTGCACTATAAATAGTAGCGTAGCTGGGGTAGCTTTGGTCTCTCTGAATATGTACTGTGAAGGACGGATCTGATGCCTATAGGAGAGTAGTTTTATTGAATTCATCAGTGAGGGTCTCAAATTAATTTATTAGGAAAAGCAATTGAATGACAGGCCAAGTGGCACAAGCACAGGAAACAGGAGATCTCACTCTTTTTGCTTCCCTGGTATCAGTTTGAGAAATAGGAGAGTAGTAAAGGGTATATATGTTAGTCCCAGGATCCACAAATCCTTCTTCCCTGGGTGACTCAGCTGGGGTTACTCCAGGGCAATTTAGGCCAGCTGAGGTCAATTAAGGAGCTTGCCCCAGCAGTTAAAAGCCTCCCTGTCAGGCAGATTGGGGAAGCTGAAAGGGAGTTTGGAGGAGTCGCTCTGTGCTGCTACTAAGCTCGGAGCGATTGCTGTTGCTACCACAACCCAAAAGGTACCAAGGTCAAGGGGAAGCCTGTCCGGGCACGGCCAGGGATCATAGGCATAGAGGCCTGAGGGAGGACCCTCACCCCGGATCCAGGAAGCGGACCATGAGCAGGGGGGCCAAGGACAGGCGACCCAGGGAAGGTGGTAGCTCACGAACTAAGCAGTTTAAGGCTACTCCTCACAGGGTCCCTGGGTCAGGGCCAGGGTAGAGGGTGGGATCAGGCTCCCTCCCTGCTCTCACCCAGCCATACCACCAACGTAGCTGAAAAGGGTGCAGGACCCACGGGAGGGCAGAAAAGGCTGCCCTCACCACAGAACCCATGGGGTTCAGATGGGTTTCTACTCGCCACAGCCCATGCTACCCTAGCTACACTGTTATTTTTAGTTCATTTGTGCAAGTATGTCTAGGCAAGCTGGGAATCTCATTCCCAGCACTAAATGCATCAAAGCCTCATTCAACAGCTGCATCAAAGCAGATTAAAGTCATGCTGACAAGAACGCCCTTGCCTTCTGAGGGACATAACTGCTATAAAACCAGTAGCTGCTCCAGGGCCCAATATGACACTTAAGCCACATCTAATTTTGGGCCCAGTGGAAGTGAGCAGGGCTGCAGGACTGGATCTCTGATTACTAGAGATGGGTGATCTAGTTTGGAAAAAGTAAGGCTCTCCCCTTTCTTTTCAGAGGTTCGATTCAAATTCTGCTCTGAAAGAAATGTTTGTTTAACTTTTTCCATTATTTTTATTCCCCTCTGACATTCAAGGTTCCAGACTAGACAAGAAGCAGAAACGCTGAAATCTTATGAGCCAATATTTTTCATAGATTCCAAGGCCAGAAGGGACCCTTGTGATCATCTAGTCTGACCTCGTAGACTGACTTGTTTGGAAGGAGAGAAGTAGCATTATATTTTCCATATAAAAGAATAACCATGTTCTTCCACTTGCAATTACCTTTATTTTACTGTAAGTGAACAACAAGACTAAGAACAGAAGCAAGGTCTTTATGAAGGAGTAAACAGTGTTGGCCTATCCGTCTGCAGCCCTGCACCCTGTGTTGTTATTTACATTGTTGCAAAGTGGGTGTAAAATACCACCAGATCAGAATAACAGCATTTGCACCAATTGTGAAGAGGGGTAAATGACGACCCAAGATGAAAGACGGTAAAGAACCAAGTCCTTCATGTCTCCTCTGCGACGTGTATCAAAAAGTTGCCTTCTGAAGACCTTGAGGCTAAGACCCATAAAAATGTAAGGCGGCACAAAAAGAATTTGTAATTCACATAGCTACATATGCTACAGGCAATACTGATAACCGCACAGTAAATCACTTTCTTGCAAGGTCAGCAACCCATTCTTGCTTTTCTGAAACTTTGCCAATAGCTTCAGTCATTAAAACTATTCATAGCTTTCTCTTCTAAAAAGATAGTTCTGCATTATCATTGGCAGCCAGTGGCTACTATGAAACATCAGGGGATGAGATGTGGCATTTCTGATCTTTTCAGTACTGGGTCTCCATTTTGCAGAGGGGGAGAGGGAGGCACAGGGAGGTTCAGTAACATGTCCAGGGAGTTAGTGCAAAGCTGGGAATCCCAATCCTGCCATCTGTGTGCTGGACCACACGGCTCCTGGCACGTGGCTGCGTTTCAGCAGCGGGTGAAAGGATAGGAGATGTGTTGCATCTTTGAGGAGGATACTGAAGATGTGGCCTCCAATAGTAGTCAGGGCTGGGGGTAGAAAGACCAATTTACTAGGTGTATAAAGTGACAGCATGTGGAAATGGTAGTTAAACTGGTGTAAATGGTGGATTCTCTGTATCTCGAAGTCTTTAAATTATGATTTGAGGACTTCAGTAACCCAGCCAGAGGTTAGGGGTCTATTACAAGAGTGGGTGGGTGAGGGTCTGTGGTCTGAAATGTACAGGAGGTTACATTAAATGATGATGAAGATAGTCCCTTTTGGCCGTAAAGGCTATGAGTTATTAATTGCTGAATACATTTGTTCCTCTTTTTCAAAAAGGTATTTATTTCAGTTACTATTTGCTCGGAAAGAAAGACAGTTTTCACTAGCTAGTAGTGGATTTTTTTACACACACACACACACACACACACACACACACACACACACACACACACACACACACACACACACACACACACACACACACACACACAGAGGAAATATGCTTGCAAAAGTACCTTGAAGTTGAAACTGTAAAGTCCTTCTGGATGACAGGTGCTAAGTAAATGTAAGGCATTATTATATTGTTCTAAAAGTATTGCATTCTAAGAATATGCACTTGAACTGGTATGTCCAGTATGTCCTGCAGGATTTACATCGACTTTACAGTTGGGTTATTGCACTTGACAAATAGTGCTCCGCGTAAATGGCTGAACGCACCAGCACATTCAATGGTAGTTCTCTGTTTTAGGACTGGATTCTGATGACCTTTTATACATCTTAAGTAAGTCTGAGCAGCTCCTGGGTCTCAGAGCCCAGGTACAGTCTCCTGAAGCCACAGTTTCTGAACCAGATGATAAAGGGAAAGGTGGAACAGTTTTTAGTGTAGCCTAGTAGATAAGCACAGGACTGGAACTGAGGACACCTGAGTTCTCTTCTGGGCTCTGCCACTGGCCTGTTGGTGACCTAGAGCAAGTCACCTCACCTCTCCATGCCTTAGTTTCCCTATCTGTAAAAGGGGATGATAATACCTACCTCATTTGCAAAGTGCTTTGAGATCTATGGATGAAAAGGTTTATGTAAGAGCTAGGTTTTATTGCTTTTTATAGCAATGGCATACAGGGCCATTGTGGAATAGTGCTGGCTTTCCTGATTCTCCAGATCAGGAAGGGAGTCTCATGAAGAACGAGTACTAAAAATAAATAGAAGTATACACATTCCTAGGCTGGACATTCTTACGACTGAGATAAAGGAGGTGGATTCCTCATACACTGAGGTTGTTGCTCCAGGAGATGGGATTTCAGCTGAGACTAATACAGGCTGTGTATGTCTGAGAGAGCATTCGATCATCAGGAATATAGACCATTGAGTAAGTGGTGACAGTGAGAACAACTTGGTGATTTGTCTGGTAGGTGCCAAGGTGGCGAACGTCACAAAGCCCTTAAATGGATTTCTGATGAGAGCTAGGGAGGAGCTGTGGTCATGGGACATGAGGATACCTGTGAAGTAGGAAGATGGAGAATACAAGCTCTGGAGCTAAATTTAGACTCCTAGGAGGAAGGCTTAAGTCCAGGGCCTCAATGATAGCTTCCTCTAAAATGCCTCCATTTCCACATGCAGGTCCGCCTAGGCAATGGGAACTTCAGGGTCTCAATGTGTGGTTGAGAAGGTGCTGTAAAAATGAGGGGGTTCACTTTTGGTGCCAGGGAACATCTAGGGGAAGCTGGAGTGTTATGACATGGACTAGGCCTCGAAGCCCCTAGCTGGAGGCCTAGTGACTCTGCCACACCCTGCCCCAAAAAAGGACCATGGAGACGTGCCCCCAAGCTGCCTAAAGCAGCTGAATTGGGACTCAGCCAATCAGAAAAGGGGCTGCAGAGAGCAGCCCATCAGGGCCCAGCAAGCTTATATAGAAGGAGCTTCAGAGCCAGAGTGAGTTCAGTCTGCTGACGGAGACCAGGGGAGCAAGAAAGGAGCTCCTGGCTGGCTGCAGGAGCTTCAAAGACAAGCATTTACTGGCAGGGACCAGAGGAACAAATAAGGTGATTCTGGCTGGCTACTGGGACTCCACAAAAATGAGGGCTGCAGGGGAACGGCACAGGGAAACCCAGTTAGTTAGAGGGGTGTGGTATGTGACTGCCACTTAGAGAGCCCCTAGGTTGGGGCCCAGAGTAGTGGGCAGGCCCTGGTCCCGCCTAACAGCCACTGGGAAAATGGCTACACCCGGAGAGAAAGGAATTCAGACCGGCTCAGGGACACAGAGCTGTCACCCCCATCCCTGAGACTGACCCCGTTAGAAAGCTGGAATCAGAAAGCTAAAGGACAGATGAAGAGTCAGTTCAACAAACTGAAGTTTTTCAGTTCAGGTCAAAGTGACTTCAAAATGAAATATATGAAGTGGTTTTCCAAATGGAAAATCAAAATATTTCAGCAAAATCAAACATTTGGAGCCAGTCCTGGTATAAGAGGCTACTTGGTGTGAGTAAGGGTATCATAGTCTGGTCTGGAGGTCTCTCTTATTTTAGTTTAGATTTTGGGAGTGGGGGAGAGATGTACTTCTTTCTTGTTTTCCTTGTCTTAAAGAAGATCTCCTTTCTTGCATGGCAAATGTCCCAGATTACAGACCTTGTTCTCCTCTCTTTACTTTTCTTGTCTGATTTCCACCTTTTTTGGCAGCTGGCTTCTTCCACCTTTGCTGATGAGACATGCAAATGAACAGGAGTCTGTAGAGTGTGGTTCACTTCTGGGCACCAGATGGCTGCTTTCAGAGTTTGCATAAAACTGCCAAGTCTAGGAAAAGCAGTTCTCCTTTCTGCTTGATAGGAGCTTTCAGCAGTTCCTCCTGATTTTTAATTTAGCAGAGTCGCAGAATGGGCACCATTTGGCATCCTGCTTCTCTGAGCCTGCAGAAATTCCCCTCTGCTTTCCCACACAAGCTAAAGCAACTCATTGTATGCTTCCTGGCTTCACATTTTCTAGCACCTCAATGGATAGGCCTGGCCAGAAATTATGTTGACAGGAAGTTCAGAGAGTAGTTCAGAGAGAGGCTTTCCCTTCACACAGAATCCATATGGATTCTGGGATATTTGAGTGACTGGACTACAATGTCTCTGCACCCTCTCTGGGAGGGAAGTTTCTCTCTGATGCGGGGTATGAGACTGTTAAACTTGGTGTTCACCCAAGAAATCTGTCCCCTGCTGCAAGGTAGGAAATTAGCTAGACTTTGATTACAAACCAGTAGTATCAAGATGTGTCCAGATCAGCTTTATCACTTTTATTTAGTTTTGCCTGAAAGGCCTTTATAATTAACATTTTTGTCATAGCTGCAGCTGACATGGCATCTGCAGCTCGACCCTAATGCTGCATTAACACACCATATTTTGCATTAAGGACTAGGTTACGACTTCAACTATTCATCAACTCAAGGGCATAAGGAGCAAGGAAACCCTCCTAATATCTTGATGAGAGCTTCCCAGAGTTTAGGTCAGGCATGAAGGAGTAAAGTGGGCTACTCACCTACTCGCTCACTCACTCCCTGGAGAAGGTAGGTAGGGATTGGTTGGGGACAGATTGATAGAGACCATTGACCTACTCGCTGGCTGGGGTTGCTGAGTCAGGACTGGTTTAGGCCAGCAGTAAATTATTACTCCCTTGGAGCAAGGAAAGTAGGGATGTGTGCCTTTCTCTCACGACACCTCCCCGGCTCCTGTTGATATGGTGCAGCTTATGCATTACGCCTTTGCTTGAGACTGAGCCTAATGTCAGAATCTAGCCCACGTTACTACAAGACTGTGTTCTGCCATAGATTTTGGTATAAATTACCCATCCACTTCAATGAAGGTTCTGTGTATGGAAGAACAGTAAGATACTACTGACACTGTGGACATGGTAGTTCCATAGCATGGCTTTAACTAGGGCTTAAAATATGTGGGTTTTATGATGCACACTGCTCAAAATGTATGGATAATCTAGTTTAAATCTGTGGTGGCTGGGGCAGATGGGTGTCGTTGCAATATTTTGTCATAGAAATAAGAGTGAACTACAGGGTCAATGGTACAAGAGCACCAGCAGTGAGAAATTTTGAGTTCTGAGACATAATGCCTCCTCTGAGCCATTGCTAGAGGCCTAATTTACACAGTTGCCACAACCACGATATCCCCATCTGGACACTACCGCATTAGAAAGAGTAATCTGGTAGCACAGAAAGTTAAAATGTGGTTTCCCTCAAACCAATATGCATTTCTTGATCACAGAAGCATATCCGTAGAAGAAAGAGAAAGAGACTAATTTTTTTTCACAAGTAATTGGCTTTAATTTGCTTGGAGAGTGTATATTTGCAACATGTACTTAATCAGAAAAGACTTTGAGAGTATACATCTTCTCACCAGCATTGGGGCGGAGTTTTGACTGTCTGTATGCTTGACTATGGATTTCTTTGGCTCAAAGGAGGAGGAATGTGAGTCTTAGCATGAAGTGGTCTAAATATTTTACACCAATTCAGAGAAAACAGAGAACCTCTTTAAGTATACAGTAGACAGGAACTGTTGGTTTCACACCATAGTGGCTGATGTTCTTGTTACCTTTTAGCCCTGCTACAAATGGAGTGTAGATAACAGAACAAGCTCCGGGGAGACTTGTTCAGTTCTAGAGGTATATGTAGATTCATAGTTGTTTTTTTTAAGGCCAGAACGGACTACTATGATCATCTAGTCTGATTTTTCTGCTTAACACATGACATGGCATTTCACCCTGTAATTCCCTCCTCGTACTTGATGGTTGACCTAGAGACTATCTTGATTCAAAGATGCTAAGTAATATGAGATTTTACTACATCTCTCCATAAACTGTTCCAATAGCTAATTACACCCAGTGAATTTTATCTCCTGCTTTTGGTTTCTCCTGCCTGCTTTGTCCAACTTCCTCTTTTTTTGCATCACTTTGACCCTGCTATAGCAAAGCCAAAGGGATACTTAACACCATTGCACTCATTTCCCCCAGTGATACTGATCACCAGCAGACCCTAATCTACTTAATATGAAGCCAGAATGGGGAGCTGAGCAGAGAAGAGGTAGTATATAGAGCCCTGCAAATTTACAGATATCTGCATTATATCCATGGATGTGGTTGTATTGTTCACCATCTTTGTGGATTACAGCTCGGATATGGTTATAATTATTCAGATTCACATAATACCGGTGAAAGTTCACTTTGCTTTTGTAGTGCATTGTCAGTTCGTCAGCACAAATTGAAATTGTCACTGTCACCTGTCTGCACTTCCATGCCAGTTGCTTCCAGAAAAGATTCCAAACTGTATTTGAAAAGCCAGTGGAGAAAGAAATTGAAAAGAAATTAAGTGCTGGTACATACAGTTTGAAGGAAAATGAGAGAGGCAAATAAGCACTTTGGAATACATTCAGAATCCTTATGGATGAAAATGGAGATACTGGGGCTGGATGTGTCGCATGCAAAAAAAAGTTGGTGATCCTATTAGCCATAAAACTGGCACTTAAACCTTATTTAAAGATAAAGGTAGACCAAAGTTGGGATCCGGTTTGTTGAAATGTATATTAGCACATGAGACATGAGGATTTATAAAATAAACACTACAGCTAAGAGGCACTTGCCAAAGCAGGCAAGAACACAGATCCAGTAACTGTCAGTGGCAGAAAGAAGGAACTGAGGGGGCGTAGGGCTGGCAGTGCCTCGTATACTGCACCATGCATGTGGGACTCCAGGAGGCACTGAAGCCGGCCCTAATTATTGACTCAGGAATTATTGAAGTTTGTAGCAACAGACATAAGACCTTTTAGAGGTAGTCAGTGGGAAGGGATTCCTTTCGTATTCTCAACATTTGATTAACATGGGGCCAAATATTGTCAAACGGATGCACATGCACTAATACCACATTCCGCATCATTGGCCCAGCATGCTGCACTTGTGGCAGAAGAAAAAAGAAAACAAATCTCCATAGAGCTGAAAAACGGGTCTTTGCACAATGGGTGGAGGGGTTACCCTTGATCTGCGGACAGATGGTTAAAGAAAGCTTGCCTGTTTGGGAGTAATTGTTCACCCTTCCTAGCTGTTGTGGCTCTATGTAATGGAGTGGGTGCTGCGTGACTGACTCGGTTTGACAGCAGAAAACTAGAAACTGCAGAGAACAGTCAATTGGCTGTTCTTCAAGTGCTTGCTCATGTCCATTGCACTGTAGGTGGGTGCGCGCCCCATGCATGGCTACCGGAAAATATTTCCCCTTAGCAGATCCCGTGGGGCTGGCGTCAGCATCGCCTGGAGTCCCACATGCATGGTGCAGTATACGAGGCACTGCCAGCCCTACGCCCCCTCAGTTCCTTCTCTCTGCCACTGACAGTTACTGGATCTGTGTTCTTGCCTGCTTTGGCAAGTGCCTCTTAGCTGTAATCTTTGTTTTATAAATACTTGTTAAGTAATTGTTCAGATAGTTGTTAGCTATTGCTGTAATAGTAGATAAGATAGCCCTGTTAGGGACCTCCACCTGGCATGGGGGGTATGCCCCAATCTCTGGGCTCTAAGCCTTCTAAATCCTGTGGGAAGGCCTTCCCAATTTAGCGACCCCCACAAAGACTGTTTCAAGTGTCTTGAAGGGTCTCATCGAAAGGACAAATGCAACCTATGCAAGAGGTTCAGACGGAGGACTCAGAAAGACCGAGATATCCGTCAGAAGGCCTTGTTAACGGAGGCAGCACTGAGACTGGTGTCGGAGCCACCCTCCTCCCTTCCAGCAGAAGACCTCTCCCCCACACGGCAGAACGCTAAGGATGTGGGGTCGATTTCCGGGACAGCTCAGAGCCAGTGCACTGAGCAACCCCCGCAGGGGCAGGTTTCACCCAGGGCTGAGCCCCTCTGCAGAGCGCCTCTCCCCCCCAGCTCTGGAGAGCAGAAGGGACCCCCCTACATCTTGTGGTGCCATCAATGCTGGAGGCACTTCAGGCAGCAGCTAACCTGTTGGCTCTGCCTGTTCCTTGCGCTACGTCGGCCTGGATAGAAAGGGCAAGGGGTAGGGTGCCAGCATCAAGTGGAAAACCTCCGATAGGTTCCCACAATAGCTGCACGCCTCACTGGTCCCCCAACGCACTCCATGAAATGGGTCACCACAGCAGAGATTGATCCCACCAAGAGGCCGATCCTCTGGGATGCATTCCCCAGCACCGAGGTGGTCTCTGGGGATGGAGCACTGGTATCAGAGGAGCCCAGACAGTCCAACACATCACTCACGATCGCCACCACCCCAGGGCAGTGGCATTGACAAGTTGATGCAGATCCTGCCAGGTATCGAGCAGATGCTCCCTGTTTACAGCCTAGCCCCTCTCGGTCACCAGTATGAGTTCACTCGCACATGGGCAGAGCAGAACCTGGTCGCCAGCATCACAATGCTCGCCCAGGGAGGAGTCCCACCGACCAGTGGGACAGAATATATGAAATTTTTTGACAGAAAAGGAGGATATTGAGCTCATTGATGGTAGTATTGACCACAACACTTTGAGCATATTAATTGAGTTCCTGCAGCCCTTCAAGGAAGCATCAGATGCGCTAGAGCAGTCATCACAGTGCAGTCTCCACTTGGTGCCTGTTTAGTATGAAAAGCTGAAAAAGCATCTCCATTTTTCAACCAATGATGAAGATAGTCTAAGTCATCGCAAATCCATTGCACTGTCTCCTCGAAAAATTTGAAATCAAGCCTATGCACAGAGTAGCAGTTTTCCTGCACTCATGAATGAAGGGGTTGAAAGTTTTCACTGAAGGGAGAGACAGGAAGTTTGAGATCAAGAAGCTTTTCTAATTGCAGGAGAAAAATATTCTTGCAATGAACCTTATGCTTCTTTCGTCAGCTACACAGATAACACCACCAAAGGAAATAAACTGGTTAGAGTTTGAGGATTCGGATAGCGAGCGTGAAAGTGACAACGATGAAGTATCAGAGTGTATCACTCTGAAGCTGACAAAGAATGAAGATGTGCGAATGCTGGAATGATGGAGTCAACACAAGCAGTCAGTCGTGTTGCACGGTGTGTGTATTCCACCTCGCCATTCAGTGCTCCCTCAAGGAGCTTTCTCATGCTCTGGTTACGCAATTAATGAGAATCGAGACTTCACTTAAGCCCGAAACGATGGATGATTTAATGTTTTTACACAGTAACATGTCAAAGAAAATCAGCTGTCCCGAGGAAGACATCTAGGATGAAGTTCCCCAATTCAGGGTATAAGTCACAAGCTAAAGAGAGAGCTTACTTTTTTATTTTATAGTTCAGTTTGTGATTTGGAGCATTATTGACTCGAGACGTTTATTTCATTATTTTTTTTGTAAAAGGCCTGTTGTACAATAAGATTGTTGTTTAAAATAATACCACCACCACCAATAATAGTGTGTGCATTTATTAAACCAGATAGCTTTCTTATCCAGTATGTATGCATGCATGCACACAGATGCTCCTCCTGAGAGGCACAGTGGGATAAGATGCTGGTGCGGAGGAGGATACGTATAAAGGGGAAGTACAGCTCGCAGGTCAGATAGAAGTTAATTATTGCAGATATGGATCCAAATTTTTGTTGCCGCGCCGGGTTCTAGTAGCATATGTTTCACAGAGCGCTCTCCTGGTCATGCCTGGATCCTTCTTCTGGCCTCTCTTTCAGACAGAGGAACAGAGAGATTAACTGAAAGGAGGGGATTGGTTGGATAAGATCCTGCTCTGGCCCCTTTGTGCTGGGTAAAAGGGCTGAGGTGGAGGGTCCTTAAAAGCCCTGGTTCCAGCTGAGACACTGTGGAGACAGCTGTCACTTAAGGTTGCCTCCCAAGGACCCCTTTGCAAGCCCTGGTTTAGGGGGAGGGGCACGTCAGAGTTGGGCTTCAGTCGCCAGCAGAGAGTCTAAGAAGCAGCACCGCCCATTGAGTAGCCGGGAGAGGCTGCCATAACTGAAATAGGCCTCCCAGAATAGACTAAAATATGCTGTGGGCTGCGCCAGCCATTGGAGCAGCTCAGGGTTAGGAGGGCACAAAGATGACTTACGGCCACCGTTGCTCCCACCTTCCCATAGGCAGCTAGTTCTATGTTATGCCTCGAAGGGTGTGATTGCAGCAGGCGAAGACACGCCGACACTAGCATGGCTAAAAATAGCAGTGTCGATGTGGTCAGTGCAGGCTTCATCAACACTGACGTGCACTTGGGTTCCTGGTGCGCTTGTACATGCCATGCTGTTCATCTACCCTGCTATTTCTACCCATGCTGGTGTGGGGGTGATTACTTGAGCTGCAATTACACCTCGGATTACAGTGAAGGCATGCCCTCAGAGGCACTGCACCAATTCTCACTGGTGGTGTAAAGCAGTGGCTCTCAACCTTTCCAGACTACTGTACCCCTTTCAGGAGTTTGATTGGTCTTGCGTACCCCAAGTTTCACTTCCCTTACAAACTACTTGCTTACAAAATCAGACTTAAAAATACAGGTGTCCCAGCCCACTGCTACAGAAAATAGCTTCCTTCCTCATTTTTGTCATGTAATTATAAAAAAAAAAATCACAGCCCCCCGGTTGAGAAACACTCATCTAGTATGTAGTTTGACTATTGTTGGTGGTCATGCCAATGGCCTGTGAAGGGATATTAGATGGGTGGGTTCTGAGTTATTACAGAGAATTCTTTCATGGGTATTTGGCTACTGACTCTTGCCCCCATGCTCGTATCATGCTTTATCGCCATATTTGGGGTCAGGAAGGAATTATCCCCCCAGGGCAGATGAGCAACGGCTCTGGGGGGGTTTCGCCTTCCTCTGTAACATGGGGCACGGCTCACTTGCTGCTGGATTTTCTTTACTTTGAAGTCTTTAAACCATGATTTGAGGACATTCATAGGTCAGAGGTTTATTACAAGAAGGAATGGGTGAGGTTCTGTGGCCTGTGATGTGCAGAAGGTCAGACTACATGATCATATTGGTCCCTTCCGATATTAGAGTCTATGTAGAACAGCGTAATCAAGTCATTACCTGTATGAATTTTTAGTTTTGCTGACATTGCTCATGCTTTTTAAGTAGCCTATTTGTAAAACTAGGCAAATATCTCATTGAGTTAACGTATCTGCTGGAAGACCTCTGCGTTCCCCCAGGGATTCTCGTACTCCTAGTTGAGAACCACTGGTGTAAAGCACTCCAGTACCAGAGCAATTTGCACTTGTGTGGCAAATCCCCTTTTGGGTCTCCTTGCACTGTTTCATCTTACTCACTCTGTACGTCTCTTTAGTCTGTTTCTACTTCCTCTTCTTGTGCTTCCTAGTGTCATCTTTCTCCTATTAACCCCACCATTGCTTGGCCCAATGTGCAAGCTACACAGCTTTGCTTGTCATCGGAGTCCAAACTGCTGCCTCTGTGCTGTAACAGCAGAGGGGAGGAATGCAATGGATGGTGGGAGCTTTTGGCTGGCCTACGTGGAAGATAGCAGCAATCGTGTGAGGGAGTGGGAGGAATGTCCTCTAGGTGAGGTCCACCATATGTAGGCAGCTATAAAAGAAAGGGGATCTGAAAAAGAGACCTGGGCTTGGAAGACTAATTCTATAGAGCTCTGCGCTTCCACTGTCCTTTCCATCCTAAGCACTCTATAAAGGGTAATAAATTAAATCTCACAGCACTCCTGTGCATGCCTCACAACTTACCACTGCCCAAATGTGAGACAGTATTGTATGTCCCTCATTTTGGTCATTTATTTATGCAACAAACTTATAATACTCTGAGTCTTTCCTGTAGCATAAATTACTCTATTACCTCTGGTTCATTGTTTATGGTGTAAATAATTTTTGGCAATAACAATCAGGGGACACTTAATTCGTGTGAAAAGTAAGTAACTTTGGGGCTAAAATGAATGATCTCTCCCTAAATGAGGGGCATTTGGGAGGCACGTTCCTCTGAAGCAAGTAATTACCTGTACCCCAAAAACAAGGGAAATAGAATAAAGGACAATGAAGTACTAGCCTAAAACACAAAGGAAGTCCGTGAAAGAGGTGAGAAGAAAAGGCAGATTGTCTTTCTTAGATTGTAAGAAGGGGGCAGTTGTGTGTTTTGTACAGTACCTAGCACAATGGGGTCCTGGTTGTGATTGGGTTGTAGCCATTTCTATAAGATTAATATTTAATAATAAGGATACTCTTCAGTACATGAACCATAAAACCAATTTTTCTACCTGTGCCCTCTGCATGAATGGCCTGTGGGACTTGAAATGATTACAACTCTGACTGGGGGGAGGGAGAGCAGTTAGGGTTTTCTTTACAATAAGTATGTTTGTTAAGAGAGAAATTATGAACAAAACATGTTTTCCAAAGAAATAGGTTTGTTTCATACACTGAAGCAGTGGTTTTCAACATTTTGCCATTTACAGATCCCTAAAAAATTTCAAATGGAGATGCGGGCCTCTTTGGAAACCTTACACCCTAAGAGTCTGTAGACCATAAGTTGAAAACCACTGCACTGGAGAAATCGCTCAAGAACAGTAAACTCTAGTCACATTGTTACTGCTAAAATCGGGGGTTGAAATCCTGTCTCTATTAAAGTCAATGAGAATTTTGCCCTTGACTTCATTGGGGTCAGGATTTCACCACAGGTCTACGGGACCTTGAGGAATTTGGAATGGCATATTTACCATACAAGTGCAGTTTGCATAAAATAGGTTGCATGCAGATAAGAAGGATTATGATTGAGGCATTTTACTTTTCAGAGGACTTTCAAAGGGTTTTCATTTAATTATTCATGTTAGGGCAGCGCCTAAGGACCAGCCAAGAAAGGGATCTCGTGCTCAGCACTGTTCAGACGGAGTAGCAGGCAGTCCCTTCCCCAAAGAGCTTACAGTTGTAATAGACAAGACAGACACAAGGTGAGGGAAGGGGTAGAGCACATAAGCAAATGGTGTGTGAAGGGGGTTTTGTTAGGAGGGGATGAGCCAAATGGAAAGGAAAGGAAAGGGAGAGGGGACATTGAAGAGAAGGGAGGTGAAGGGGCAGGAGCATGGAGAAGAGGGCGCGAGGGGCAGGTAAGTAGGGATACTGAGGTGAAGAGTTGGTTGGGGGTGGGGAGGAATGGTTGGAGCAAGCGGTCAATCAGCACAGGATATAGGAAGGCAAGTCAAAACTGTAGAAAGGTCTGTAACCATTCAGAGGTCCCTGCTTTGGCTGCTTCTGCCCCTACCAGCTGGAGCTTCTGGCTGGCTACTCACTACGATTTCTCCCAAGGCCACATAGTGGGGGAGGATTTCAGGGCACCACTTGTTTCTAGTCCAGGGCAGAGTGGCGGTGTCTCCTGGATCCATGAGGGGTTGCTGGGGAGAGGGGGAGACCCAGTTGGACCCCATTTTACCCCTCCCCTAGTGCTGCAGCCCATGCTTTTACAAACCAGTATACTAGGTGCGCACTTTTTTATTTTTATTTTATTTAAACTTCAGTTCTCTGCTCCTCTTATTTGGAGGAGCAGTCTCTCTCTTTCTCCCCCTGCCCACATGCTGCAAAGTCCTCTATGTATGCTTTGTGGAGGCTGAATCCCAATTTTGTTTCAGTGAAAAAGCGGAGAAAAGCAGTGAAAAATGGCAATTTTCCCATATAATAAAGTACACCCCACATGATGCATAAATCAGTTTGGAATAGTGCCTCAGAAAAGAAAATCCTGACCACCTCCCCTGCAGTTATACAGTGTTTCTTTTAAGTGTTTCAATTTAAGAATTGTTGATATCTGGGGTCCTCCCTAAACACCTTAAATCACCAAGAAGCAAGAAAACCTCTTTCATTCTTTTAATTCCAGTGGCGTCCATGCATCTCACAGCAAATAAGTAATGTCCCCCTTAAGGCAAATCTGACTTCTGGCATTAAGGAATTAAATTCAGCCACAGGTGTAAGTGAGGTGGAATTTTACTTAATTGCTCAGTTGAGCTCTGCAGTTGGAGTGGTGAGAGAACATTCACTAGGTGCTATTAGCATTAGCTGAGATTTCTTAGCTGGAAGTGCAGAGAGGTGTGTTGTGGCAAGTTCGCTTTAAAGGCAATAATACCTTTTAAAAGATCCAAATTGAAGACTGGATATAGAGCATTTCTCCAGAAGTCTCTCCTGTATATTAGTTCTGTCTCTAGCAGTATATGACAGCATTGTTCCAATAGGGCCATGATTAAGGCTAAAGGAAGTATTCTATTTAAAAAAATCCCTTTACTTAATTATTAGCATTACAGCAGTGCTAACAGGCCCCAAATGAGATTGGGATCCCACCGTGCTAGGCACCGAGCAAATGCATAGAGAGAGACGGTCCCTGTTCTGAAGAATTTGCACTCAAAATATATAGGATGGATAAATGGAAACCGAGTGGTGACATGATTTGTGTAAAGTCATACAGCAGGTCAGTGGCAGAGCCAAAAATAGCACTCAGGCTCCAACCCAGGGCCATAGCCATGCAACCACATCTCTTAGGTATATCCTTTGACCTAAATCTGTTGTGGTCAGTGTCAGTGGAAGGAGGAATTGTTAAGATTGGAAGATACTTGCTGAGGAATGATGACGTGTTCTTTGCTGTTCTTAGGTATTGTTCTCACATAAGTAACTTTGCATTTCATTTTCAAGTACAACAGAGTATTGAATGATAAGTTGTAACATTGTGTGATCTAAAGTTTATTGCTGGAAGAATAATCTCTGTTCACGCTTAAAGTCACAGGGCTAGATTGTGTGGTTTTAAGTCACTGCCCACATGAGGCTGGAGAGCTGATCAGGGAGTAAACGTAATCAGTGGCTCCTGGATGCAGTATACCAAAGGCAGACACAATGCCTCTGTGAGCGTGTGCTGTGGCAGCATCTGCTCCACTTTATAGATGCAGTGTGCACTCCCCCTGAGATGGCCTAGTTCTACAGAATCATGACCTGGCTCTGTCCCAGCTCTTTCTCTCTCTGCTGCTGGTGGTGGTAGATTCACTTGGTTGTTGTGTGCAGAGCCCCCAAGGATTGTGACTATGGCTGACTCCTACACAGAGGGAGCATGAGGGGAAAGAAGGCTCCTTGAACTGTTTCCTGCCCTCCTTCCCCCACCCTCTCCTCTCTGAATGTGCCCAGGGCTAGTTACAATCTAGCCATTGAATTTCTGTAACTAAGGCCTGGTCTACAGTGGTGATTTAGATTGACTTAGTCACTTAAGTCAACCTACGTACACCTGCATCTTCACTGGCACTACAGTTAATTCGAATTAAGGCACCTTGAAAATGGACTTAATAAGACCACCTCAGCAAGTGGCATAGCACCTACATCAACTTTGTTAATTTGATTTAGTGTCAGTGTAGACGCAAATTTTCTTAATTCGACTTTATTGGCTTCCGGAACCTATCCCACAATGCTTCGTTTTGACCGTTGTGGGCAGTGTGTGTGCTGCTCTGTGGTCACGCTCCCAGGAAATGTTTCTCCCTCAAGGCCCAGGAAGATTTGAATTTTCATTTCTGGTGCTGCCAGCACAGAGAGAGTTTTGTGACTGTACTCTGCATGGCTACTGCAAAGCCCCAACGTGCTCCAGCATGGAGTCGACCAGAGGTCTTAGATCTCATCTGTCGGTGGGGGGAGAGGAGCCCATTCTGGATTGGAAATACTCCTGACACAGACAGGTTCCCCATTGAATTTTACAAAAAGTCTGAAACTTTAACTCCTAGGTTATTGAATATGCTCAGGGAGGCCAATCGTGAGCAAATTCTCCCTCCTACTCTAAGAGAAGCTGTAATTTCAATTATTCCTAAACTTGGGAAAGACCTTGGACTAAGTAGTAATTACTGACCAATTTCTTTAATCAGTTGTGGTGCTAAGATTTTTGTTAAAGCTCTTGCTGTGCAATTAGGCAAAATTCTCTCACACATTATATACACAAATCAGGGCAGCTTCCTTTGTTATAGACTCTTTGTGGCAACTGATTGATATAACTGCTGCTTCCAGAGGTTTTAAAGAACGCCAAGCTGTCATTTCTTTAGATGCCAAAAAGGCCTTTGACTGCATAGCCTGGAACTATCTTTTTCATGTGTTATCAAAATTCAGATTTGGTAACCAATTTACTGCTTGGAATAAGCTTTTATACTCTGACCCGACTTCCAGGGTAATTGCCAATGGTATTATTTCCACACCATTTACATTACACAAAGGTATGGGGCAGGGCTGCCCCCTTTATCCTCATTTATCTGATGTAGTTGTAGAACTTTGATGATATGTCTACACTGCAATAAAAACCCTGTGGCACTAGGTCTCAGAGCCTGGGTCAACTGACTTAAGAACATAAGATGGCCATGCTGGGTCAGACCAATGGTTCACCTAGTCCAGTATCCTGTCTTTCAACAGTGGCCAATGTCAGATGCTTCAGAGGGAATGAACAGAACAGGTAATCAAGAGATCCATCCAGTCGCCCAGTCCTAGTTTCTGGCAAATAGCAGTCCCTGCCCATCTGGCTAGTAGCTATTGATGGTCCTATAGTCCATGAATGTATCTAGTTTTGGGGGGTTGGGTTTAAGCCCATTATTGTTGTGGCCTTCACAACATCCTCTGGCAAGGAGTTCAACAGGTTGAATGTGCATTGTGTGAAGAAATACTTATTTTTGTTTGTTTTTAAACCTGCTGCCTATTAATTTCATTTTAGTGACCCCAAGTTCTTGTGTTATGAGAAGGACTAAATAATACTTCTTTATTTAATTTCTCCACACCAGTCATGATTTTATAGACCTCTATCATATCACCCCTTAGCTGTCTCTTTTCCAACCTGAAAAGTCCCAGTCTTATTTATCTTTCCTCATATGGAAGCTTTTGCATACCCCCAGTCATTATTGTTGCCCTTTCCTGTACCTTTTCCAATTCCAATATATCTTTTTTTTAAAATGGGGCGACCAGATCTGCACACAGTAGTCAAAATGTGGGTATACCATGGATTTATAAAGAGGCAACATTATATTTTCTATCTTATTATCTATCCCTTTCCTAATGATTCCTAACCATCTGTTAGCTTTTTTGACTTAGTCTCTCAGGGTTTGTGCTGCAGGGCTATAAAATTGCAGCGTAGATGTTCAGGAGTCTCAGAGCCCAGGCGCCAGCCTGAGCCCGAACATCTACTCTGCAATTTTGTAGTCCCACAGCCTGAGTCCCAAGAGATTGAGTTAGCTGATCCAAGACAACTGTGCCCGAGTCATACCTTTAACCATTGAGCATATCAACAGATTCATGGTATCAAGGTAGGCCATACAGAGTACAAAATTGTGCTGTTTAAGGATGATGATCTTGTATTTGTATTGTTACCATTCCTAACCTTATAACGACTAGTAATAAGTCTGGACAACTCTTAGGATATAAAATTAATTGGGGTAAATCAAATCTTAGGCATTAACAAATATGCCCTTAACGGCCTTTTCTCAGATTGGGACTTTCAGTGGCAATCCTGTTACATTAAATATTTAGGAATACTGATTCCCAATAATCTTCAGGACATCTCTACGATAAATATAGAACCAGCTACTGCCCAAGTGATTAATGATTTGGCAAGACAGAAATCATTAACCTTCAGTTTGTGGGGTAAAATTCATATACTGAAAATGGATGTACTTCCCAGAATTTTGTATGTCCCAAGGGGTCTCCTTATTTCCATTTCTCAAAGTTATGAGAAGAAATTCAATAATACAAGTTACAGCTCCCGCTATTTGGAGGTTTTTCATTTTCGCAACTTGGAAAATTAGCGTATCTCCTTTTTGTTAACGTAGACATCTTGATGTTAAATATGACCCAGCAGATTGATTGATTGGGTTCAGATTGAATGAGAATTGGTGTAACCTTTTCCCCTTTCAGGCCTTATGGGATTGAGTTATTATACATTTGGTGGCTCCAGAGGTTCCACAGTAACTGCTGTGAGGCAAGCTTGGTCAAACTTGGGTAGAAAGATCTGCTTCCATTCATTCTTCCATGTACAGGAGTTTCTTATGAAGCAACATTGTCCTTAAAATCAGTGGTGAAAACCTGATGTGGAGGGATTGGATGGAGAGAGAAATTATGACAGTGTCACAATTTATTGACAATGATCATTTAAACCATGTGTAGATCTTCAGCAAAAATTTGTTTTGCCCTCATCCAGAGTGTGGAAATATCTACAGTTAAAGCATTTACTTATGAATGTATTTGGCTTGGATGCTTTGGGAACTCCAAAACCTCTAGAACTTTTATTATTTTGGAGGACACCACTTCCTGTATTTACTCAGCCCGCAGTACCTTTTACAATTTTGTGACTCAAAATAACTCTGCCAGAGAATGACAATTTGAGAGTTTCTTGGAATAGAAATTTGGATACACAACTATCTCCAACCCAATGGAATAGAATTGTATCTAATGTTAAAAAGAAGCTATAGACCAGAGAGACCTAACAGCTTATTCACTAAAAGACACTTTTTTCAAATGTAATGGTCCACACATAACCTAATGGTAATGGGCCTCGTAAATGCTGGCCAATGTTGGAAATGTAGTTTGGTTCTACAGTAGCTCGTTTTTTGGGAGATCCCCTGTATCACAAATTTCTGGTATGAGGTGAGTCAAAGAACTAATTTGATATTTAATGCTGAGTTGGAGCCCTAAAGTTTCTTTCTTAGCAATCTTCTTCACCTTAGAAAAACAGAGCATAATGCAAAGTTGGTTCAAATACAGAATAATCCTGTTGTGCTACATCGTTCAGAAACTTATGTCTAGCCACTGCTTTGGGGGGAAAAAGGGAGACTTACACGGCATGCACTGGTAGCCAGGTGGCGTGGTTCCAACGTGCATCTTTGTTTGCTAAAAAATTAGCCCTGCAAAAAATGGAAAAGTCGATCCCCCCACCAAACAATAATGCCTGGCTCAGTGAAAGGCTGGCTTCATAACTGACAGATGACTGGCATGCTGTGGAAGGAGAATGCCCCCCAAAATTCAAAGTGATCTGGGCTGACCACTGACTTCTTAGAGGTCTGTGAGTAACGTAGGCCCTGAAGATAGATACGTTGCTTCCCTACCCCCTCTCTTTATCCTAACCCTATTTACTTTGTGTATTACGAAGAATCTTAATTTTTGAAAGAAAAAAGCATGCGCGTCAGGGCTCTTAAAGTAAGAAGTTCACGCTATGCCAAATGTGTGAATTACAGCTTCTTTTTTAACCTAAATAGTTATATTATCGTGTCTGCTCTACCAAAGTGTATTGTGAGGTGTAAGGAGTTATTTTAATTACCCACTAGATATTTCTTTAGACCGCTCTAAAACTAGCTCCATTCCAAAGTAAGAAAAGTAGGAGTGGAACTTCCTCAATGTACTGCAGTATATACAACTCCCAGAACGTGTAACATGCCCTAGGTCATCTAAAGGATTGCATATATTTATATGCAAATGAATATCAGTAGTTCTCCTACTCGTCTTTATGATACATATGAATATGCTGACTTTTTAAAGTTCCTCAAGAAGTTATATCACAGGTTTGACAAAAATTCAAGGTTATTTTTCAACACTAGGGGGAAAAAAAAAAAACACCAATTACAGGATACAGCCAGATGCCTAAAAAACTAGAATCTGAGATCAGATTCCCATGTATTCCATCACAGGAATTGGCACCAAAATATAATCTCAGATTAGAAAAGAAGAATGAATGATACTGAGCAGGAATACCATAAACAGCTTAATCTGGGAGGTAAACAAACTTCAATGCGATTCATAATACGCTGCCCATCCATGTCAGAACTGTAACAGGAAAATTTAATTTTATGACCCAACACAATGGGATGAAAAAGAGAGAGGCCGTCTTCATTGTGGTTGGTCAGAAAGTAAGAAAGCCGATGTGCCATTTCCCAGACAGAAAGAAGAAATGGCCTCCTCTACAAGTGTGTCAACTGAAATAAGTAATATTTTCATGATGTCTGCGATTATTACATTATTAATGCTGCTCCAAACTCCTGGCTGACAATAATGCTTTCATATATTTTTTGAGTCCAACCAACAAGATTTAGCCAGTAACAAACTGCCTGCTATGAAAAACAAACTAGGTCAGAGAAAATTATACGGTAGCCACAATCAAAACATTTCATCCCACCAAATCCCAATGGACTGCCAATTGATTTAATAATTTGTAGACTTCCAGAGAGAAGACCTTCTAGATTTAAATGGCTATTTCTCGTAATAAGAGGAACTATCTACTGCCTTAAAGTTGTCCATGCATTACAGTTCTGTATTAAATCCGGACACTGCCAGGAACTATGTGAATCTTCAAAAAGTTTATTATGATCCGGAGGATAGGAGGAGGGAATTGTTTACATTTGGATCCCATGAGTAGAAATAATGATTGCATCAATAACCTTAGAGCAATACTTTGGCTAATGAAAGCCACAATTTGTAATTTAGGGGAATATTCTCTATTACAAAGAAATTGGGGGCTGGGGGTAAATTTTGGCCATACCTATAGAGTAGGTGTGTATGCAGACCCCAGGAAAAAAACTTTATACATGTTCATTTGATGTTAATGGAGCTACTTACATGTTTAAATATACATATGTGCTTAGGTACTTCATGGATTTGGGGCCACAGTAATGAATGAAATGGAATTTCACAGTAACTTTAAACCAATGAATAAAAATCCTACCCAAGGATTCTAAAAGCATATTAAGAATATTGCAAAGCAGCTCCTACTGGCATATGGCATAAGAAAGGGGTGCCCATTTTTCTTCTTATGTTCTTTAGCTTTGATAATTGAGATGCTTTTGATAAAGTTTAGACAGGTTAAACTTTAAAGCTGAAATTCTGGTCCCATTGAAGCCAAATGGGAGTTTTACCATTGACTTCACTAGGGTCAGGATTTCACCCCTGCTGTCCTGGCAACTTCAGCAGTTAACAGTTCATTTTGTCGATCATCTTTTGATTTACAGCATATAGTCATGAAGAACAGATGTGTTCAGAAAATTCCGAAAGCTTTGATATTTCAAAGGGAGGTGGAGAGAAATCAGTTATGTTCTGCTGTGTGTATATAGCTGGAAATGTTTCTATTTTTCAACCTGCTCTGATGAATAACATGTATATGTTGGTGACCTTTTCCAATCTGATTTTACAAAACACTTCTGTTTTCATGCACTTAAGACCATTTGAATGAAAATTAGACTTTAATTTAGAAAGCGTGCTTTCTTTTTTCCTCCAAAGCATGCACCATCTAGTCTTAGTAGATTACATTTTGACCCTTATTTGAATTTTGTTTAGGGAAAGATGAGGGGTTGGTTTTTTGGTTTTTTGCCTGAAGCATGAGAAGATTTGATTTTTATTTATTTTTTCATGTTTCAGTGCCCCCCCTCCCCAAAAAAGGGGCATTTCATGAAAAGTTATGGGCCATGATATATTTTTCATAACATTTCAATCGGGGGAGGGGGAAGGGGAGTCACTTTAGCACAACGCTAATTGATATAAAACTGAGTATCTTAGCTAGAGCTTCCACTGATGTAAACTAGTGTAGCTCCACTGACTTCAACAGGCATAGCTCCATTGATTTTTTCGTATAGCTATGCTGATTTACACTAACTGAGGATCTGGTTTGGGAACCCCCAGTTTTGGAAGAAACCAAGAAAGAATTGCTACAGAATTTGTGTGACATGTAGGCATACAATTTAAAGAACTCCAAAGCCAATTTACATTGTGATCTATGATAAACTATTAGAGTCCCCATCAAAAATCTTTATAGATGGAGGAGACTGCCTCTTACTTTGTTAATAAATGTTATTAAAATGGTTCTATAACCAAAATATAATTATCTCTTCCAAAGTATACACAAAGAAAATCCTGTGGGTTTTTTTTGATGATGTCAGGAGAACTAGTAATTTTATCTATGCCAAACATGATGTGTTCAGATTAGGGCCTGGTTTACACTGGTGATGGAGGTTAATGTAACATCACTTATGTTGATCTCCGAAAGCCTCCGTCTACACTGGCATGGCAGTTCCATTGACTTAAACTGCGGCAAAAGTCGACGTAATAAAACCACCTCCGCAAGTGGCGTAGCGCCTAATTCAATTTTATTGGGTCGATTTTGCATCAGTATAGACAGAGTGTATTGTAATTGGACGTTAATGACCTCCGGGAGGTATCCCACAATGCCCCGTTGTGACCGCTCTGGACATTTGTGCTTTGCTGTTATGTGGTCAAGCTACCCAGAAATGACTCCTCCCCTCATGCCCTGGGAAAATTTGAATTTTCATTTCCCGTGCAGCCAGCCTGGAGTGAACTTTGTTGCTGGACTCTTCATGGCTATTGCAAGGCCCAAACACGCTCCAGCATGGAGTTGACCAGAGGTCTTAAATCTCATTGGTCTGTGAGGCCAGGAATCTGTTATGGCTCAGCCCAGAGCCAGGAAAAGGAATTTGGACATTTATGGGAAGATATCCCAGGACATGCTGGAGAAGGGACACAACAGGGACACGCAGCAGTGCCGCATGAAGATCAAGGAGCTGCCGCAGTCATCTCAGAAAGCCAGGGAAGGCACATCTGGTGAGGCTTTTTTTTTTTCTTCTTAGCAGTTCTGTCCTTTTAAATTAAACCATGTTGCCCAGGCATCTCTCTAATACAGGGCATTTGAAATGAGCTCTTTAAAGATCATTAATCCTCTCTATAGCACAGTCAAGTGCCCCGGCTTATCTTCTCTGTAACGACACAGCAAGCTGACCCTTCTAGGATGTTAGGAATGGAATGAGTGTCCGGGTTTGCCTTGTGCACTGCAGGGGGAGTGTTGCAGTTGTTTCATTTTCTTAGGTCTGCTAATAATGGCAACCTTGTGCATTTCTGTTCATTTTGTAGGCACCTCGGCCTTGGCCCAACCCTCTAGAAATGCTGTGGACAGACTATCAGAGATTAGAAAGAGGGGGAAAAAAATCAAGAGGCGACATGTTTGGTGAGCTCATGAACGCCTCCACGTCCCCAGAGACAGAGCTCGGAGCGTGGCGGCTGACCTTGTCTCAGAATACGGACATGGACAGGGAGAGTCGCAGAGAAATGCAAGAGCACGATCACAGGACCACGCAGGAGATGCTGCGAATCACGTGTGACCAGGCAGACATGCTGCAGTGGCTTGTGGAGCTTCAGGAGGAGCGGTGGCCGGACAGAGGCTGGAGCTGCAATCCCTCCATAACGCTCCTCCGCCTATTGCTTTGGTGCTCTGCTGCTCCCCCACCCCCAGGAGGTCTCAGAGGAGAATGGCCAGGCTGCAGTACGTGGTCCACTCCACCCCAGTGGAGGCAAACAGAAAGTAGCAGTGGCCCCACTGACAGCTGTCCTGCAAGCAACCACGTTATCTCTTGAGACTGTGAATGAACACTTCTCCCACCCCCATGACTTGAATGTTCATAGATAAAAGTTTGCATCATTTCAACACGTGTTTCTTTATTAAATCATATCTTGTTTGGGAGGGATTTGGAGGTACTGATATCGATGATGGGGGGTGGAGTTGTTGAGCAAAGGCAAACTCCATACAGGAACAGAAATCAGTCCTGCATCTCATTGCAGAACCTGGTTTTCAAAGCTTCCCTAATGCAAAGTGCTCTGCGGTTAGCTCTCAGCATATTGCTGGCATCTGGCTGCTCATAATTGGTGGCCAGTCTTTCTCCCTCCACAGTCTGACCCTGGGGGAACCTCTCCCCCTTCGCTGCACACACATAATGAACACAGCACACACACATCACTGACGGGAGGTTCTTTTCACTCATGTCCAGCTAGTGAGGAGACTCCTCCATTTACCCTTTAAATGCCCAAATGAACATTCAACAACCATTCTGCAAGTGCTTAACCTATTATTAAAACACTCATTATCACTGTCAAGGCTCCCGGTACAAGGCTTCATTAGCCAAAGGAACAAGGGATAAGGGGCCAAGCTCTGAGCAAAGTTCAGGGAAAGTGGCCTTTCGCATATGAAAGTTTTGCAGCCACTGGTCATCATCCCACAGCTGCATAACAACACGGTCCCACCAGTCTGTGCTTGTTTCCCAGGACCAGAACCGGCGCTCCATGGGCTGCAGATGATGCGTTACAGCCTGAAGCAATCAGGAATTGTTCCGCTCAATGCCTTGGAGCAGGACAGCCTCGGTGGCATCGCAGTTGCCTGTGCTTCGGCTTCTTGCTCTACTTCGAAAATACTCAATAATAAGCCGCAATGTATTTGTGATGCTCGCAATAACAGTGCAGCGTTGAGCTGGCTTCACATCTCTGCAGCAATGGCAAGCATGCGGCACAAACAAACGGCGCGAAAATCGGTTTTCTGTTTGTTTGGGGGAGGAAGAGAGGGGGAAAGAGCGTTGCATCATGGGATGATGAAACTTGTCCCAACAGTCATCGCGACTAGTTGCACTGTGGGATAGCGACCCACAGTGCACTGCTTTGAATGTCAACACAAGCGTGGTGAATGTGAATGCACGAGACTGGAGCAAACAGCGTGGTGTGTACACGCTCCAGCAACTTCTAAAAATTGGTGGGTGGAAAGTCAACTTTAAGTCGACTTCACTCTGCAGTCTAGACATACCCTAGATGTTGTGGATAACAGGGGCACATGCCAGCACAGCTACAGTTCTGTTTTCTGTTTAGTGAAGACCAGCTAACAGTGGTATGTGGAATTTAAAAGCTACTCAGAGATATTTATTTGAAAAAATCCTCAGCTAAGTAGTGGGGAATGAGAATTCGTCCATATAGATCTCTGAAAATTGGCTTGATAACTGTAAAGCACTTTATTTTAAAAAGCTCGAATTTTTTATAAGTAGCAACATTTATTTCAAAACTAGAAAATCATGGTTTTGTCTCTCTCCATTTCAGTGGTAGAGGTCTGGGATGGATTTAGTGTGGTGCTATGCTGACAAAAAATGATTTAGTAAAAATAATTCCTTCTTATCAACAAATCTGTCCACTGTGTGTCTAGATTTGTAGCTGCTTGCTTTAAGGATAATTTTTTCCCCTTTTCTCCACTTTTTTTTACTATTGTCAGCCTCTTGGGGCTGACACAGCTCTGGGATGGTAAAGCTGAATCATTTGGGGCTTCTACATCAGCAGAATTAACTAAATTCCAGTTCAGAATCAGCTGAGTAACCCCACTGTCTTCATAGCATAAGCTGTTATTCCTATTCATGAGCCCTGAAAGCAATGAAAGGTTACACAGGTGTAAATGAGAGCAGAATCTGAGGAGCATAAAGTTAGACATCTAAATATTTGTGGGTTTAGACAATTGGAAAGGGGAAAAAATGAGAAAGTTGGTGGCATAATATTTCACAAGGCTTGAAAGAAATGCCAAGGTCTGCCTGGCTCATTGTTTTGTGAAAGCTTAGCTCTGAAACTCAAGCTTTCAAATGTTAGGTTCTTTAATCTACAATCTTTTAATGAGTTTCTATTTGCTTAAGGTATTTATGTTTCCAATCTTAACCCTGTCTTAAAGTATGTCTGAGGATAACTCCTGATCTAAAGGGGGTAGGCTGGAGTGTGTTGATGATGCAAGCAGAAGCTAAGCGAAAATGTTCATATTTGGAAGATTGTGGGAACCAGACAGAGTACAGACCTGCTTCAAGAGAATTCCTTAGCTGGCCAGTGAATAGTGACAGAATACCAGGCTGCTTATATATTCGCTCAAGGTTCTTCAGTGATGTAATTCATTATTCACTCTTATGACTCAGAATACAGAGCATTCGTGTGCGAACGCAATTTGTGAATGGATGCAATGCCCCAAAGTGAATGCAGTCCCTCTTCCATACTGTCTGTGTAAATGGAACACAAAATACACCAACGATCAATACGTGTTCAATGCAAAACCTAGCAATGTCAAGGCTTGAGAAATCGACCATTCTAAAGTCAAGGAATGCAAATTTTAAAGACGACAGCTCAATATTAACCTGGCCTTATGTATAATGCATTATATTTCACCATAAAAGACCATAGGATTTACCTTTCATGCCAAGATGTTTCATAAATCTATTTGCAATCCATAAATCTGCATCCAAGTCTATTTTCCTGTCATCTTCCAGATTCTCAGCTTGTGCACCTGTTCTTTTGTATTTCTTCTCTATCATCCTCTTCCCCCAAAAAGGATTTCAGAGGATAAGATCTCTCCTTAGGGGAATCTGCCTGTCATACACTGCTCCTAAACCTCACAGTAGTCCAGATCCTGTGTGGTGTCAGAGATGCACAAAGCTGGAGAACCAAGCAGAATTAGTAAATCCTAGGTAGCAGCAACACGCACAAATTGATGGATTTTTTCCTTTTTTGGCCCTCAGATTGCTACATATTCCTGGTCCTCCATTCCCCAGCTAGCCACAGAGTCCAAGAATGCTCTCTTTCTCCTGAGTCATAAGGCTCGCAAGAATTGTATTTTACAATTTCAACCAAAAAGGGCCTTTCTTTTCAAAATGAGAATTTTAAATTTTTTCTTTTTTTTCTCATTTTTTTAACTCAAAACTGAAAACTTTCTTTTAAAAAAAATAATTGGTGAAAAATTGTTGACTCTCTCTTGACCAGCTACAGTGGTATTCCTGTAGTACATTCAAACCATTGAAAACCATGTGTGTTGGTTGTTTTCGTTTTTGGTGTCTTTTTGCAGTTATTTCACCAAAACTGAGGGTGGTTATGATTTTGCCATTAACTAACATTGCTCTGTAATTCTCGTTTTCCAGGAGAGTGCAATCGGGAAGAGATTTTCAAAGGTACCGATGGCAGTGATGTGCCTAACTGCCATTTGTGCTTTGAAAATCTACACTAACTCTGAAACACCAACTGGAGGACATGACTGTACAATTTAGGTCCAATGTGCCACACAATAGTTGGGGTCTGGACCTAAACTCTGCTCCCTTTTCCTTATGCCTTTAAAATAAGCTTTTTCCAGAGCTTGCTGAAAATTTTCAAATGAAAGTTTGCAGCCACAAAATGCTGATTCCACAGAATCAAAAAGTTCATGGAAACATGTTGATTCTGCCCAAATTCTTGACAGAAACCTGGCCAACAGGCCAGCCTATCTGTCTGGGTTTTTTGCCAGTCCTCCCTCCCTCACGTGAGCCAGAATGAAATGAAACCTTGCCAGCCCAGAATTTCCCGGGAAATGGAAATTCCCTTGTTTGGACAGCTCTAGTTACATATTATCCAGGCCTCTGTCTATTAACAGGGAAAGCCAGCTGACTTTGCTTTTTCTGTCCTCTTAAATATTCCAACTACATGTTTGCTGTCTGGAAATGATCATTTACTGCCTCCCTTTAGTGCCCTTTCACCACACATTTCCTCCTTGAAGGCTTCTCTTATTTGGCAGCAAACCCACCCAATATGATTCAGCTTCTGCCATGCCATTATACGAGCTGCAGGTAGCTGCTCCCACCACTGAACTCAGCACTGCAGCACCTGCCGACTCTACAAGGTGAAGTTGAATGGAACACAACTTGCATGTTGTATTTTGTGCTCAGAGCACCAAGTCATTCTTTAACATACTCTATAAAGAGGTGAGTTAGAGACTAGTAGAGCAGTTATCATGTTGGCAAACAAGGCAGCCATTAAGTGTTTTTTGGAAAGATCCACCTTCTGACAGTCAAAGGTTTAGGTTTGTCCTGAGCATGAGGTTGCATCCCTGACCATCCTGGCTAATAGCCATTGCTTCCTAGATAGCTGGAGAGAGACAGTGTTGGCCAGCACACTAATATTTTTCTTTTGTTCTTTCAGAAAACATTGAGAAACCATCATAGGTTGAGAAGTAGAGATTTGCTGCAATTTTTCAGCCAAAACCAAAGAATAAGCACAGTTTGTACATGACCCCAGTATCATGCGCAAGTTAAATAGATAGTCCTCAGCTGGAGGTGGTCAGGCTTTCCTTCTTAACCTTCTGCCACAGTCCTCAGGTTTTTCTAACCGCATTAGGATAGCCATAAGGAAGACTGAATTTATTAGAATGAGCCCTACATATGCTCAGAAAGACAAAACATCAAACAACACGCTCTTGTCTTACCTCCTATGGGCTTGTTCAGCCTTGCACTGAAATGACTTGATTGGGTGGGGAAAACACAGTTGTGTTGCATTTATGCATTTTGTGACAAATTATCTATTGTTTGTTGATTACTTTGTTTTTGTGGGACATTTGAGGTTAAGACCAAAGTTGACTGTGAAAAGTTACAGCCAAAACCAAAGGATCTCATTTTAAAAAAACCCTGGATGACTGGGCAACAATATAGAAGACGAAATTCGACATTCAAGTGCAAAGTAATGCACACTGGAAAAAATGATTCTAAGTACATGTATATAATGATGGGTTCTAATTTAGCTGGTACCATTCAAGAAAGAGAGCTTGGATTCATCATGGATAGTTCTCTGAAACATCCACTCAATGCACAGCAACAGTCAAAAAGGTTAACAATGTTAGGAACTATTAGGAAAGGTATAGAAAATAAGACAGAAAATAAAGCCACTCTATAAATCCAGGTTGCACCTACATCTTGAATACTGTGTCTAGTTCTGGTTGGGCCATCTCAAAAAGAATATAGTGGAACTGTTTTAAAAAAAAAAAGGCTCAGAAAAGGGCATCCAAGATGATCAAAGGTATGGAACAGCTTCCATCCAAGGAGAGATTAAAAAGACTGGGACTGTTCAGTTTAGAAAAGAGATGATTAAGGAAGGATATGATAGAAGTATATAAAATCATGAATGGTGTGGAAAAAGTGGATAGAGCAATGTTATTTATCCTTTCCCACAATACAAAAACGAGGGGTCTCCTGATGAAATTAATAGGCAATCGGTTTAATAGAAACAAAAGGAAATACCTTTTCACAAAATGCACAATTAGTCTGTGGCAATCATTGCCATAGGACATTGTGATGGCTGAAAATACAACTGGGTTAAAAGAGAACTAGATACATTCAAGGAAGATAGGTCCATCAATGGCTATTAGCCAGGATGGTCAGGGATTCAACCCTATGCTTGAGCCATAAACCTTTAACTGTCAGAAGGTGGATCTTTCCAAAATTGCCCTTTTTTGTACATAACCTCTGATGCTCTGGTATTTGTCACTGTCTGAGACAGAATACTGGAGTAGGTGGACCATTGGGCTGACCCAATTTAGCAGTTCTTATGAGGAAAGAAAATCCATTTAAAATAGATGTGCCTCTATTCAACATGCACTTATCTGGTTCACTGGTTTGCAGCTAGAATGCTCAACTTCTTGGAGGATTGAATCCTCAGAAAAGAAAAGCAAAGACTGGAGAATCCACTCATTTTTTCTCCCATTTAAACATACTAGCTCATAGCGATAAGCAAGGAAAGGTTAAACATATCTTGGCAAACAAACTTGTATTAAGTGCACTGGCTAGGACTGTTTATACTTTCCTCCTGAAAAATATATTGAGTGTATTAATAGTAGCGCTCAGCTGGTTTTGTGCGAAACATGGACTATGTGGAGTTGCAGTGAGAAGCTGATATCTTGTACAGGAATTCAGGGCTGTGCTTCCTTATTAATTTTTATAAACATCTGACATTTGGCACAATCTGATGCATTTCAAAATCAAGCAGTTGTTTTAATGAGCTTTGGAAATAAGTTGTCTCTGGCAGGGATAATTCAACAGCATCCAGAGAGAGGGTGAATTCCACAGTCTGGGAAACTACCCCATCCCTCCATTTCAGATGGATAGAAAGGGGCTCATAGCATTTCCTGGGGGTCCCCTCCAGCACATCACTTCTCAAGATACTTTACAAACAAGAATGTAAGCTCCTTGGGATACGGCCACTGACTCTTCTTTGTTCTGTGTGGCAGGGAGAAAAGTGTTTCTGGCCGGTTATTAATGACTGAAAATTAAGCCTTTCAACAACTCGGTTAAATACACGAATGATGTCTTAGGGAAACATAACTTATGTTCAGCAGCACCCAGGAACACTACACAATAGCTCAGGACAGGAAATTATAAATACCTCATTGAACTGAAACTGCATGGCATGTTTTGGTATACCCAGACTAGAGTATACCAAACTGGAATTTGGTCAGAGTATGTGGCCTAATGCCGCTACTGTTACAAAACCGTCATGAGATCCTTAGGAACCATATATGACCAGGCCCTTCGTTTTTGTCTCAGTTGAAGGCCTCTTAGCTGACTCAGTGCAACAATTTTAAATAAGAAATGTTTTTCTTTGCAATGTCCCAGTGATGGGCCCAAAATGCAATTTAGTGCATTATCAGCAGTTCCCTCCTGCTTTATGGTCTTATTGTATGTTTCTACAGGGGAAGCCCTGACAGAATGATTTAATATTTGTAATTTGAAGGAAATGGGTGTAACCTTGCAGCTGTATGTTTTTAATAGGTTTGGATTTAAAGAAAGTAGTTTTATTTGGAGAAGAGTACAAAAGTAATTGGTGTTTGGCTGCCGATAAACACAGACTATGGTGATTTAAAATTCTTACAGCGCAAGGCAACCCAATGTAAACAAATCTAAATAAAGAATGTAAGAGCTCAAATTCATTCTTTCCATGTTTGGCCAATAACTGTGGGCTTCTTAACCAAAGAGAATTCAATTAAACAATGAAGGTGCACTAATCGCGTTATATTACTCCACTTTACATGCGCCTGGGACTTAAATCTCACACAAATATTAATCCACAGAGACACATGAAGCTATCTGTGGAATAGACGAGTAATTAGAGCACTTCACAGTTTCATATCAAATAATTATTGCTGTCAGTGTGTGTCAAACATCATTTTTAGTAGTCAAAGTTAGCCGATGTAATTTTAAAATGTGTTATCTGTAAAATACTTAAATAAAAAAATGCCATAACGTGACAGTTGTCCAAAAAGAAAAAAAATCAGAACTGGTAAACAGCTAAATCCTCAAGCAGGGTTTTATTAGTTCTTGATGAGTTTACATGCTCTGTTGGGGGTAAAAGCTTGGCAATATTAAAGGTATTACATTTACAAGAATGGAAATAGCAGGTGAAAAAGAAGTACCAAACATGAGGTTTAGGATGGGGGTATAATCCAGTTTCTAGCTTGTAGCCTCCCTGATCCTGAAAAGTGTTGAGTGACTCCCAAGAGATAGTAAGCCTCTTCAATTCCCCTTTGGTTGCAACGAAAATTGAGACTGCTCAGCCCTTCTCAGGTGTAGGCCCAAAATTAGACTAATTGACAGCCACAACGTACATGCTTTTTTATACCATGAACCATTTATTTCTTCTAACACTGATTTCACTGACTTTTCTAGAAACAGGAAAGGGGCTAGAGCAGTGTATAAAAGGCCTCCAACTCTCCTTAAAGTCATTGGGAGTTGGATCCAGGCCCAACTACGCTTATAAATTTTGCACAGATGGATATAAATTAAGCATGTAGGATTGGGCTCTATGGGTGTCATCTAGATTATAGAAGACCTAATTCAGCAAAGTGTTGAGTAGCAAATGGGGGTAGGAGGACTCTGTGAATTTTTTTTCATCAACTAATCACAAATTTGGCTAACACTATGACTATCTGGTGACTTTGGAAAAAACAATCTAATGTGGATGAAAAAATTGTTGCAACTAGTGAGGGGTTAGCTGGCCTGGAAATACTGTCCAATTAGCCTTTCTGGCTGTGTTTCTATATTCCCACTGCTGATCCAAACCAAAGCCAAAAATCAATAAATCAGATTATTTTTTAAGCATAGATTTGTGATTCATTCAAAGGATGGTTAAAGACTTCAGCGGCACTTGGGGTTGATACCTGTGAACAATTTGATGGGATCAGGCTGATTTCACTAGCATGAATTTACTGAACTGTGTTAGCATCAAGTTGTGACTCTTTGATCAAGACATTTTAATGCAAAATATTTGCCCTGCAAAATAAACAACAAAAAGTGATGATCCTATATGAGACTGTTCTACGTCTCTGTCACCACAAACTATTTCTCTCTTTATAGACCATTTAATATTCTGGTTGGAACTGTTATGTGGAAAAAACCAAGTTGTTTGGACTAAAGCCTGGTCTCTAACCCAAGAGATTTTAATCCAAATCATAGTGTTATTCCAAATGGCTTAGGGGAAATGAGGTCAGTTTGGGTCAAAAGAAGTAAAAGTATAATTTTCTTGGCCAATTGGTGTAGCAGCTAGTTCAATCAAGGGCAAAAATTCCATAACCCAAAATTAAGTGTTGGTTTCAACTGAAGACTTCTTCCCGCCAGAATTAAATCATTAATATGAGACTTCTGACTGCAATGATTAAAGTAAAAGATCATGCTTCTTGCTGCCCAAAATCAGTTCCAGGATCATAGGTAGCAAATGCATTCATCTTCACTCTTCAAGCTTTCAATATAGTGCCCTTCCAGCTCACCTCTTGTTAGGTTTATGTTCTCATCCTTTGGGTGACCCCAAGGCCTTTTGGCGAATACTGGAGAGTTAATAAACCAAGAGAAGTTTCCCTTTGGGGACTGCTGCGCAGCTTGGTGGCTAAGAACTGATGTGGTGCCTTTGGTTGCCCAAATGAGGATTCTTAACACCAACTTTCAAATACACTATGAAGGATTCAGCTACCCTGTCATACAGCTACATAAGATGTGTTTGAACAATTCCCTTTTTTCAAAAGCAATATTTTAACCCCACTACACAATTTTTGACATACAAATAGAAACTCAGTTTTTTGTCCACACTTTTCTCTTGCAAAAGTGTTTCCAGTTCATACCTACAAATGAAGTAAACGTTGCCGTTACCCATTCCTGCCTGGCTTTTCTAATCAATTTGCATGCCTTTTCAGATGCAAAGCAGACTTCCAAAATGTACCCTGGCATTGAATTCAGCATGGCTGTGAGGAAATTTTTGGTTACTAGAAAAAGACGAGCCTAAATTCACAAACCTGTTTCTATGGTCTGTTTTAAGAAGAAATATGTACTTGATTACAAATTGCAAATGTATTTCCCAAGCTTGTTCTTGTGCCTTTAACTTTAACTAGGGTTGAGTGAAGTAGCCCCATCACTACAGGAAGGTAGTATTGGCTGTGGCTTCACCAGCTGACTCCTACTGCTTCCTCTGCAGCTTCCCTACTGGCTGCCTGCAACCACAGAAGCTGGTTGGGAAATGGAATTTCAATTCTGCAGGAAATGCTAACGTTTAAAAAAAATTGTTTTCATTTGGAAGGAAAAGCCGAAATTTTCTGTGTAACTCCAAAAAACAGGATCATCTACAAGTTTTGTTGTGGTAGTGTAATTTCATTTCATTTAGTTTTTACTTTTGTATTTTATATTATATTTAATATGATGCGTCCTATGATAAAATTAAGATGACAAAACTAAAAGACTTGAAACAATAGCGTTGAAACAAAATGTTTCCCCTTTTATCCATTGAAAAATGTTGTCAAAATTGACACACAGCCACAAAACTTTTGATTCTGACTAAACTTGATTTTTCAAAGGACAACTGTTCTGTTGAAATAATTTTGATTTCCTTTTGCTGTTGGGCACTGAGCATTCTTTTAAATTTGGCCATGGGAATAGGACTGAGCCCCTTGTCCTCAGTGAGTATCTGATTCTGACCTCGCACACATTGAGTGACTCCTGATTTATGCTGTTGTGTAGTCAGAAAGTGGCCCAGAGAGCCCTCTCAGGGAGAAGGGGAGAGGAAGGTGCAGCTCTTGGGTTAAAAACCCGGAGCTGTGCACTTTTCTTCCCTGTGAGCATGTGAAGCTGTTCAAACACAGACCCTGTAATAAATGGGACTAATCCTAAAGCCTGCATTTTTTCTCTCATATTTTAATAAGGTGTTTACAACTGCACAAGTCTGAACCATTGACACCATCCAGCAGCCTTTTGCCTAGTCCTGCTGGTCTCAGCCTTTTCTTCTGTTGCAGCAGATCTGTCCTTTGAAGTGAATGACACGCTGATAGGAAGAGTTCTAGGCACAGTAAGACAGCGAAGTATTCTAAGACTCATCTTTAAATACGAAATAAAATTTCAGTTGCACGGCTGCAGAAATACTTGGCCTACTGATGCTTTTCCCATCCAGCACTTCCTTGTATCCTTCCCTTCATACCCCCTGTGAGTATTCTGATTAGCTAAATGCCAAAAATATTAATCTTCTCATCAAGCCAAAATAGTAGTGCAGTGTCCTAGCAACATATGGCTTAAACGTGCTACTTTAATCTACCACTCATGCTACTTGAGAACATAGAACCTGATGCAAAGCCTATTGACGGTAATAGGCGTCTTTCCGTTGACATCAATAGGCTTTGGTTCAGGATCATATTTAGGCTTTGTCTTCACTGCATAAAAGATGTGTGTTTACGTTGGTATAGCTATCTCAATGTAAAATCCTAGTGGAGATAAGGCCACAGGTAGGTTTTTATCTCAATATAGCTAGTCAAGGCCAATCATATGCCTCTCACGTGGGGCTCACCTTGAGTAACTATGCTGAGGTGAAGACAGTAGTGCCATGTCTTCTCTAGGATTTTGTAGCTTGAGAGGTCTCAGTGTAAAAACACAATATTTTTTCAGAGAAGACATATCCTCAATTGACCGTTATTTTCATGTACTAATCTGATTTTGTGATGTAATCCACGTAATCACAAAAGGTTACATGGCTGCATTAATCTTCTGACCTTTGAATGCACCATGTCATTTTTAAAAAATTGTAACCTATATTTTTAATATGTGAAAGGGAGTCTGTTGAGTAATTTGGATTCCAAATTTAGGGATGCTTCAGGCTCCCACTTAATCATGTTGAATATTACCACTGGTTTCAATGGAACTACTTGTGGAGGGAAGTTCTACACAAAGACTTTGTCCCTAGGGCTGGATTTCTGTATTTAAAATTATTTCACTAAACCTATTATTAACAGATATTTCAATGATTTTTTTTTTTAAATTGACTATTTTTTGCTTAGATTTAAACCTGCCCCTATAATATCTGTAACTCTTGCAACTCAGGCACTGCAATGTTAGGCTAGAATATGAGACCCAGAAAGTGAAATTGCTGAAGAGCTAATTAAAAGCTTATTATTTATTTGTAATTGTAGCCCATGCTAGGTGCTGTACAAACACAGAACCTCGTTTAAAATGGGTCCTCAAGGCATCTGCAGCCAAGATCTGTAGAGTTGTGCTGCTGGGGAAGGGAGGGCAGAGTTCTGGATGTGGAAGCTATTGTGGACATCTTAACTTGCAGTGAATGTCCGTGATACTGCATGTTTGTAGATGGATCTCTCTGGTTGATCCATGGAGGGGAGGAAGCCTCTCCTGCTTCCCTTCTGACCCCAGAATAATATGGAAGGAATTCTATGCAGATTCTTCAGAGACTTTTTTCCCCCTCTGAATCTTTTCCTGTACAGTTTGTTTGGGGGAACGAGGGACTGATCTGGCCTATTGTATTTATAACTGAAATGTGTCACTTTAAATTATAGATTTCAGTTGCATTCATTTTACATTTAAATAAAATGTTAGCATACTTTATTCACTCTTGCTTTCCCCTTTAGGTCTCAGCTGCAATGGACCAAGGTAATGGTGTTTGGGGGTGGAGGTTAATCTAAAACTAATGCTCCTCTGAAATATTGAAACTTCAATAAGACAGTACCAGGTATTTGGAACAGGAAATGAACTGTATTTTCAAAGTTTTCCTTTGTGTTATGCAACAATGAAGTGGCTAAAATACTTGTATTATTTATATTTTTAAAATGTAGTTAGAATTTAGTAAATGCAGGTGAAACTGGTTGAATAGGTTACCCTTGTGGAAAACTGTCATCATTATTTATGTTGCGGTAACACCTAGGAGCCCAGTCCTAAGCCAGGATCCTATTGTGCTAGGCCCTGTACAAACACAGTGCAAAAAGATGGTCCTTGACTTGTAAGATTGCTTCAAAATATACCCAAGCATATAGAACATAATTTTGCTCCTCCTTGATTAGAAGATCAACTCAGTTAGATAGACAGATTTTTTGGTCCCTTGAGAAGTCACTTCAGACCAATGTCACTTTATAACAGTAACATGTAATAATTCTTATATTTGTGTGCCACATGTGATGGCAGATAATGAAAAATGCACGTTCTGCTCATTTCCTAAATAAATATGGGTCCCAGCTCTGCTTTCATTTATGCTGAATAAATCCAGCTAGATATTGTTGTATTAATTTAGATGGAATAAATGACCCAAAGAGTCAAAAGTGTTACCATGACTCTGAAACTGTCCAACATTAAACAGGTTTAAATAAGGTTTGTGGTTTGGTACTCAGAGATCTCAGCCTGCTTAGTACCATGACAAACACTAATAAATTCATGCCCAAGGTTAGAAAGGTATTAATTGAAAGACACAAAAGGAAAACAATCAAAACGAGAGAAAGAGCACTGAAACTGAAATGGATTATTTATGCAAAACAGGTTTTGATTAAAATTTATCAGAGTCCCTTTTTGGAGATAGTGAATATTGGTTAAAATGACTTTTCCAGTCAAGCAGTCCTCAATGGGGAAGAAAAGGGTTAGTTCTGTTCAATACAGAGTTGGGACTTTTCTGCTTTAGACAAAAGAGACTCGGAAAGAAGAGAGAGGATTGTAAAGATGAGGGAAAATACCACTTTGGTTGAAGTTGTCAGAATAAAGAGTGGCTGGTCAGCCACAGAGGGATGCCATGGGCTAGCAGGTCATCCAAGGCAGATGTTGATCTGGACCTCGGCTTACTTGCCTGGTCAGAAAAATCGTCTAGTTGGTCTGGTCAGGTTTCTCTCCTTTACTAGTCCAAGCAAAGCTGGATGAGGCATCTCAGCTCACCACGCCAGTGTCATGCAGTACAACTGAGTTCAGGAGTAGGGGAAAAGCCAAGAGAGAGAAGACAGAAGGATGACTGGGGGGGAGAGGCAGGGACAGAAAAAAACAGATCAGGGAGAGCAAGATAAAGCAGGATCTCATGTGTCAAGTTGGGGTTCTCTCTAGTGTAGCAATGATGGTCAAGCATCCCCACTGGACATCCCTAAGGAGTCTGGTGTCATGGTAACAATCCTGCTGCTGCAGCTGCAGTGATGGTAAAAAGTTCCCCTTTTTCTCCCCAAAGTTTTCTTTTTTTTTGGTTTTGTTTTTTGTTTTAAGGGCTGAAAAAAGGTAATGGGTGGAATAACACATCTCATTATTTTATCCACCAACTACTAGCCCCAATTTTTGTAACATCAATTTTAGTTTCTCACATTTCTGTTCTATTGCTAACATTTTACTTACTGATTGTCATTGCTTATTCAATGATCCTGGACAGGAAACTCACGTCTGCTAGGCTTGTATTTTTTCTGATTTGTGTATGAATCACTTGAGAGACTAAGCACTTCGATGAAGGAGAAATTACAAAGTCAGACCTTATGATCTCAGTTTGCGGTAGGAGGTGTCTGTCTGCACATGAGGAAAAAAAATACTATGCAATGGTTTTTGTTCAGATTTTTCATTTAGCAGTACTATTATAGTTCTTGTTTTAGACTCTTTGTAATCATGGAAAAGAACTTAAAATCAGTCCATGCATTTTAAGGTTGGCAACTAGCGTACAGCTATCCCAGAGACAAGAGGTGGCCTACACTTTCTTCTGAAGCTTAGTAAGATCACTTAATGTACTTAACCTTGGTGCCATTAAAGAATGTAGCTTGGTTGCACTGGGCAAGATTCTTGTTTATACTACAGTCACTTTTACATCACTCTGTCAGTGTAAAGGAAACACAGAGGTGTAAAGAAGCCTTGATATAAATGGGAATCTTGCCCTCTATCATACCCACTTTTGTTGTTTCATTTCTTTACAATTTTTAACATGAATACGGTCCTCATGAAGTGCAGTCAGTGCTTGTGAGTTTCTCCACGCACTGAGCAGACCCAATCTGTTGAATGAGATGTTGACTCAAGCTGTGATCTTAGAAAATGGATGTGTATTAGCGGACAAATTCTCGAATGACTTCCACTCTCTAAAAGCCACAAAAATCAGTGGATTTGACACAGAGTGTAAACAAGCCCTGATTTTTATATTTCATTCATTCCTTTTATTTTAATCACGGAATCAGTGGGACGAAGAATCCTCTAAATTGCAACGTAACTTCTACAGCAGAGATTCCCAAGCTGTGTTCCAGAGATCTGATAGTTCACGTTGTGTTGGTTCCTCCTTTTTTTTTCAAATACCTAAACTATAATGAAAGGAGCTGGGAAAATATTTAATCTATTTTAATGTTCATCTTCCATGTAAAGTTTTGTCATAGTTACCACATGAATGTTATGTGATCATGAATTACAAAGGTGGGGAGGTGAGGAGGCCTGTGGGAGAGATGGGAGAGAATGTTGTCGCGAATGGTAGCGAAGGACCCGTGTCTATTAAGATATCCACTTTAGGAAAAAGTTGGAAATCCTTTGCTGCAGAGAAACCAAGACAAGCAGTGCTTTAGCTGGTATGAAGGTATTGACAGACCGTACAAAGTCTGCAAGGGCCACGGCAAAATTGTCCTTGTGCTCTGGTGGGCCATCTCTGCTGGCTGTACAGTAGCTTCCTATGCAAGCCCTGGAGTTGTATTGATATTGATCTCAAAGCCTAAAGAGTTAGAGGTGTTCATGTGACATTGTTCCCTAGGAGAGCCACGCTGAGATAGCTTAATTAGGGCAAAACTGCAAAGAATGGGACAAACCATTCCCAAATCTGGAGATTATTTAAAAAAATTAAATCAGCAAGCCAGCAACAAACAGCTTCTTGTTACCTCACTGGTCATCTAGAAGCCAAAAACACAGTTCCCTTAAAGCTATCCAGCCCTCTGGTTTCCACCCTGGCAGCCAACTCAAATATGATGGGGATTAATTAAAATCTTGTCCATCATATGAAAAAATTCTATCAATCCCAAAGGACCAGATACATCACACACCAGGTCAATGATTATTTCAGATCTTACCAAAATACAGGCTTACAGCTGATTCTTAGTAACTAAACTAATATTTATTAAAAAAGAAAGAAGAGAGACTATTGGTTAAAAGATCATTATAAATGCAGATAAGAATAGAGTCCATAGGTCAATCTGATAGTACAGATGGTAAGCTGAATTGCAAAAGTTCTTTGGGAATCCTTTTCACAGGTTACTGTGAACTCCATATGCAAAGTCTGTGTGGTTTCTTCCATGAGAAACAGCAGGACGAACTAGTTTATAGCTGGGATATTTCATCTTACGACTTGAACTTCCTCTGATGAAATCCAAGCAGATCTAAGATGACAGAATTGGGGCCATAGAGACTTTTTAGAGATTCTTGGTAGGGTTCTTGATATGTTTTTGATAGCAGATATCTCCTTGAGCAATTAGTAAGTGATTACTGTGGATTTGAAGTAGAAAACCCCTATTTCCTATGCACACCAGCAACTAGCTACAATTCCACAAAGTAATTAGCAATTTACAACCATTCACAGGTAATTATTTAAACTTCAAGGGGAAACAAAAAAGACACCGCTACATTTAAGTTTCATCTAAGTGTTAATATCTTTTGATTTCTAAACTAACAGAATATAGTGACAGACAAGAACTATTCGGTTACATGGATAATCACAAACAGGATTATAGGTAAATATAGACATATATACCCATTATTTACTTCCAAACTCTTAATAATATAAATTTAAACTTCAAAGTTCTAATTATTTTACAGTGAATGGCTCTAATTACTGTTTGTATTTCCTTTCAATATGTTTTTAGAGGTTGAATTTGGGTCAGTCAACTTTCTCGTTCTTAACCCTTTCTGGCCTAGTGTCACAGTTTATAAACTTGGTCCAATATTAAATAGTGATAGATAGGGACAGGGCTATTTTCTACAGAGCCCATGGATTAACTCGGGTACTTGGCAAACACCCAAAAGTATTAATTCAAGCTGAAAGTTTATTGATTAAACACACACAGAAAGATCAAGGAATTAAAAACAAGTATTTATATTGAAACTGAATGAGCATGCAAAACAAATTTAGTCAGATGCTATTAAAGTCTCTCTTCTCTTGGAGTCAAAATATCACACTCTCTTATTTTCATTAACAACCTTTCACTGATGAAAAGGAAAGAGCTAATTATACTCTCAGTCCTGATGTGTGCAAGGCATTCCCTTATCCTGTTTTGAACAAAAAGACAGACACAAGGTGGAGGAGACACAGAATGGAAAAGATAGGTGCAACATGTCCTTCGATGGTGTCTTCGAACACTGGACCCCTAGTTAGTTAAAAGTGGATTCTTTGGTTGGCAAGTCAACCACAACACCTGCTTGGACCCTGGTTCATGTTCTGGTCATAAACATCATCTGTTTGAATCCTTTCTCCTTAGACAAGGCAGGCTTGTATGAATACAATACAATTTATGTCAGCATTCAAAAAAAAAAAGCCAAGAAATGAAGATCGGATAGGAGTAAAGAGGAAGGGCAGATAACAACATAACAAGGGAAGGGAAAATTATACAGGATCTTTATATGCCTCGGTGATGCAGGTGACTAAATAGCCCCATTGATGAGCTAACGACTGGATGGCATGACAATGCAATGACTTTCAGCACTGGCAGGTGAAAACAAAGTTCCTTAAAGAAGAGCAAGGTCAGCCAGCTATCCTCTGGGAAGAAGTCCCTTAGTTGACTTGGCGCTGGGGAAGCGGAGACGAATTGTGCTGGCAGGTCAGAGGATGAGCTGAGGGGAAGGATGATTCTTCTTCTTTTTAAGTCTCTTTTTAAGAACTCCAGAAAGGAATAAAAGCGGGTAGCATATTTTATCCTCATTATTTTGTCCACCAATTAAATCAGATTCCATCAGACCAAACTTGGCACAGGTAAATTCGTTCCCACATTTTCTTGTTTACCGAGTGTCTCTCTCACCATTGACCTTGACTTGTATCAGCAGGCCATTTTTGTTTGGACTAATTCAATTTTCCTGTTTGGTTTCTTGCATCCGTTCGTAAGTTATTTTTAATAAATGAGTGTTAACTTATATTCCAAGGTTAATTCTTAGGCAGGTAAAAATCATAAGTTATTGTGACATCTTATGAACTTTCACATACTTTTCACAGTTACTTAGGGTAAATTTTAGGGTAAATAATCACAACAGGCCTTTGTGGCTTGTGCTGCAAGACTATAACTTCAATTGCCAAATCTGTCACCAGCATAGGGGGTAGCAGGAAAGTTACTTAAAACTGTCCTTGCTCTCACTCTCACCCCGTTTTGGAGTTGCCAGCACAGAAACTGACCCAGAGTCTGAAAGTCATCTATTGCAAGTACAAAGTAAATGTACTTACGCACAACACTACAGATTAAAGGCCATATCCTCAGCTGGTCTGAATCCACTTGGCACTATTGACAGATCTTCACCAACACATTTTGTGCATCTGACTCTTTGGACACGTCACCAGAGTATCATGAAGTCAAGGCTCATATATAGATGGTGGCTGTTAGCAACGGAAATTGGACCAGAGACTTATTGAGGGGAAAACATGAGTCTCTACAGCTTGAGCTAAAGAGTTGGGCTCTCTGAATGGGGCTGTAACCGACTTGCATTCCCTGTGCATTAGGTGCAGAGGGGAACACATAGCACAACAATGGGTTACTCCTATATGTTAATAAAAGCAGAACTGGTTATACTATGTAGCCATCACGGAGAAAGCAACTGTAGTGTTTAAACTATCATTTTTGTCAAAAGGACCTATGGTACATGGATTTTCTTCATGTGAACAGCACAAAGATACCCTGTTAATATAATGAACACCATGACTGGAGCTTTTTGTTTATGCAGGAGCAGGCATCATACTGGGACAAGAGGATTAATTGAGTTCTTTTCTTCAAGAGAATTCTCTTTGATCTGAACTACAAAATGCCAAATCTAACACCACTGACTTGAGTACATTTTAAACCTTGATTCCTGAAGCATTTAGGCCTTGCGCAATTCTACTCCAATTTTATTGCAAACTCAGTGCTACTTTATCTGTTGCTTATATTACACCTTTACATTAACCCCTGTTAACAATGTATTTATTTTCTGCAAGCATTGGTATTTATTTAATACATACATTCTGGCTAATAGCCATTGATGGACTTATCCTGCATCAACTTATAACAGGGTTCAAAAAAGAACTACAAGGTTTTGGTCTTCACTACATCTCCTGACCACGAGTTCCACAGGTTGACTGTGCATTGTCGTCGTCTTCATATGGCTGATGTAAATGTACAGCAACAGCTATAGTTTTACATTCTACTTCTTTCATATGGCTTGGGCAGGTAGCAACTCTTACAATTTTGTATCAAGATTCGATAGCCAGCACATTAGTGCAGCAGTGAGCTGGTGTCCTTCAGTCCCTCAGCAAAAGAACAACGAGACACTCAGATACGATGTGCTCCATCGTTTGTGACTGGTGATCACAGTCACATCCAGGTGTTTGCCTCATTTTCTGTTTAAAGAGGGTTTATCTACATCTCCTATGAGATGTCCGGATGTAATTAAATCTGCATCAGTTCTTCCAACGTAAATCAAAACTTGACGGTTCCTCGGCAGGGTAAACGATGCGCTGTTTGTTTTGAGCAGTTGAAATGCTCCATGTGGTTCTCCGTTGAACCTCTGCATTAAAGCTGAGTGTAAGGGTCTTGTTGTGGTTCCATAGATGGTTACAGGATTTTAATCTTGTCTTTGGTGGGTTCTACATCATGTAAAGGGGTCCTCATGTTTGCATTGACATGGTTAAGAAAGCAAGATGCCTGGGCAGCTCTTCCAATCTGTGAAGGCTAGATGTGCAATAGGACTTGGCCTGGGAGCCAGTCAACTTGGTCAATTTGAGCATCCCTGACACTATGCAAAGGGTATTATTCAGTTGAGTATCAAGGAGTTTAATGTGACTACTGTGAGACCACACTGGAACACAGTATTGTACCAAGGCAAATGTCATGGTTCATGCACTGGAGCCCCATGATGTTCTGGCCAGTTTTCTAATAAGTTCGACACAAGACCTTATTGAAGATGTTCTCAGGGCGTGGTTGGAACATCAAACTCCAGTTCTGTGTAACACCGAGATACTTTGGGTTAGCCTCCTGGCTAACCATTCAGATAGTTTAAACCAAATAATTGCCTCAGGATCAGTGGAGTGTGTGAAGTACTTCCTTTTCTTTGTTTTAAACCTGCTTCCTGTTAATTTCATTTGGTGGCCCCTGGTTCTTGTGTTATGTAATTAGAAGTCTGAAGAGTTCAGAGGTCTTTAAGTGAAAGGAATATATTTATGTTAAAATGGTGTATTTTTTTATTATAAATCTTTCCCTGCATGTCTTTGTAAGTCACTTGTTGTTTTAGGCCCTAATCCAGCAAAGGCTTACACATGTGTTTAACTTTACCCATTATCAGTGGTCCCATTGAAGTCTAAAAATATTCAGTGGAGAATTTTCAATCAGCTTCAATCGTTTTTTGAACTTTAAAAAATAAATGGTGTTTCTGTGCTTTTAAAGTTTGAAATTAAAAACTAAAATCAGTGATCCTCTCTCATGGCAGAGAGCTGTACCCATATGTGGATACAATTTTTAATTTTTTTTTTTTAATTTATGAGGGGGAAAAAAACTTCCAAAATAACCACTCATGCTATTATCTTCATATGGGTTGATTTATTATAAATACAGAAATGTAGGTACTGGTTCTCTCAGTGCATGTGCAGTGTGCCCAGCCGCTTGATAGCATGGTCATCAGCTAGGTGAAGAGCCAGTAGCCTGCAGTCAAGGTAAGTTAGCAGGTACTCATCAAGGATATGTGACATAGTCTGAAGCAGACTGCATCTACATCGTGGTTCATTAAAGAAACCCTATTTTGAAGAGACTGGCCACACAATTGCCCTGTCCTTTTTGAAACCGGTTCAGGAATGACCACAGCTGCATTGGCAGGTCAAAACCTGGTGGGCAGATGGTGGGGTCAGTGATGAGGGAGATTAACAACTGCCGTCGCTGGCCACTAATCATACCAAGCAGATTCCACCAGGAACTGGTTGATATAGCATCATTTACCTGCTTTCAGATTTCAGTGAACAAGAACATCATTGAAGAACCTGACCCTTGCCACAAAAAATATCTTGTTTTGCTAGAGGTGAAACAGGCCTCTTTTATTCACTGCTATTTCCACATGTAACATAAAGATTTTTTTTAAACTTCATTATTCCTCCCTTGCCCCCACTTCCCACTGGGAACAGCAACCCTTCAGCTGTCTTCTTTCTGCGTCTTAATGCTTTGCATAATGAAAAGGTAATTACAGGGCCCAATGACATTTACATTTCTATTCTAGTTATTTATAACAGGTATTCAGTCATCCCTTTCCCTTTACATGTGTGCATGTGCACATACACACACATTTGGTCTGATTTTTCACTGGGCTTTTACCTGGTCTCCACTTGTGCTTAAGCAATTTGTGTACTTCCACCTCCACATGTAGGTGATAGGCTGAATTAACCACATATCTAAGTGGTGGTGCACAAAATGTGCTTGCAACCACGATTAGAAGCTGTCCTTTGAAAACTGGGCTCTTTGAGCCCCAGATGTTGGAGAACCTAGAATCAATCCACTGAAGGCCCACTCATGCCAGCCAAGTTAACAGAAGTTGTACACTGGCACAATTACACTCCAGTTCGTACTCTGATTAGAATCATAAGACCAATGCAACTTATTTGTGTGTATACTTAATACAATCTAAAACATGTAGAGTGCAGTCTTTCTAGAAGACACGGGTTATGTGACTGGTGGTTGATATATCTTTAGCAGAAACTCTCTAAAAACCACATGCAGCATCTGAGCACGGCTCACCAAGGTAAATTTAAAAAGACAGGTGGAGGGAAAAACAGCTCCCACTTGTACTGTGGTTTTCCATAGGAACACATTGCTATTAGCCTCAAACATGCCAGGCATTAAATACCTTTTGTTCATTGCAACCCACTGGTATCCTTATCCAATGCAGTGCACCAGGAAGATGTAGGAATGGGAAATATTTCTGTCTCAGCACAGGAAACTATTACCTCCAATGACTATCAGAATCCATGGGGCTGAAGTGCTAAATCTGGTTACTCCTCATAACGGACAAATATTAAAAGCTTTGGAAATCAGGTTCGGTCTCTGACAATAATAGTTATCTGAATATGTTGAGGTTCCTCATTCCACCACCATGAGACTTTTACATCTATTCACCCAAAAGGACATAGTTCCTTTCCTTTCCAAGCGAGGTCAGGCTTAAGAGAGCCTGGGATGCTAGGTAGCTTTCTCCCCATCTGTTTCATGGTGATGCACTGGTTCATACTTTTCTTCTGTCCAGTATTCTGAATACTATTATTGCATGCTACTTAAATTTCCAAATCAAGGCGTGTTAAAACTAGCTGCAGTAGTGGTCATTTGTTTCGCCAGTAGAGCTCATCATATCCATGCTGCCGTGCTGCACTGCAGTTTTTAGCGTCTAGCACGTATCCGTCTACCTGCTCTTGAAAGCATGCTTTCAGCTGTAGTGCAAACAATACCCAGAGAGGTTACATGAGAGTAACAGAAAGCAGTACTTGACTTACTAGCTATTGAGGAGAAAACCTTCTTAGATACTTTGACTGATTGTTCTGTGTGAACATACAGATGAGGGATAGGTCTTTATTGGGCAATGTCTTTATTAAATACCGTGGACCTGATTTTGCTCTTTTATGCTGGTGTAAATCTTCTGTAACGCCTCTGAATTTACTCTGGATTTATGCCAGTGTAAACAAGATCAAAATTGGGCCCCAGAGCTCAGAAAATCACAACAGTTAACATAATTAACCACCGCTTAGCTACTTCTCATTCAGCCCTGGGCAAATATATCCCCATTACCCCAAATGTATATTAATAATGTCCAGGTTAAGTAGCAGTCATTACAATTCACTGTCATTAAGCTAAACTGGTTCCTTAGAAGATATCCTCATAAACTGGCCACCCTACTAAGCTGAGTTCATCCTGTCTTCTTGCAGAGTATATACTGTTATACTCTGGTCAGAGAGCAACTGTTACATTAAGAGCTCATACGCTAACAACTAGAAATAGCAAGTACGCAACCTGGATTTTAAGGACCCTGTACTGTCTTTGATTTTCCATCAGTGGGAGCTCTGGATCAAAGAGTGGGGGTGGCAGTGGGAGTGGTTTCTTAGTAGAAATACAGGCGTGTAAATAAAAGTGTGACATTCCAAATCCTACCAAGAAGAGGGACAGGCAAAGAATTGGTGCTGCTGCTCTTGACTTACATTGAGGAGGGAGCTGTATCACCCTTTGGGGAGATGTATTTCCAGTTGTTTCTGCTTACCCTGTTTAGCAACTGTTTTGTTCTTTCACTTTTACCTTGAGGGCTCAGTATTTAGTTCACCTCTTGGGACTGCTCTCTGCTCTCAACAATGCTCTTTCACTGCGGGACACATTAACTAAGTATTCCTAAAGAGTAATAAAATGTTGATAAGCCTTCAAGCAAAGTTCATGTGCTACAAAACGGTGTGGCTTCATAAGAGGGAAAAAAAAGCTAACTTTCTTTTGCCAGTTTCTTTTGTAGCAGTTCTATGGGGCTTCATGCTGCTTGACCTCCAGGCTAAAATATTTTTTCCACCTGGCCTGACAGCCACAAAAGTGAAGATGTGTTCCTATAGCAATGCTTGTCAGAGCATCTGAGCACCAGCTAGGAAGGTAATATGATTTCCTCTAAAAACCAGTGCCCATTCACAGGCACAAGTCCATCTGCAGACAGCAGTAAAGGGAAGATGGCAGTCAGTATTGTCTACTCTTTTTATCATGAGCCAGAGTGACCAAAAATAATGTTCCTGATTTTGCCATAATAATGTTCTAAGTGTGCAGCAATATCACTCTGTGCTGTGAATGCTTCAGAGTTCATATGCTAAGCAGAATTTTGTGGTATCCATACTTGTAGTAGATTTCAAGAAACACCTAAGTGTTGTAGAAACAACGAGAGTCCTGTAGCACTTTAAAGACTAATAAATTTCTGCAGGCACAAGCTTTTGTGGGCTGCAACCCACTTTGTCAGATGCATGAAATGGAAATCACAGATAGGAGGGGTGTGTGTGGGTGGGTGGGTGGGTGGGTGTGTTATTTATATATATATATATATTTTATATATCTCCAAGGGTAAGAAATAACAATGGGGAGGGGAAGTTTTAACAAAGTCCATTCAGTTAGAGTAGTTGAGGCCTATTCACAACCATTGATTAGAAGGTGAGAATGTCTGAACAGTGACAATTACTTCTTGTAATGAGAGAACCATTCCAAGTCCCTATTCAAACACAGTTTGATTGTGTCAAGTTTGCATATGAGTTCCAGCTCTGCAGTTTCTCACTGAAGTCTGTTTTTGAAGTTTTTTTGTAGAAGTATTGCTAACACGGAGAAGGACCGGGATGCTATTCAGGAAGATCTGGACTACCTTGTACACTGGAGCAATAGTAATCGGATGAAATATAATAGTGAAAAGTGCAAGGTCATGCACTTAGGGATTAATAATAAGAATTTTACATATACGTTGGGGATGCATCAGTTGGAAATGACGGAGGAGGAGAAGGACCTTGGGGTATTGGTTGATAACAGGATGACTATGAGCCGCCAATGTGATATGGCTGTTAAAAAAGCAAATGCGGTTTTAGGATGCATCAGGCGAGGTATTTCCAGCAAGGAGAAGGAGGTGTTAGTGCCGTTATATACGGCGCTGGTGAGACCCCACCTGGAATATTGTGTGCAGTTCTGGTGTCCCATGTTTAAGAAGGATGAATTCAAACTGGAACAGGTTCAGAGACGGGCTACTAGGATGATCCGAGGAATGGAAAATCTGCCTTATGAAAGGAGACTCAAAGAGCTTGGCTTGTTTAGCCTGGCCAAAAGAAGGCTCCGGGGGGATATGCTTGCTATATATAAATATATCAGGGGGATTAACGTTAGGGAGGGAGAGGAATTATTTAAGTTTAGTACTATTATAGGCACGAGGACGAATGGGTACAAATTGGATATTAGGAAATTTAGACTAGAAATTAGACGAAGGTTTCTAACCATTAGGGGAGTGAAGTTCTGGAATAGCCTTCCGAGGGAAGTAGTGGGGGCAAATGACTTATCTGGCTTTAAGACTAAGCTTGATAAGTATATGGAGGGGATGTTATGATGGGATAGTTTAATTTGAGCAATTGATTTTGGATTATCGGCAGATAAGTCTGCTCAATGGTCTGTGGGAATGCTGGATGGGATGGGAACTGAGTTACTGCAGAGAAATCTTTTTTGGGTGCTGGCTGGCGAGTCTTGCCCACATGCTCAGGGTTTAGCTGATCGCCATATTTGGGGTCGGGAAGGAATTTTCCTCCGGGGCGGATTGGCAGGGGCCACGGAGGTTTTTCGCCTTCCTCTGCAGCATGGGGCATGAGTCGCTTGCTGGTGGATTCCCTGCAGCTTGAGGTCTTCAAATCTCACTTTTGAGGATTTCAATAACTCAGTCATGGGTTCGGGGTTGTTATAAATGTGTATGGGTAGGGTTTTGTGGCCTGCCTTGTGCGGGAGGTCAGACTAGATGATCATATTGGTCCCTTCTGACCTATGAGTCTATGAGTCTATGAGTCTAAGTATGGCAACTTTAAAGTCAGTTACAGAGTGTCTTGGGATATTGAAGTGCTCTCCTAGTAGTTTATGTATGTTACCATTTTTTATGTCTGATTTGTGTCCATTTATTCTTTTGCGTAGTGACAGTCTGGTTTGGTCAATGGAGATGGCAGAGGGGCATTGCTGGCACATGATAGCAAATGTTACACTAGTAGATGTGCAGATGAATGAGCTCCTTATGGTGTGGCTGATGTGATTAGGTCATTCAATAGATGGCATTCTTCACCCTATGCTGAAACAAAACCAAAACTCCATACTATACTGTGTGTATAGTGTTTCTTCAGGCTCTGGCTTCTTAATAAGACAAATGAGGTTTGGTCATCCAAGATCCCATTCTAATTTCTTAGTAATAGGGGTGTTAATTCTGGGGATCGTGGCAAAACTCCCACTCAGGTGTCTACGGTTCTGCTGTCCAAAATTCCACTTATAATTTCAACTGGATACGAGTGTCTTTTTTTATTTCCTGTCCATGTTGGGTAGTGTGACTATTTGTTGTTGTGTTTCACTTCGGAGTTGACTGCATTTCAGTGGCCAATGAGGTGATTCTTGTGTAGAGTCTATATAATTGAGGGGCAATTTGGGAACTTCAGGAACGAGGGATACTATGTTCAGTAGACATAAGCTATTAGTAAGGCAGTATGAAAAGTTCATAAGGAACCTTGAACCACCAGCAATTGGGCATGAGTTCTAGGATCACTGTATCTTATGATTTTTATGGAAAGAACATTTGCCAATATAAAAATACACTAACTTCTACTGCCAGATAGCCAACATCTCTCCACCATGATCAAAAGCTCTCTGCTTCCATCACTGGGACCTTCCACTTACAATTGATGACTTCATGGAAGACCAGTAGGCCTCTTTCCCCTTTCACGATGTCTGGGTGAGTCATTCTCTAGAATCTCATGGCTGCTTCTTCCACCTTATGTCTTTGGTATGTAGACATCAGGCAGGCTGGCACTGTCCAACTAAATCTCAAGGGTATTTTATCTACCACAAAGTATTTGATCTACCACCATAAATACTGTACACAAAATTAAGGTTTATTGGGAATTTCAAGCTTTTGTAACTTTTTTTTTTATTATCTGTTAGCTATCAGTAGAAAAATCTTATTTTTAGACAAGAGCAAAATGTGTGGAGAAAGGGGAGCCGCTTTTGGATTTGCATCTAGGAAATTTGAATTTCAAATTTGACTTCAGCATTCCTTGTAGTTCTCCATATGTTAGCTGACAACTGTCTATTGTGAACTAAATGGAAAACTTCTCATTGATCAGCTACAGTCTTGAAGCCTTAAAATTCCATTTGTCCTGCAGAGTGAATACCTTTGACTAATACTCTTAGTTAGAGCAAGTGTCATAAGGTGGGGCTGTTTACATAATCTTGTGAGCTCTTTTTCTTAGTGTGCAAACAAGTTCTGACTCTGTCTTGTTAGTTTGGATTATGTTAGCAAGGCTTTTGTGTGGAGGCAGTTTGTGGAGAAAAGGAGCTGCTCAATCGGCAGAAGAGTTTGCTATTTGCCTCAGGCTCTGATTAGAGGCAGTTCTTCAGGCTAAGTTGCTTGCTGGGTTCTAGGCACTGGAGTTGGGCTAGGATTCCTGGAAGAAGGGATTATGCTGCATGCTGTCTGGCCATCTCATTTCAGGACTGGATTATGAATTTAAATAAAGCAAGTTACACTTAAAGGACCCCAAACTCCTCATCACTGACTTCTCCAGTGCTAGGAAGACCTTCAAGGTCCCAGACACCTGCTACTGCTTGAACTCCATAGGTGAAATCTTAATGTAATGCCCAGCTCTGTGTTGCTGTCCTGGCTGAAGTTATAACCTCAGATCCCCTTAGATCAGGGTTTAACAGTCTAACCAATCAGCCTGGCAAATGGAACTCAGTTTGGACAGTGTCTGCCGCAATAGGGCCTTGATGCTGGCTGGAGCCTCTGGTTATTATAATACAAATGATACCTTATAGCTAAGGTTGAACGTTTTTCAAGATTATTTTCTAAAGTTATGCTTTACTTATGGATCCCTCCCATGGTGCAAGGCTGCCCTTGTTGGGGCCCATGAAACCCACACTTGTGGGGCACTTGATTTTTTGAGTAACGCGAGGCTAATCGAGGAGTATGAGGAAGGGTCATGTCACACAGGCTGCTGCCAACGATGCTAGGGCTCCTGAGTGCTCTTTGAACCAGTTCCTCTCCTGAGTAGCCAACATGGCCTCTGACCATAGCAGGGGCAACTTGAGCAGAAGTGGCAGCAGCATCTGGTGTACTAAGGGAATGGAGAGCAAAGTATTTCAGCCCTTGTCGCAGCTCTGACACTGATTTCCCTCTGTAGCCTTCATCAAGTCATTTAGGGGTATAGCCTGGACTACCTGCCCAAATAGAGGCATAAGAAGAAGTTATCACCTCCCCTTTGAGCAACTGCTCAGGTTACCCAGACATTGAGCATACAGAAGTAAGTGGCCAACTGTGTGTCCATTACTTCCTCTCTTCTAGAACAGATAGGAGAAAGTTTCCAGAGCACTGGCTTCACCCCCAATGACCAATTAGCACAGCTGGACCAGTTTGCAAGTTGTCTTAATACAAAGCTGTTCTAAGTCAACAGCGAATGACCATGGGCCCACAGCAATGGGGAATCAGGCAGGGAATTATAACTTTAGAGGAATGTCTGTGAAGAACAGTGCTTCCTGCAACTACCACTGGGACAGTGCTGCTTCCACGGCACCCCTTGCTCAGGGCTCTTTATAGGCAAAATCTAGTCCTTTCTGCCTTAGTAAAAAATGGTATGAGGTTCCAGATGGGTAGCTGTGTTAGTCTGTTTTTAGCAAAACAAGGAGAGTCCTGTGGCACCTTGAAGACTAGCAAATGTATTTGGGCATAAGCTTTCGTGGGCAGAACCCACTTCATCAGATGCATGAAGTAGAAACTTCAGTTTGGTAGGTAATTATACACATGCAAGGATGGGTGAGTTACATCAGAGTGAGGGCAAGTGTTAATGAGGCTAATTCAGTCAGGGTGGATGAGGCCATTCACAACAGATGACGAGAAGGTGTGAATGTCAAAAGAGGGAACGTTATTTTTTGTGGTGGGTTAGCCACTCCCAGTCTCCATTCAGACCTAGTCTGATAGAGTCAAGTTTGCACATGAGTTCCAGCTCTGCAGTTTCGAGCTGGAGTTGGTTTTTGAAGTTTGTTTGTTGAAGTATGGCAGCTTTCAAGTCTGTTAGTGAGTGTCTAGGGAGATTGAAGTGCTCTCCGACTGGTTTTTTAATGTTACCTTTCCTAATGTCTGATTTGTGTCCATTTATTCTTTTGCGTACAGACAACCTGGTTTGGCCAATGTACATGGCAGAGGGGCATTGCTGGCACATGATGGCATATATCACATTAGTAGGTGTGCAAGTGAACGAGCTCCTGATGGTGTGGCTGATGTGGTTAGGACGTGTGATGGTGTCACTTGAGTAGATATGTGGGCAGAGCTGGCAACTGGCTTTGCTGCAAGGATAGGTTCCTGGGTTAGTGTTTCTATTGTATGGTGTGCGGTTGCTGGTAAGTATTTGCTTCATGTTGGGGGGCAGTCTGTAAGTGAGGATTGGCCTGCCTCCCAGGGTTTGTGAGGGTGAGAGAGAGTCTTCCAGGATAGGTTGTATCTCCTCGATGATGTGTTGGAGAGGTGTTAGCTGGGGGCTGTAGGTGATGGCCAGTGGCGTTCTGATGTTTTCCTTTTTGGGTCTGTCCTGTAGTAGGTAACTTCTGGGTACCCGTCTGGCTCAGTCTGTTTCTTCACTTCCCTAGGTGGGTATTGTAATTTTAAGAATGCTTGGTAGTGATCCTGTAAGTGTTTGTCTCTGTCTAAGGGATTGGAGCAAATGCGGTTGTATTTTAGGGCTTGGCTGTAGACAATGGATTGTGTAGTGTGTCCTGGGTGGAAGCTGGAGGCACATAGGTACATTACATACCAAACTGAAGTTTCCACTTCATGCATCCGATGAAGTGGGTTTCTGCCCATGAAAGCTTATGCCCAAATAAATTAGTTAGTCTTTAAGGTGCCACAGGACTCTCGCTGTTATGGTATGAAATGTTATTAGTCTCATATGAAAAACAGATATGATAATACTTACAACACCCCACCATGAGAGAGGCAACAATCAGTTTATAAAAACCTCGTAACATCTGAAAATATCTGATGAAAGTTGGGCAAAATTTTATTAATAAAATGGAGGCAGCAAAATATGGGATCTTCTTGAAAAATAGATATTTTACCACAAAAAATGAATACAAGTCTGTATGTCAGTAGTAAAATACACCATCGACCCACTACAAGCAGATACCCACCTGCCTTGTTGGTTTTTTCCCCTTAACCAGTAGCATCCTTTCTATGCTGCTTGCTTCAGGGTACAGCCATTTCATTAGGGTTTGTGGGTAGTTCCATATCTAAACAGGCCTAACCAGCACTATTAGGTCCTGACCTGAGGGAGCAGGAAATTCACCCACAATGTTTTCTTTTGGAATAGAAACTAGATTTATTTTATGATGATAGGGTAAAAAGGAGAAAGTAAGCTATTTCTTAGTAATAGTGTGCTGTGACACTTTTGTAGTTAGGCCTGTTTTTGTAAGCAAATCATTTTTAAGGGATGTGAAGGTTGGGTTACGCAAGACAAATGAGACTCCTGAAAGGGGTACAGTAATCTGGAAAGGTTGAGAGCCACTGATCTAGCCCTGTGCTGTAGCAGTAGTCATAGCGTGGTTACACAATTGCCCTGTGCTCTGACTTTGTTTAGGGAGGGGGAATTAGGAGGGATAAGGTTCCATTCCCTGCCCCATAGCTGTTCTTCATACAAAGACTATTTTCTCGGGCTTTGCTCAGCAGAAGAGAATTCCACCCCAAAGTGGAATGGGCCTCTCTGGTGAAGGAATTGAGTTAAATATCAAGCATAGGCTAGCGCAATCATGAGCCCCAAAGCTAAATGGCTGGGCTGGAGAATCTGATACCTTCATCTGATACCTTTTGACTAGTACAGTACTCTGGCAAGCAGTAAGATGGCAGTCAAGCATGATTAAAGGGGGCAGAATCTGGCCCTGAATTATGACTCTATCAGCCTGGTTTATTTTCATTCAAGTGCAGTCATCAAAAGCACTAAGCCATTGTGCATGGCCATGTTCATCTTGGACGTACTTAAAAGCAACTGTGAACATCTTTACAGCTTCAGAGTGCAGCAAGGCTCCAGTAAGAGCAAGATATTATACAGCCTATATTTTACATTCTCACAGTTAATGTTTTGATGTCTGTCTTCAGCTTTATGCTACCACAGTGTTGGCAAGTAACAGAGGAAGCATATTTTCCCAGCTCCCAAGCACATCTTAAATCCAGCACTCTTCTAAGTAATATTTATACTGTGAGGTGGTATCTGCTAATGCAGAGCATAGAAACGTCTTTAGCTGAAAGAATGGAAGTTGCATCCTATGAGGGTAATTGGTATGGACAGTTGCTTCTGGTGAAAGTGCTTGACTATACCGTGGGACAAATTTTTAAAGTATAATTCCCCTTCACCACATACATCTATCATATCTCTAGTGTAGCTCTGAACTACACTGGCTAGCTATGGCTATATCCCTAGCTGGGGATTGCTGAAGTGAAATCCATTGGGAACACTGTCAATGGCATGCCCCCTAAAAGAAAGGATGGGGTAGGAGCTGGGGAGAGCCAGCTGCTTTCTGATCCCTCTGTACTACTTCTGTGGCACAAAGGGAGTAGAAGAGCTAGGCTCTGGATTCAGTCCATGGTAAAGACTTATAAATCTGAACTAAATGATGATTTAATAATTTGTATTAAGATGAAGTAAACTATACATACTGATATTAGACAGCATCATGTAAATCAAAATAAATAAATATACTATTATCAGATGAGGGTGGAATTAGCCCCTGAAAAAGTTCGGACAATTTTTTACCCTATGGATTTTTTTTAAGGGCTCTATTTTATTGGAAGACAGTGAAAGGCACTTAAAGGACCCATAGAAGCCAATGGAATTTGAGGTGCAGAGCACCTCACAGAGTCTGTCCACAGGAAGCAAATAGAAGTAGTGGAAGGATTCAGAGTGTACACAACTCAGGAGAAAGCAATAATGAAATATTTCAAGTTTATAAAAGGGAACCTGCATAGTTAACGTGTGGGAGTACATTCAGGGAGCGCATCCCTCCTGTGCTCTAGTGGGTCATAGACTCAGCATACAGACCGTTGTAAATCATGGGGGTAGATTCTCAGCTGCTGTAAGCTTAATTCATTTCCATTAAGGATCTGTCCCATAGTCATCTCGATTTCACCACAGTTGGCAAGCAGTCCCTCCAAGGTCCAAGTCCTCCTCCTATTAAATTCAGGGGAAAGACTCCGATTGCATTTGTAAGCATTGGATCAGGCTCCAAAACATCCATGCACTTCAGTTGTCTACTGTCCTGTCTCCAGCTCAAAATTCTGGAACAAGCTACTGTAGGCAACTAACACTGTACTGCCAGGAGTTGTGTAATTTAGGGCAGACCACCAACACTGAAAATGGGTGTCCGCCTCGCCACATCCTCTTCAATGGGAAACTGAATAAGCAGAATTGAATTTCTTATATAACAATTATGCCTAATACATATGGAAACTTTTGAGAGCACTATGAAAACCTTATTGGTTAGATTTGAGAAAGAAATGTTTTTTCTAATCAAGTAATTAAGGTTTATTTTTGTTTTAGAAAACTCGGAATTTTGATGAAATAATATTTTAAGCTTACAAAGATAGTACCTTTCCTGTAAGGATTTTAAATAATCTAATTAAGGTGCGCAAAACTCCTGTGAGATAGGAATTATGACCATTTTTCTGGATGGATAAACAGAAAGGTTAAGTGACTTGCTCATTGACACACAACAAATTAGTAGCAGAGGTGGAAGTGGAATGCAAATATACTGATGCCTAGCCCTGTACAACACTGTCTGCAGTAGGTAAGTGCAGTGGAATTGGAACATACCTGGCTCATGTAAGGTTCCTGTATAACCACTTGGTCTTCTGGCTGTTAGGCATCTTGTTCTTTTATTTGTTTGTTTTTTTACCTAAATCCCAGGCTAATATTAAGGGGATAATTTTCAGGGCAGTGCATGGAAAATTAAGCACACAACTTCTAACATAACTGCACTGAACTGAACATATTGGCCTATGTCATTCTATGATCACTGCATTTTTAGCTCCTACAAACCCTACTGCTGAAATGGTGCAATCTACCCCATCATCAAGATCATAAATGAAGATGTTGAACAAAACCAGCCCCAAGACCGACCTATGGGGCACTCCGCTTGATACTGGCTGCCAACTAGACATTGAGCCATTGATCACTACCCATTGAGCCTGAGGATTTAGCCAGCCTTTTATCCACCTTGTAGTCCATTCATCCAACCCACACTTCTTGAACTTGCTGGCAAGAATACTGTGTAAGACCATATTGAAAGCTTTGCTAAAGTCAAGATACATCACGTCCACTGCTTTCCCCACATCCATAAAGCCAGTCATCTTATCACAGAAGGCAATCAGGTTGATCAGGCATGACTTGCTCTTGGTGAATCCATGCTGACTGTTCCTGATCAACCTTCCTCTCCTCCAGGAGTTTCAAAATGTATTCCTAAGGTGATTGGACACTTTTCTACAGTCTCAAAGCAACACTCCTTTGAGTCAGCTGCTGGGAAACTTTCTGAGGTATCATTTTAGTGCTCATGAAATACAGTAATTCTTGGGTACTTGGATGCATGCCCTTTAAGAGTGAGCCCTTTAAGAGTTAGTAGCTAACTTGGCTGTTTTCCCCTCTGAGATTTTTTGTGAAGGGAAGTTTCTATACAAAGAAGAGAAGGGTGCAGACTCTAGTGGTCTCCTTCAGTCACCTGGTATCTTGGAGCATGTGAGTTCAGTAGAGCTGGTTGGGCGAATAGTGCAGGGATGGAGGGGAAAGAAATGGTAAATGTTTGCAGGAAACCTAATGAGCTGAATTTAGCAAACATTTGTCTGAATGGATTTTCTGTTCAGATGCTTTGTATCATGCCCTTCATCATGGTATCTGAGCACCATCCAGAGACTCATTAAGGGTATGTCTACACTGCCAGGACTGCAGGGATTGAAGCAGCGGGATCAATTGAGGCGGCTATGGAGATTCGCTCAGTCAATCCCAGATGTGCACTCTAGTTGACGCCATTAGTCCACCCGCCACCTCCCCCCGAAAGGAATAAGGCTGCATTGACCAGAGGGCATCTCCCGTCGACACAGCACAGTGGAGACGCCACAGTACAGCAACACAAGTAAGTTGACAGCAGATATGCAAGCTACATTATGTAGCTTGCGTATCTCCCATCGACCGCCAGCGGCAATGTAGACCAGGCCTAAGCAGCTTGACTAACATCCATCACGTTTGTTCACATGAATGTTTGAAGGAAAAAACTTTTATTCATTCAACTAGAGATATCCATGCATAAATGAGTGTGTTCATGCCCCAAGTGCTCACCTCATGCATTTACATGGTGGGAATGTGATAAGAGAAAGTAAATGTGAAAGTTTATAGGTAAGACAGTCAATAAATCTGGCGCATCTCTCTTAAGTTGCCTGGGAACCCAGCTGTTTTAAAATCAGGGATCCACATACATCAACATATATATTCTGCTGCAACAGGGGACAGTCACATTTTCTAAGCCTGCTGACTGCTCACTTAGTTCTTACCTTTTTACATGGGAAATTAGTGATTTCTTTTGGGCACTGCTCCTGTTTATACAGAGGTTAAGCCATATAGTCAGGATTCCAACATAAACCGTATGATGTGACCAGTATCAGATTGATATAGCCAATCACATTGACTGACTAAATACAGAATTCTAGAGACCAAATACACAGAGGAGGATTTGCCTCATGCAGTTTGTGAAAATGGCAGTATGTTTGGTGAGCAATTCTGAAAAACAAACCAGTAAAAATCACGACTGGCTTGTGGGCAAGTTAAGAGGAAAAAGGGACCAGATCAGTCACATTTTTGGTTGCTAAAAGAACTAGAAGATGTAAGTGGGAATCAATTGTTGAGAAGGCAAACTACAGTAGAAAGATCAGATGAATAAATGTCTGTACCGTTAGCCAAGCAACCAAGTCAGCCGAAGCAAACTGGAGGAATAAAGTTGCTTCCCTGTGGGTGAGTAAAATTGAAGTGAGCTTGATTGGGATTGGCTAACCTGATCAAAGAAGTGGTTTTATTCAGGTTCAATCTATGTTACCGACTTGGTGACATATAGAGTGACCTCATAGTAACCTGGTTAAGTACATAGTAACGATTAATTTGGCCTCTTTCTGCTCCTGGAGTATCCCCAAGCACGTTGTGGTTCTCAAATTTACTAATTATTGTATTTAATTGTCTCTCTATTTGGGGAATTTTTTAAAACTGTGAACTGATCACAAATAGTTGTATACGTGACATTTGAAAATTGTGCAGTATTTATTCACTGTGATTGGTAAGAAATCATGTGCTGTTGTTTTTGTTGCTTGCATGCTTGAAGAAATGAATAACTGGGAAGAAGATTTGAAGAAACTGTAATTTAGGGAGAGGTATCAGGAATAGAGACTCTTAAATCTTTTACTTCTGGACCACATGTATCTAACAATAGAAGACTAGAACAATACTTAGACTTATTATTGTAAAGAGAAGAGCTGCAGAACAGGCCAATCTTACCAATGTTGTTTGTTCAATATATAAACTGTGTAGTCATTTGCATGAAAAGGTTGGTTAGATTAGATTGTGGAGTGCACACATAAGCCATTCTGAGGATTGTGGCTGTGCGGTTTACATGACACCATTAAAAAAAATTAATCTTTGTATAAAACTTCTGCTTCCACTGAGGGCTAACAACAGTGTCATGCCCACAGCTGGTTGGGATTTTTTCACAAAAGAGTTTTTCATTCAAAAATTCCGATTTGGTAAAGATGTTTTGCATAAATGTATTGGTTCCTAAGATCCTTTACTGACAGGTGTTATTTGTCCAGACAGAAAAATAAAAGCGACTGTAGTCCAGTGGTGAGGCCACTCCCCTGGGATGTACAAAACCCAGGTTCAAGTCCTCTATCAGACAGAGCAGAGATTTGAATTGGTATTTCCCACATCTCAGGTGCAATAACCAGCACACTATAGTCAGCCCCTCTCTCTCTAGCTTTCTGGTTGAAGTTGTTCTGCTTTTTAGAAATAATTAAACATTCAGAGCATGGCTGCAGTAGATCCAGGTTCAAGCCCCCGCTTCTCCCATATTCTGAGTGAGAGCCCTAGCCACTGGGATATAAAGCAGTATAGGTCCCCAAACTGTGGGGTGCACCCCCTCAAGGAGGGTGTGGAGGAACATCTGGGGGGGAAGCAGGACCCAGACCAGTCCCTGGGGGGACAGGGAGGGAGTGTCTGCTCTGTCCCCAGTTGCTCTCCAGCCCTGCCCCAACTGCAGCTGCAACCTCAGCTCCGCTCCTGATTCCCAGCCATGGCTCAGCTGCTGGCCTCCACTCTCGGCCACCGGCCCCTGCTTTTGGCCACCAATCTGCAGTCACCATATTACCCCATACTATGCCACCAGCCCCCACTCCCAGCCGCCAGCCCCGTCTCAGCTCCTGCTGGGGGGAGGGGCGGGAAGGGTGCACAGACGTATTCTATTACTGGTCAGCCAAGGTGTGAAAGGAAAAGTTTGGGGACCACTGATGCCAAGTATGTTTCTTTCCCTGGACCAGCGAATACTGAGACCTGTTTGCTCTGAATTGGGCAAAACAGGAATTTGAACCTGGATCTCCCGTATCCCAAGTTAGTGTCCAAAACACTAAGCTCTTCTTGAGGGTGTCTCTTGCTGCCTTTCTCATCCCAGTACAGAATGGGAAAATGTTTGAATTCAATTTTTGGCAGGATGGAAAAACCATTTTCCATCCAATTCTAGTCTTGCACCCCGACTGTGGTGAGAGCTTGTTCTTATAACTAACATGATCTCCTGTGGGAAGGCTCTGCAAGTCTGAGGGTTATAATGTGTGGAGCCATCTGGTGTAAATTCTTTCCAGCTTCCTTCTACAATTCCACTTAAGCTCAGTTGAATTAATCTTCGCCTATTAAAAACCATTGTTGTTTCTCTTTGCCACAAGGCTTGTAAAAACTATTTGTCCAAAAACAACAAACTGAAAGCATGCATGTAAGTGAGGCTGCATGCTTTGAAGAAATTGTTGAACTAGATTCACCTCTAGAAAGTAATCTTGTTGTAGACTAACTGTAAACTAATCAAGAGCCCTGGTATTTGCTCAGTATTGTTAATTTCACAATGGTTCAGTAGAAGTTGAAGGTTATGTTATTTAAAAAACAAAACAAAACAGGCTATTTACAACTCCTGAATCATTTTACATTCCTTTTTTTGTCTTCCCTCTGGGTACAGAACTTCCCATTTGAATTTATTAGAAAAACTAACAGAACTGCACATGTGGAAGTATCTGTGGAATCGGCCAAGTAACAACTGTGTTTCCAACTATTCCAACTGATTTGGACGAGATTACAAGTTTGGTTGATAAAGGGAATAATGTTTGATGTAATAAATTTAGACTTCTGTAAGGCGTTTGACTTGGTACGAAATGGCATTTTCACAAAAACCTAGAACAATACAAAATTAACATGGCATATATTAAATTAATTAAAGGTGGCTAACTGATAAGTCTCAAAATATAATTGTAAATGGGTAATCATTACTGAATGAATGTGTTTCTAGAGGGGTTTCACTAAGATTATTTCTTGACCTTATACTATTTAACATTTTGATCAACGACCTGGAGGAAAACAAAATCATCACTGAAAAAGTTTGAAGATAATACAAAAATTGGGGGACTAGTAAATAATGAAGAGGACAGGTCACTTGATACACAAGAATGAATGGCTCAAGAGATTGCCCTGAGGATCTACAAACAGCCACCTCTAGCTTTCCAGATCTAATTAAGTATACAATGGCAGTGAAGGAAAGTTGTTAACATCCTGTTGGCTCTTCAGCCTGTGTGAAATGAATTTGGTGATCCCAGCTCACTTCCAGGCGGACATGTGTCCACAGCACAAAAATCCCACACCGAAACTTGCACTTGTTAGCAATGCTGTTGGCACTTTGGGTGGGTGGAGGAGAGCAGGACAAGAGCCAAATGAGCATGGAGACTGATCTGTTCTCTTATTCTCTGGAAGTGGTCCTTTCCCAGCTGAGGCATATTGGTTGGAGCATTAAGAGAAAGCTTACACTACTACTTCTGTGAATGAACAGAGGCTTTCATTTTCCCATGCTGTCATTCTGGCATATTTTACATGCACTAAAATAAATAAATACCATTCCTAGAGAGATGCTGATTTAAAAAATACTCATTGCATTTCAAAAACCAAACAGTTCAACCTGTTATATACCTTAGTAGTGAATTGTTTTGTCCATTTTCAATCTGAATATAACTTGTTTCCATCTATGACCCCTTTTTAACAAAACTCACCAAATCATTTGCAGCGTTCCTGTCTAGATCATCTTCAGGTATGAATGAATGCAGTTTCATAGACTTCTGTGGAGTTTCATCGAGTTACACCAGCTGAGAATACAGCCCTATATTTTCAACTTTTTGTTGTTTTCCCCCCTAAGCCTTTACACAAAATGTTTTAAAATCCCTCCTAGAGACTGAAGTGTCAGATTCATTTAGTGGTTAACCATAACAAGCCAATGACTGTTTACCAGGCAAACTTGATTGATACAGTACTCATCACCCCCTGTGTAATTAGGAGTACAGAGCAGCAGTGTCAGTACTTATATTGGCTTTACCAATTTTCAGCTTCAGGGAGAATGTCCTGAAAATAGAGATCCTTCACTTCTGAAATTGTTAGCAAAAGAGAGTGAGCCTTATTCCTAAAACATCAAACATGGTAAATTTCACCATCTCAGATACCTCAAACCAAAGCCCGGATAAAATAATAGAATTTTAATAATAGCATTTTTATAGTGCTATATACGTCCAAAGTACTGTATAGACACTAATTAGTTATTCCTCATAACATTACATAGGTAAGAAAGTGTTATCGCCATTAGCAGATGGGGAAACTGAAAGAGAAAAAGGCAGTGACTTGCCTAAAGCAACACAGTGAGTTAGGACTAAACTAGCATCAGGGTTCAGGATGACCTGACTCTCAACTCTGTGCTTGTTTCTTGCAGAATAATTTATTTATTTTGGGAAAGATTTTCAAGAGCATTTAAGGGAATAAGAAACAGAAGGCCCATTGAAAGCCAGTACGACTTGTGCTTGTAACTCCTGTAGGTGCTTTTTGAAAATCTCTTGTTTTAATTCCTTTACTTTCCATTATTTCTGTATCAAGATTAAAACAAATTTGACATAAAATATTAGTAATATATTCTGTGTCTCAGAAAACATAATAAAATAAAACTGGTACTATCTTTCAAGATAAGTGTGCATGGATTGTTCAACTCAGAAAAAGCTTCTTGCCTTCTGTGCAGTCTTGTTCAAGTGGGTCTGGATTCCATTCCATCTTATGTCAACACAGTGGTGAGATTTCAAAGATGATAAATTGAGGTCAGTGAGGGATCTGTGACTGACAAACCTCAGCATCATGTTCAGCATGATGGGTTCATGCTACTCCGATTAACCTTACCTTCTTGCTAACCTTAGAGTGCACTGATGAGGGAATGTATTCTCTTGAAACTAAACTTAAAAAATTCAGACTTAGTGCAGGCCGCTCTAATTCAATTGAAGTCAATAGAGTTGTACCCTCCTATACCAGCTTTGAATTTAGGTCATTATGCCTGAGTTGCTACCCCATATCACTAAAGTGTTTTAGAGCAGACAACTATAACATCTTTCCAATTAGCTTTTCTTTTTCTTAGAACCTGCAGGACTGGAGCCTTCGAGGTCTGGGGCCTCTGACGCCTCCACAACTCTACAAAAGGCTTAGGCTAGGCTCCCATGGGAGGACCCTGTGAGGCTGGGATCAGAAGGAAGTACCACCCAGCAGGACCAAAGTGGCCTTAGAGACCTCCCTGATTGGCCAAGACCAGTATGTAATCCAGGAAACCATGAACAGAAGCTGTTTGAGCAACAACAACAGACTGCCTGCCTCCCTCCTGGTCCTACTTGTGAGGGACCCTAGGCTGGGTCCACATAATGGCTGCAAATTCACCACCATCAGATCGACTGCTCTGGATCGACTGAGCGGTCTGTGGAGATGCGTGTGGAGACGCCGCACAGTGGAGACGCACAGAGGAGAGGAGATATGCCATGAAGTCAATGGGAGATACGCAAGTGATTTACGTCACTTGCATATCTCCTGTCGACTGCCGCCGAATCGCAAAGGTAAGTAGACCGGACCCTAGACTCTAGCTTCTGACCCTGCCTGCCTCTTAGTTTGCCCTCTGGCCTATCCTGGACTCTGACCTCCCAATACCTGACTTGGCCTGACTCTCAATTACTGTTCTGGCCACTAGGTCTAATGCCAGTGTCGGGGTTGTTACAATTTTCAATTGTGGTCATACAGAAAACAGGGAAAATCTTAATCAACTAATCTAGCTGTAGGATTATTTGCAACTCCTGCAAGACCCTCATCACCAAAGGGCTAGATTGGTCAACTCTTATGTGAATGAGAACTTACTCACACAAACAAGACCATTAAAGTCAACAGGGCTACTGGTACGAAGAGGGTGAGTAAGGACTACACAATCTGGCTCAAAGTAATGGACAAATGAGATTACTTCCATTTCAATAGATTAAAAACTTGAGGCAGTTTGAGTCAATTTTTGCTTTCATAAAATCCATGGAATCAACATCATGGAAAAAGGAAATGTTTTCCTGTAAAATACTCATTTGGATATTTAAAGGTGACTAAAGGAGTTCGCTGTCATCCCTCATTGAATTTCAGTGGAAATTAGGGGGACCTAACTCCAATAGCTCCTTTGAAAATTTCAGGATTAGTTCTTTTAATTCTACCCAAATAAATGATGGGGGGGGGTGAGGAGTGTCAAAGGAAGGTCCTGCAGAAAAACTGAATGGGTTCAAAGTTCTGGTGATGGGTTCAATGTTTAAAGTTAGCTGGGTTCCTGGTTTTGCAGATCCAGCTGAAAAAAAAATTAATGCAGAACATTAAATAAAGAGTCTTTTGCAATTGGTCAGTTGATGAAGAAGGGATAGTGATATAACAGGATCTGAAACAGCCCACCCTTGCTGATAAAGGGGACAACAATGTTGACCAGCCTCAAGCTATTATGTTGCATATTTTCTGCTCATTACAGGATACTACGTTATTAGCAATGATGCAGAAAAATGCATGCTCTCTGCTTGGGAGCCTGCCAGCAGGGACAGGAGCATGCATTTGGAATTGGTATTCTGTGAATTTCAGGTTGGCAATAAGTAATTTGCATTTATTTTGGATTGCCTTCTGATTTGTTGAACTTCAGTTTGGAGGACAGGAAGCTGTAGATAGTCAAACCTTAGTGGTCACTCGGAGAAGGCAAGTAGAGGTCAAGGATTGAGGTTGTTTGGATTCTGAGTTTTGGTTCAACCCATTACGAAGATAGGGAAAAGCTTGTTAAATCAGGATCCAGGTACAGAATTTCAAGCATCCAAAATGTTGGGGCTGTATGGATACGTGGTTTTGATTTGTTCTAGAGACAAAACATGCGGCATAAGGAAAACAGCGACGAGGTGAGAGAGATCTGAAAAGGAGGAGCCAAGGGGGAGAGAAAAGAGAATTCAAGTCGAAAAGTGGAAAAGATGAAAAGCACAAGAGTCAAGGAGAAATTGCACAAGATAGCAAATGGAGAAAAAGGTTATTTTGTCCAAGAAAGATACAGAGGAGAGAATCCTTCTGTGGGGGAGAAACTGAGATGGGAGGGAAAAAGAAGATAGAAAAGGGGAGAGAACAAGGAGAGTAGTATTTAAAGACAACTACAACTCTTCCAGTAGTGAACTGTATTGATTCATTTGTCTAAACTTGACTTTCTCCCTCTCTGCCTGGCATCTGAGGCCTAGTGTACACTTTAAAAGGTTTACCAGCATACCTGTGACAGTAGGGTTGCATGGTTTTCCCTGTCCCAACATAGCTATGCCCTTATACCAGTATAAATATACTTTACTAGACTAGCTTGTGCCAGTCAGGGGACTGAGCTTAAGCTATACCAATATCAGAATATTTATAATGATAAAACTGCATTTACACTAGAGGATTTTGCCATAAACATTAATCTTAAACAAAAAGATGGTTTATGAGCAGTGAATGTTTTTCTGTAGAAGCACAGCCAGAGAGAAGTCATTAATGGATATAATCGATGAGGATGAGAATGCTGCAAAAGGCAATGATTTGTCTGTGATCATTAGCACATCCATTAAGTTTATAGGGCTGAGAAAAGAGTTGTCAGCTCCCTGTTAGCTTTCAAAGAGAGATTAGCCTTCAAGTTCTGTGTGTCATCCTTTAAGCTACTGTGGGTTATTGGATGACTGGGTCTTGGAACGAATGGGAGTGAAGGGAGGATAGAACTGTTGGCCTCAGAGTGTTGGGAAATATATTGTGTTTGAGTGAAAAAAACTGAAAAACATCGGATTCAAATATGAGCAAGTCAAAACCAGAAACATGTTGGTTTCCATCATTCAAAGTAATGAGATGTTCAGATGCAAGGGAGTCTGAATTTTTCAGTGACTAATTAGCAGTAGATAAGGACTGAAGGCTGCAGATATTTGGGGGTGTCACAATGCCACACAAAGCCTGGTGGGGCAGCAGGGCCTGGATGTGGTGTGGGGATGGGTGGGTAGCCCAGGGAGGCTGTGGGAGCCCAGAGCGCCAAAATACAAATTCGCCCAGGGTGCTATTTTCTCCATGGCCAGCCCTGATGCCACAATTCCTTGACTTACATGCCTTGGACGGACGGCTGGACAGACAAGAAAAGAATCCCATTAGCTATTCTCTTCATATTATTCCTTTCTTTGTCCACTGACTCAGTGTCATAAACTCATTATGACGTGCATCCTTTCAAACAGCTCATAATTCACTTGTTGTCCTGCAGCACTGCTGCAGTATATTTTATGTCAATTTACACGTCTGTTCGAGCCATGCACTCCATTTGCTGGGAACACTGGAGGAGCTGCTGCTTGGAGCCACAGTTTGCTTTGTTGGTATGTGGTATTTAACTAAGGGTGAATATTGGAAGGGGTGGCAGAGAGGATGAAGCTGACCTTGAAAGGAAAGGACTGGACTAGATATGGTATGTGATCCCAGTCCAGCTCCCACTACTTTACATGATCAGTCCCTGCTCTGGGGCACTACACAAGGCAAAACTTCTATTGACGGTAATGAGACTGAGCTCAGGCCCCCATCACTTTCTTCTTTGCTAAGGAAGCATTTAAAATAGCAGCATGCTCAGTACACAGGAGTTGTAAAGGGAAGGCAGAATAAAGGACTGGTTAGACAAAGGCACAGAGCTTCTTCCTTTGTCAATGAAGTCTGCATTGTGACAATAGTGTAATAAGCAGTTAATATGAAAATTTTAATGATAGCTCAGTCTTGTATAATTATGCAGTATATAATGATAGTGAACGCAATATTTATACTGAAGGCAGTTACATTGACAATACATTAAAATCTCATTACTGTAGTATAAACATACAGGAAATTCTTTCAAGAAAAGAGGTTATTTAGCATACTAATATAGATACCAAACAATAACAAAATATTGAAATAAATCAGACTGCTTGTTCTCTGCATAGGAAGCTACTGGACTACTTAGTAGCAAAGATTTTATAAAAAGGCATTTGTCATCCCGACAGAGAGTCAGATCCTGAGATCCTTACTCAGTCAAACTCTCAATGATGTCATTGAAAGTTTTGCTTAAGTAAGGATTGGCTAAAGATTTCAGGATTTGTCCCGCTGTTAAAGAATGTAGAGCATATGAATGATACTTCTTTTTACTCACTCTCTTCTTCTCAATCTCTTTAGTGGATAGCGGTGTTGAGTCCAAGTCCTCTGACAGATTTCAGAAGAAAGGTAAATAGTAAGCATACGGAAGCTAGAATCATGTATTGCCTTTTATAGTGATGCTGACATATCATTTTGTTCACGTGCTGCAGTCTAATACTTAGCAATCTTTAACTTTGGATACTGACAAAGTTTTATCCTCCCATTTGACATTTCATGGATTCACTTTCAGTGATATCCAAAATACACCTGGATTTTTTGCTACACATTGGACAAAAGTGGAAATTGTTTTCATCATACCCAAAGAAGGAGCTATGATGGCTGAGAATAAATAGCTGACAGTGAGAACTGGGAAAATCTATGATTTCAGAAATGTTTCCATTCTGAAACAGAATCTCCAAAACGAAATCTCGTTGATGCCACACCCATGCACTAAACGCTATATGGGTGCTCATTTGAAGTCAGTAAATAATCCACTGCTGAAAATACCTGTTTAGAGTTCCAAATTTTTAAAAATTTGGCTTTGAATTGAGTACTCATAGAAGGTGCTTTATTGATACCTTACTGATTGAAGTCCTCTGTTTATCCACAGAACAGGACAACATGGGTAGTGGCAATACGAACTTGGAAATTAAACCCCAGCTCTGTCACCATGCCCTGGGCAAATTACTTCTCTATCAAGTGGAAATTATAGCTACTAACCTGCTTCACAGGTGAGTTGTGAAGATTAATTTGCTAATGTTAGTGCAGGGTTCTGGACATGTAAAGTGCCAAGGAAGTGCTATGAATCATTTCCTCAGTTCTTGCATTTAAGTATCCATAGGCAAGTATATAATACGTCATACAAATGATAGTCCCCACAAACTCTGGCATCATGCAGATGAAATCTGAACAAATCAAAGATTAAATCTTTCTAATCAACTCTCCTTCATTCCCTCCCCCTGTTGTGATAAACCTACTTGTCCAACTCATAGAAAGGAGCCATACTGTGATAAATGAGTAGTTACTTGCAAGTTCTCATTGTGGGGCAAATCCTGCCACCCTTCTCACAGGAAGGCAATGGAAGGCAAGGTACACCTATGCTCTGTTGGAAGGGAGAACCAAGCTGCAGGGATTCTATGCAACAAGATTCCACAATCCTGCCCACTACAGAATGGAGTTCTGAAGGTGCATTTTGTTCCTCAACATAGTGTGCATGGGGGAGTGAAATTAACTCCACCTGAGGGAATGATGGCAGTGTGGCCATGCCGTTTATTTCTCCTCATGCTATCTATTAAGGGAGAACAACCCAACTGCCCAGGCAACATGGCAAATGTCAGAATTCTCAGTCCTGTAGCAACCTTACATAGAGTAAAACCAGTTTAAATGGGCTTTGCTCCATGCAACAGAATTTGGCCTTGTGTGTATAGTTGACATGTAGAATTATGAATACATGCTTTACAGGAATAAATGATTAATACTGAAGAAAACTGATACAATGTTTCACATTCAGTATGATATTCTCACTAAGAAATGCTAATTTAAAAGAGCTCGGTCAAGGATGTTGATCTTTGTTCCTTTACCTTTGATTCATGCAATGAGATGCAGCACATGCAATAAATGTTTTGCACTAGGCAGGAATATTATATGCTCTGTGCCAAATCATCAGCTGGTGTAAATTGCAATAGCTACATTGACCTCAGTGAAGCTGCTACCCCAACTTACACCAGCTGAGGATACAGTCTCGTGTTTGAAGCAGATGTATTGTATTAATTAAAAACAACCTCAGCAATTGTTTGGTTGTGCGAACTGGATATATCAGCAGGCCTGACAGGTTTGGTGGTGACCCAGTGTGGGGCAGTGTAGGGCTTTCAGGTCTTGGGATGTTTTATATATGTTACTTCCTTGACCAATGGAGCTCAAGTGTCATGAACATAATGCATTCGAGTTCAGTGGAATAGGGCAGGAAAAACAGTGATAGCAGCTTGCTGCACAACTCCATAGTGTCAGCGCTGACAGCCTTTCCTGCATGGAAATGAGTTGCTTGGACATTTGCAGTAGGGGGAAGGATAACTTAAGGGGGAATTCTCTGAGGCTACATCTGCACTGCACAATACTGGGGATGGCAAGTAGGGTATGTGTAGCTACATGCCGCAGTGAAAAGCAAGCTGCAGCCACTCTGTGGTGTGTAGCTACACGTGCCAGTGAAGGTCTGCAGCAAGGAAAGGCTCTGGCAACTGTAAGGAGCCTTCTCCCACTGTCTCCTCCATGACAGAGCCTTTCCCTGTGACCAGAAAGATTCCAGTAGTGGGGTTGTAGCAGCAATCTACACTGTTAAAAGTAGAACTATAGAGAGAGGAGGCGTTGCTTGGGCATGTAAAGAATGGTGTAGGGTACATACCCACAGGATTCAGGCATGTCTATACTCTACTTGCCTAAGCAGTGCCTCACTGTCTCCACTACAATTCAAACACATGCTAAGGGTGCGTGTAATGTGTAATATACTCCACATGCCGCCATAAAGAGTGTGCAGTGTAAACATGCCTTTAGACTTCCGTTGGCCTTCAGTTTAGGTCAGGAACAAGGTGGGAGTTCACTCATCATCAAACGGTCAGTTTCACACACATTCACATAGAAAAGATGATTGACCACAGGTGAAGTAGGTGTGAGATGCTCCAACACAGCACTGCAGATGGTTTCACAACCAGAATGTGAAACACTGTAAACTCGTAGGACTTCTGTATGCTCTTTTCTTGGATTCAGGTTTTGGAGATGGTTTCTCTTCCTTTTGTTCAATTTGTTTTTCAGTCATCACTTTGAGCTGCTTCTTGTTCTTTATTTATAAAAAAACAAAAACAAAACCCCAAACCCTTAATTATTTTTGTGAACAGTACCTTAATACTGCATGAATATATATTTACTTACAGAATTGGTTTGAGGTTTATTTGGTGTTTGGTGAACCCTGTGTTAAAGTTCAATCCTATTGCCAAACATAACCAAATCAGCACTCAAGAGGCTAAAAGTCTGCACTAAATAAGTTATTCTTGCACTATCTTCAATGAGGTAGCTGCAATAGACTTTAAATTATACTTTTTTCTTATACCTCTTGTGACAAACTTCTCTCTCAAGGGCTTTAATTCAACTTCCATCATAGTAATGCAGTTTGCAACCTTTAATATATGCTGAGGTTATCCCACAGTGCTGCAAAGATTCTTTATGGTGGTGCTGTAATTAAAAAAAATCCTTCTGTTTGTCTCAGCTAGGAGATCCACCCAGAATGCATCTGATAGTCTCTAACAAGATTTCCAGATGCACAAATTCAGTATATAATGCTAACCATATAAAAACACATCATTTACTATGTTGTGCACACACACGCACACACATAATTGTTTGTTTTCTATTATTTTTGCTTGTACAACAGGTTTGTGCTTAATTGAGTACTCCTTAGTCAAGCAACTCTGCTAGTGCCTTCAGTGGATTTTGGTGTTGTATAAAGATCCAGTCCAAACCAGGGAACAGAAGCATTCAATAATGCAAAAAAAAAAAAAAAAAAAAAAATTAGGCCCAAGCATGATCAGTGCTAATGGGACTGGAAGAAAGCATGCCTACGTATCATGTAAGTTTCTTCCCTTCCTCCCACCCCCTTAAAATGTTTTTTGGTAAAATGCACGTAATGGGAACAGGATCAGCTCCAGAGATGGCAGTGGCAAAACTCCAAGATCCAGTGCGATGTCATAACTTTTTAAATCATTAACTTGGGAAGGTAAGTATCGATTCACTGACTTTTTCCTCTCAGGTCCTTCGTAACACTCTGTTGACGTTTTTAGGGCAGTTCAGCTGCAAAGCTCTGGTTTGAAAGCATAGGCAGGAGAGACAGATTTTAGCCTCCCCCCTCCATCATCTTCCCAGTCTTGTTCTTTGACGGAGTTGCTCGGTAACTTATTTCCCCTCTCGCCTCCCTGTCCTTCCCCCGAACGTAGGAGCCTGAGCCTTTCAGTTCGCTTTCGTGAACTCTCCCACCCCGAGGGGCTGACCCTGTTCTTTCCTCACAGGGGTCTACACCCGTCAGTGGGGTTAGCCACAGCCCCCGTGAGTAAGAGCTGAGTCGGCGAGCGGAAGGGGGGCAGACTGCGGGTGAACGTGCGCGCAGCGGCCGAATCTGCTCCTCCCGGGGCTTTCCTTTGGGGCCTTGGTCCCAGCGCCTCGCTTTTTTTATACGCCGCTTCCGCGGGAGGACACGGGCGGGTTCCGGCTGGGGCCCAGAGCCAGGCACGTCCCGGGGCCGAGGTTTCTTCCTGCCCTTCCCAGGCGGGGGCGGGCAAGGTGCGATCGCGCCTGGACCCCCCCGGCCGGCTCCGGCTGAGCGCAGGGATTCCCCGGCCGGGCGCGGATCGCCTTGGCTCCCGCCCCGCGCTCGGCGCCCAGGTGACAGTCCCGGCCCCTCACCTGGGCTCCGCGGGCGGGGCGCCGCCGCGGCCGCCTCCCGCCCCGCTCCCGCCCCCGGCCCGCCCCCTCCGTCGGGCTGGGGCTGGCGGGTTCCCCAGGGGCGGCCGCTGAGCGCTGCTCGCTGCTGCGGGGGGAAAGTTCGGCCGCCCGCGCCGGGAGTTCGCGGAGCAGCCGCCGGCCCGGCCCGGGGCACGCACGTGGGGGAGCCGCTGCCAGCCGGCGGGGAGCGCGGCGCTCGCCCGCCCTGTGCCCGGGCAGCCGCTGGCTATGAGCGGCCGCGGGGGCTGAGCGCGCGTCGAGCCCCGGGATTTATCGCCCAGCCCAGCCCAGCCCAGCATGGGGGACCGGAGCCGCCGGCCCCGGGCGGGGGGAGCCGCTGTCCTGCTGCTGCTGCTCGGCCGCTTCTGCCTCGTCGCCGCGGTGGAGGAGAAGAAAGGTACCGGGGTGCGGGGCGGGGGGAGGGAGGGCAGGCGCCCCCCGCTGTCTCCAGGGCTGGCAGCTTTCAGCTTTTCCCCCGGCTCCACCGCTGCAGCCCCCGGCGGGACGTAGGGTCTGGGGACGTCCCGGCTCCCGCGGGAGCGGAGGAAGGAAAGACAGACGGGGGAAAAAAAAGCCCTGGCGCGTCCTTTCCCCAGGAGTCACCCCGCGCTGCGATCTCCCGCCGCGGCTGCAGACAAAACCGGCCCCGAGTGCCTTGGCGCCCTCGGCTCCCCCTGCCCTTGGCTAACTAACGTTCTGCCCTGGGCTGCGCCCGTGGGGGCTGCCGGGTGTAACCCGCGGAATCTGGCCCGACGGGTCTGCGCGGCAGCCTGTGAAGCAATCCCTCCCGGCGTATCTGCGTGCACTTCTCGGAGACGTGCTTGGAAGGGTTCGGGGGCTTTTCGGAAGCCTCGGGGGGAGAGGCGGTGACAGGCCGATCGTGTCGGTTTCACAAGAGCTTAGGCTCGGTTGCCCTACGAAAGGGTTACTGCCCAAGGCTTCTCACCGTCTTCCTGTAACTAATACAACATGGGGAAAAGCCACGAATGATTCACGTACGGGCCTGAGCCAAGTAAACTGGTGTTCCGTGCGAGCCTAAGTTTTATAACCAGTGCAGTGATGTTGGTCTCTTCGCTTGTCATTCTCACCTGCTCCTGATCGTTTCCTGAGCACTATCTATCTGCTCGGTAAAAAATCCGTCCCGCGAGATAGAAAACACCGGGGGGAAAGCTCACTGGGTCTCCATTTCCCACAGTCTTCTTAAAAACGGGAATCGCTTGTACGTGTGGTGTCCGGTCGAAACAGATTTGCAAGCTTTATGAATGAACTGCGTGTCTCTTACTGTCAGCTGAGTTTCTCATCCTATCCCCCTGCACTGACCCGGGCATTTTGGAAACTGTTCAGACTAGTTTCTTCCAAGGTGTTAATACCTTTTATAAACTGGTGTTGGGGGGGAGGGAACTTCTGGCTAGTCAAACTTATTTTTTATTTTGTTTTCTTTTGTAAGTTTCAAGCGAAGGCAGCCAACTTCAGTTCCAGGCAAAATCTCTTTACCTTGGAAATCCTCCAACAACAATACAATGCAGATTTTTGTTTAAAAAAAAAAAGAAAGAAAGAAAAGAAAACGCTTGAGAAAAGACCAGATAGTATTAGAAAGTCTGTTAGAGGAGCTGAGCACAAGTGAGTTTGTGTTTCGTGACTCTGGACAATAAAACCATCTTGAAAAAGAGAAACACGCCTTTTTGAAAAGCTAATTACACAATCTTGAAATCAAGAGAGACTCTGGTTCCAAGAAGCAAGTTTGTACCTGTTGCTGATGTAAAGAGGGCAGGGTTTTGGGGGAGTTGACTCCATTTGCTGTGATTGTGCAGCTCAGATAAAATGGTTTTGAAACAGAGTCTGGGTTTTACAGTTCCTGCAGAATATATAGGTGTAAGGGTAATACTAAAGCTTATAGTATTAAGAGATAAATAGTTAGTATCTGTCGTGTCTAGGAGCCCTATTTATGGACCAGAACTCCATTCTGAGACTATTAAATGGTCAGCACTAAAGAAGTGCTCACCAACAGGGGGTTTTCCACCATGTAATCCTTTGGGAGTAGCTTTTCACATCAAGAGAATTAGACTGTTTACAGAGATAGAACACAGTATGTTATCTTCAAAATACAGAGGTTGCCTGACTGTTTCTGTATTCACTGTAATGCATGATCACGAGTCCTTAATATGCGCTAGGGCTTGTCAGAACTGAGCCTTGGCACCTCTAGGCTTGGCAGTTCATAGCCCCAGCTCCTCTGGCCTTGCTGTGTCAGTTATTAAAGTAAAAAACAAATTGCTTGAGCCCCAGCACCTCTTTCATTACAAATTAAGGCCAGGTGATCACTAAAGATAAGCAGCAAAAGAGGGCTTTTTGGTGGTGTGCTCCTGCTTCCGTGGAAATGACTGGTAAAATTCCCATTGAAGTCAATGGCAGAGTATGAATCCCCATTTGAGAAGCCTAAAATAGCCTTTCCAAATTTGAATGTTTGCCTTCAGAGTAATAGATGATAGATAGATCACACCAGAAGCTGCCTCGTGATTCAAGTATTATGGGATGATCCTTTGGATACCACATATCCAGGACCCCGACTGTAAATCCAAATATACTGTAATGAAGCTGCAATATAAAAAGATGAAGTGCTAGTCACCTAAAATGATGCAGCTAAGACATTTTAAGTTGTATATACTTACGAGCATTCACTTTCAAAAATTCAACTGAATGTCACTTCTTACCACACAAGAGCTGATTACTTAAGTTTTGGTTTTGGTTAAGATGTCAGGTTTTTTTTTAAATAAAATGATATCTTTCTCCAAACTTTGAGAATTAAGAACAAATTTAAATACAACTGAGAGAAAAACTGAATGTATTGTTAATGTTGTTGACATTTTAAAAATAAAGAAATCATGAATGTTCCAAAACCAAACAAAACACTTAATGAAAACTTAAACGCCCTGACAGAGATCAGAATCTGGCTTTCACATGTTGGTGTAAACCCAGGTTAACATAACAGTAAAACTAATATGCATTTTCACCAATCCAGTCACAGAGAATTTCAAGGGAATTTCTTATATATAAGGACGGAAAGATATTGTAGTAAAAGTGCAGCCGAATTTGTATCGTATATGGCTCTTGGTTTTCATTGTCAATCTATGATTCTGGCAAAAGTGGTCAGATTAAAATCCTTATGTGAGCAAAATTACTCACAAACAAGATTGGGCCTTAAATTAAGAATAACTGTATAGGATGTATAGAAATGAATAAAATATATGCATAGCCGAGAGTAGAAAATACAGATGTATGTTGCAACAGCAGTATATTAAGTGCTTTACATACAAATAAGAAAACAAGGTACCTGCCCTGGAGACTTTACAATCTAAATCCATTGTAATCCATTTGTTAATTTATGGAGACAAACTCCATGGAGTGCCAGACAATCTCATGATGATTCTGAGTGGCTGGCTCTTGCATTTGGGTATCTGAGTTTGCTGTAATCTTTGTGATTGACTAGTTTTAGGGAGCAGTATAACTGACTGGTCCAACCAGTTTGTTCATAATGCTACAGTTCTTCCATGTTTCCCTTTAGATCAAACCATACTATGTTTTGTGATTCTCTAAGACCAAGCACAGTGAACATGCATATCTGCCTTAATACTCTTTCACCAGGTAATTTGTGTCTTAATGGAATGGTTCAGCATGAAAGTTGCTGATATTCCCACTGGTGCTTGGGTTGTGTGTATGAGAGGTACACTCACTTGTATTCATAAATATTGTATTTAAGAAACGTACTAAGTTCACAAATATGCAAAATTAATAACTAGCGTGTCATCTGGTTTGCTTTCACATCATACACATAAAGATGACTATTCCTGTTGTACAATTACAGGAATTTGCCTCAAACATTACATTTTAGTAGACATGTTTCTACCTTGTAGAAATGGCCTCCTAACCAAAGCAATTATAATCTATTCTCCGCTTCTAGTTTCAAACTGCTAAGACTCTGGTAACGTTGGCATACTGTGAAAGGTATTAGAAAAGATGGCAAAGATCTTGTTTGCACCCATACTGGAAAGAGTAGGCCAGCTTTTTGCGTGCAGATTTGCGGTACGGAAGTCATGTTAGATCTGCAGTTGCTTCTTGATTACATATTGCCCCGACTAGGATTTTGCTATGATTATTCATACCTTCTCACCTCAGAATTAGACCTCGGTAAAGTTTTCTACTTCAGATTACTTTTAAAGACCATTTGGAAACTTTTTAAAGGAGTGTGGAATACAGCTGGCTGCCTTCTAAGTGTAGTGTATTGTGCTGGTGATAAGTGAGTTGCAATAGTTTGCAACTAGAAAAGTCTGTGTCTCTTCTCAGGCCGTAGTGCCACAGCTGCAATTAGCATATGGCATGGCCAGTGATGGGATATTACTCGAGGGGCCTTCATCACTAGAACTCATTGGTCATGTAAGAATGGTCAAATGTAGTCTAGACATCTTGATGATGAGGGTAGTATAAAGGTCTTGATAGATGTGAATCATTGAAAGTCATACCCTCTTAAGCAATGCTGTCATTCAGCCTTATCACCTTTAATGATTCCATGAAATGCATAAAGACCTAAGGGCTGGTGTTAGCATTTTATCTGGTTTTTGTTGGTCCAGTCAAAACATTCAGCTGAGTTTCACTTTGCATGTTATGGCCATGGGTTCATGGTATATCTTGTGAGAGTCTTTTACTTGATACCTCATTTGAACTCTGACATGTTGAGTTGACAATTTTTGTTAGACATATTACAACACGTGATTTCGCCCTTTAACTCATATCAGTTTTATTTTGTTTGTTTTTCACATACACCTCACTGCAAGGAAGGACAATAGTGCTATTTGGTTAGTGTGTGGAGTATGAAGTCTGATACTGTTTCTGCTCATGTTAAATGGTTTGCTGTAACCGTCTTTGGTACGGTAACTCTTAAGCTATAATACTTCTTTATTTAGGGCCCAATTCTGCCCCTTTAGTCGTACTGAATAGTACTCATTCTGCAAGTATTTTGGACGCAAGGTCATACTCTGCAGGAATAATATAAAAAGTGTGTGAGTTAATGTAGGTACAGTGTACGTCTAGTTGTACTGCAGGAAGATGGTTTTATTTATTGGGCCAACTATGACTAAGGATACGATTCTGTTATGAAGGTTATGGACTCTCTGACTTTCTGGGACCTCCATGATTACTTCTGGGGCAGGGCTGGAGCAGCTAACCAATGGCTCTGGGTTGGGTCAGGCCCCTGAGGCTAGAGCAGCAGCAGCAGCGGAGGGGCTGGAGCAGCTGCAAACCCCGGCCTTGCTCTGTTTGTCCCACCCCTCTCCTAGGGTATTTTTTGTCAAAATCAGGGACAGGTCGTGGCTTCTCTGAATTTTTGTTTATTGCCCGTGACCTGTCTCTGACTTTTACTAAAAACACCCGTGACAAAATCTTAATCTATACCTTGGGTGTTTACTTCACAGGGAAAATGCGTGCATATGGGTGGCAGTGTTGTGCTGCCAATAACTTAACAAGAGCTTTCAATATTTGCCCCTTTGGCCTGAGCACAAGTGCTTGCAAAGAAGAGGGTTGAGGAATCTATTCATTAGTTTTCCCATTTAAACAAAAAAAGCTTTCTTATAGCCATAACCAACAAAGAAGGCAGTGTCAGCTGGCAACCAAACTTTTAAGTGCACTTGCTGCAAATAGTTACACTAAGTATATTTGAGGAACAAAATGTTGATAGTAGAGTACAATGTTCGACTTATGTAAATTGAACTGGTGTGTGTGTTTAAAGTAAGGGTTTAGTACTACATCTGCTTTGCCTGCAGACAACTCCATATGGGACAGATGCAAGGCTCTTCCACTTATTAAACTGATACTTTAACTAGCGTCCTCTTACATGTTACTGTGAATGTCTGTGCATATGAACGTGACTATCTGTGTGCATATATATACACATCAATATAGAAAATAAGTGCAAATGCATACAAAATCTGAAATGCTTGTTTCTGCATTTTAATTACAAAAAAAAATTAGAATACTTGGTATTTAGATGGTCTTTATTTAAATGTGACATCTTCACAGTAGGATGCAAACATTTAAGTAATTAATTGATCTGGAAAGTGCTAATGGCTTGCATGTTAGGCTGAAGTATAAGCATCTGTTAGCTGCATCCCCAGAGTCAGTAAGGGTCTGTTAAAGCACTCTAAGGGTACAGAAAGGTGGGTTAAAGCTGTCACCTTTGTTTGGTGGTTTAGGCTTTGCAGTTCCTTTGTGTTGCAGAGTAGCTACACAAGGAGGGTAGGTACCCACCCTCTTTTCAGGCCATATGGTCTCTTGAGGAGCTTTAGGCCAGCTCCTACCCTGGGAGCACTCTGCTATTGTAGCTGCCACTGGTCTACTATATTGGCAAAGTGCTCCTAGTGTGGACACAGCTTATGCTGGCAATATTGCACTTTTGCCGATACAGTATATTCCTGCCTCTCTCTCACCTCTAGGCAAAACAAGCTGTCCTGGAAAAAGCAATTTTGCCTGTACAGTAGTTAGGTCGACTCCGTGTCAGTGCTTACATTGACTGTTGCTGCCTTTCAGAAGCCATCTCACAATGCTCTACACTGACAGTTACATTGGTGCAAGTGCGCCTGGTGAGGACATGTACCACCACACAAGGAGCACAGTGTGGACCTGCAAAAGCTATATGTCAACATAACTTAGGTCAATGCAATTTTGTAGTGTGGACTTGACCCTACAGGCTTCTCAGGTGAGGACAGGGGAAGGAAGAAGAAAGTGAGTTTCAGGGGAGCAGAGGAGCGGGGCACAAATCAGCTGCTCTGGGGACAGGGCAATGGTGATTTACTTGTGGTTTCTGCAAGAAGAGAAATACTTGTGTCCTGTTCAGTGAAATATTTATCATGTGCACTCAAGTAAACATACTAGAGAAAGATAATACTTGATTCCACGTCATCAATTTCTGCTCCAAATGCGTAATTGACCTGCAAGACCCTGTCAATCTGCTACTGCTTGGCATAATGCCTCTCTTAGGTAGCTGAGTATTGTTATGCCTATTGGCAATTTTGGAATCTGAGGCACAGGAAGGGTTGAGTGATCGCCAGAGTCGACACAGTGAGAGAGCTGGGATTTAGGGTTCTGGTCTCTAGCCCCCATGCTCTCACCACTAATCCATGCAGCCTGTCGTTCTAATGTTACCCACCTCCCATTCTTCAGTTATGCTTATCGTCAAGCTTTGAAATGATACATTTCCATTCAGAGCTCTATTTCCACTAGTACACATGTAAAGGCTATTTTAGCATTTGCTGGGCTTGGAGGGTCTGTAGGCTTCTATGTGTTTGTACAGCTTCTATCACAAGAGGTTCCCATCACCTGACTGCAACCTTTTGAGAATGACCACGAGATGATAATAACCAACCTCATAATGAGAGCTCTCATGGAATATACCACGTCTGATTCATCACAACCAATATGCATTAAATCCTATTATGCAAAAATTCAATTTCCATATCCCCATTGCTGCTGCTAGTAGGGCGCTATGATAAAAGACATGAAGAGCCAATAAGAGAGTCCCCTGTGGATATTTAAATAATAGAGAATTATAATTGTAGAGCCAAATTCAGAGTTGGCGTTTGCAGCTGCCTACTCACACCAGGTGTGAATTTACCCCTAAATCACTCTTCCATTGTAAATGCAATATAGTTTTAATGGTTGTTCTGACCGGTGATTTGGTGCTTGAAACAAAATATTATTCTATTATTTGTATTACCATGGCAACTAGATATGTCAGTTTCTGCCATTGGATATGCATGCACGCATTTCAATGGAAATTGTGTGCACATTTGAGAGTAGGACTTGCCCTGAATGCAAAATAGTTAATACTACTCTTCAAGTTCTATGCACTTATTTCCATTTATTGCTGCTGATGGTTCTGTGTTTTAAACCTCTTAAAAAAAGACCCATTGGTTTTGAAAATGCTACATTTTTTGATTGCACATCTAGTTTTAACAAGTTGTGAGTCCGTGTATTTAACTTGTATGTTTGAAGTGTGTCTGTGAGATGAATTTGTGCCACAAATTCATGTGGCTTTCCTGAGACGTATCCAATATGTAGAGGTATGTAAAGGGGAATGAGGCAAGTCTGGCGGAAGAAGCTTGTTTTAGCAGTTGGGTCAGTTATTTCAACAATGCCTTCAGCAAAGAAAAAAAGATTACTTACTCAAATCCGTGGCTAGTTTCCATGATTCAGATTAGAACATACATTTCAGTTCATCTGGATGAGTAAATTAGTGCTAGGAAAGGAGACAACCTCCACAAATAGCATGGCATGTCACATATCTCATGTTATTTACTATGTCCTTTAGAATTGATGTGGTTAGGTGGGTTGTAGCTGGAATACAGTGTCATGTTTTGAACCAAAGCCACATAGCAAAGGCTTACATTAAAATAAACATTTACACTTTTTTTTGTACAGAGCACTCATTGTTATATCCTCACCCTGTTATTGTATATTTCACTTTTCAGTAAACAAGATTTTTACTGTGAAAATGCTTTTTCTCCTCCTACCTCCATTTTCATAATTTTGGAGATTTCTCAGGCAAGTTTCTCCTTTTTTCCTGCAATTGCTGTACCATTAGGTGTTCTACTTACACTGTGGCCTCAGTTGCTTATGATGCTCCAAGTAAAGCAGTGCGATATCCATCTAATATCAGATACAGCCTTTCTCAGATGTGTGCATGTGAGGTATATATTATCTGTAGTGCTTCCAAAGGGAGGGATGTGCTCCATGATCCATCAGCTCTTTTCCATCTCCAACTTCTGGTGACAGCAACATTTTCCCAAGATGTTCCCAGAGAAAGGTTGAACTTGGTCTGTTATTTGTACTTGTAATTTTGTTATTGTTAATGTAGTCTTTTGTATTAAATGGATTGTGCTGTAAAAGTTCCTAGGCACTTAAGAGAGGGAGTGTTGTGAAATAAGTACTAAACATGTATATGGTCACCTAGCTGCAGTGTTATAACTAGTAATGTCTGTCTGTGTCTGTCTGTCTGTCTTCAGTCAGTGGTTCTCAAACTGTGGGTCAAGAGCCCAAACTGGGTTGTGACCCTGTTTTAATGGGGTCACCAGAGCTGGCATTAGACTTGTTGGGGCTTGAGGCTAAAGTCAAAACCCAAGCCCCACTGCCCGGGCTTGAAACCAAAGCACAAGGGCTGATGTCCTGGGCAGCAGGACTCAGGCTTGGAGCGGCAGGGCTCAGGTTACAGCCCCCTCCCTGCCCAGGGCTGAAGCCCTTGGGCTTTGGTTTTGGGGCCCTACCTCCTCCCTTCCCAGGGAGGCGGGGTTCGGGTTTAGGCTTCGGTCCCCTCTCACAGGGTCGTGTGGTAATCTGTGTTGTCAGAAGGGGGACGTGGTGTAATGAAGTTTGAGAACAGCTGTTTTAAGCAATAGTGGTTGACTATGGTATTGTATATTCCATTGATTAAGGGGTACCAACCTAATCCCTAGAGATTAAGGTCTTCTATTTCCTTGTTCTCCCTTTCTGGTTTTTCCCCCTTTATATGTATGTGTGTATATATATTTTCCTCCTTAAATAATATCAACTAATCTACTGTTAAGACACTGAGGATTCCAGTTTAACATTGTGGACTTTTTAAAAAAGAAGCTTTCAGTGCCATATGAAAAATATGTTCTTTCTATATGTGGCTAATATTTCTTCCTCAAATAGAAGTTCAGGTTGGGTTTCTTTCTCATACTTGAACATAGGTGCTGGAACTAGAGGTGCTGCCACACCCCTTGGCTTGAAGTGGTTTCCATTATATATGGGGTTTACAGTTTGGTTCATTGGCTCTCATCACCCCCACTATAAAAATTGTTCCAATACCCCTGTACTTGAATGCCTTTCCACTAAACCTTCAAATGTCTGCATGAAGCATAAATCTGCGAAAAACCCTTCTTATTTTCAGCATTTTAGTGGGAAGATGAGGTCATGGTAAAGAAGTAGATACAACTATAACTTGGCAAATTTAAGTATACATTTTTCGTTTTGGATGCATGTGGATTAATATTGTCTATTATGGCAAATGAACACAGAACTAACACAGTTCAGTTTAAACTAACAGAATATTCCCTCAAATGTATATTAAATGAAGTTGCACTAGTGACTGTTCATTTGGCAGAGTGCACTATTATGGAATGACTGAACAAGAATTTGGTACTTCTAGCCACAAGCCAGTTGTTATTTCTATTTTTAAATTTTGTTTGATGTTATAAGTCAACTTCCCATAAGGTTGAAACTTAATCCTTTTGCTTTTTAAAAAAGGATCAGTTTTGTTTAGCAGCTATTCAGGCTGGTCAGTTTGTGTTGTGACTTCCAATTTTTCTTTTCCTTTTTCTTTGGCCTATTCTAAATTACACAAGACATATCCTTAAACTGGAATTTTACAAGCAGGTAAATCCTGATCCTGCGAGCTGTTCTGTCTGAAGTGGAGCTCCATGTAAGCCATTGGGGTTGTGAGTGAGGACAGGGTCTGCTCACATTGAGCAACTTGCAAGATATAGGTCTGTCGTTCTTAATATAGACTGGTGTCTTTGGTGGTGGTGTGTTCCAAAATGCTACTTCACTAAGTTGTGACCGACCCTGATAATAGACTGTCAAATAACTTTAATTTTCTCCCGGATAACCCACCAACTACTACAATAGGATGTCAATGTAAAATTAAGGATGTGGTTTTTTGTTTTGTTTTTAGTGTTGTATCAGGTATCTATCAAAAAGATAGTATACAATGTGAATAGAAGTTACTATACATGGAATGGAAACATATTTTGTACTCCTCAGGTTCCTAGCTACATGAGTTTTGACACATGTAACTGGTCATTGGTTTTTCCTTTAAAGACTTCCACTGTCCAAAAGCAAAATAATTCAGATTTCAATGAGTGCATGCATATTTGCCAGTGAAAGGCTAAGATGGTAGAGCAAATTCTATTAGATTGCCAAAACAATATTTATTTACATTTATATATTTTGATTTTAATTTTGTCATGGGTAAATTCACAAAGGAACATAACTTTTATTTAAAATTTCATGTAGGGATCTGAATAGAGCAAGTTAGATTAGAATTAGGCTGCCACTTTGTCCAACAGTGAATGAAGCACATAAAACATGAAAAATCATATCATGAGACCAATGTAATATCTAAAAAAAGGCAATATAATAATAATTAAAAAAGATGTTGCACCGTGTAAATCAGAAGTAATCACTGAGATCAAATGAGTTCAAAATGGAGAGCCAGTTGTTTGCAGTGAATAACTTGATTAGTTCTGATGGGCAGAGTTAAGGCTGGAAAATAAAACTTTAGCTCTGAGTTTCTTTACTTTACCTAGCTGATCAATCCTGACTCTTTCTTTAACATGGAGGTTTTAGATATGCATTTTGTTGCTGGATCGATTTTGATCACTTGTACAGATTTTGAAAGGATTACCTCACTCTCCCTTCCATCTTGTCTTCAAGAAGGAATGCTGTTATTTTTGAACAAGTGAATATTCAGTCTGTTTCCTTCTTTATAAGCTCTTGTTAATGATTTTATTATTTCAAAGCATGTTCTTTCTCTTTCTCTCTTTTTTTATTTTTTAATGAAGTTGATTCCCTAGGCAGCATCATTTGGTCACAGATATTTATACGAGAATAAGTAATCCACCAAACCTTCTCTGGAGTGTCTCATTACGTCAATATATATGCTGTTTCCATCAATCTGTATACATAATTCCCCTTGTCAGTAAAGAGAGTTGTTTCAGCACAGCTAAGGGGGAATAGACCATCACCAGAGTAAGGGTTAGTTAGTGCTTGATATTGAATGTATTTTAAATCTTGAACAGCAGTCCATTGTGCTTCAATGAATGCAAACTACCAACTGGATTAAAAGAGTAAAAATTAACTATTAATTAACAAAGCATCTGTTTCTTTTGTGTCTTGCAATTACTAATTATGAACCAAATGAATTCATGATAGCACAGGGCATCCAAGAAGCTGCTGGTACCAAAAACTTATTGAGGCTCTTCGAGAAAAATATATTGCCCTCTGATATAAATTGTTTTGCTCTCCCCATCCCATAGCTGCATTTCTAGATCACAGATACTATACTTGTCTGCTCATTTTGTTTTTATTAAATTACATGAAAATATTTTGTATTTATGAATACAAAGTGTACATTAGAACATAAGCCAGTCGATGGCATTTACTAGAGAGGCTCTGAGACTGTTTCTTCTTTTCATACAGTGGAAAATGGACTCTGCCTGTAAACTATTATCAAACGTTTCAAATGCTCCGTCATTTACTTCTATCTGAGTAAACAGACTAGCTAGAATAGACGGGATTATAAAACAGATTGTTCTGGGGCAACATTGTGTTATTGAAAATGATGCTATCTCACTGGTAATCACATTGTTAGACTTTATGGCCCATAATCTTTGATAAAGACATTTGTAAAATTGTCAGTGAGAATTCTTTCCTTTGGGAAATTTCCAATGAACTTCTTCAGTCCCCTTAATAAATTAACAACATTAACTGTTTTCTTGTAATTATACAAAATGAGACTTCCATTCCTAGATGTAATACCACTATTGAGAAAACAAATGACACTGTCAGCATGGACCAGATCCTCAACTAGCAGAGCTCCATTGACTGGTCTGTACCAATTTACACCAACTGAGGATCTGGCTGCATCTGATGTTACCACTTTTCATTACCTATGTTGCCAATAACACCTTATGTTGTTAAGAATGAAAGAATTTTAAAATTCGTTTTGTCATTAGTTACATTCTTTGTTTGCACATTTTTCTCAGTTTGGACCCCAAAAAAATCAATTTTCAATTTTACTTTGGTTTTATTGCCAGTTTCATTTTCAGGCTTTTAATGATGCAGTATTGGGAACCCAGATCACTGCAGCTGAAGGTTTTTTTGTTTTTTTTTTTAAATGTGATTTAATTGTCATTCTAAAATATTACAGAAACATTTTAACTCGTTAAAACTTACTTTTTGTGTCAATCATAAGTTGATAATGTCCTTTTAAAAGTTTTTCTCATGGTTACTATTCCTCGCTGCCTCCATTCCCCTCCTCATGATTGGTTAAGTAACAATCATGTGATATCTGATCCGAGGTGATGGGAGATCTTCCCCCTGTTGAGAGCATGAATGAGAACAAACCACACTTGACAGATGTCTGTCAGGTTGCTTAATACATTACTGGAAGGTGCTTGCATAGTATGGTGATGAGGGCAATATAAGAACCTCTATAGAATTAGTTCTCAGTGTAGTGAAATAGCCGCGCCGGATAGCACCAGTAATAGTTGACACTAACACCTACCAAGGGACTACATTGGTAATGGGAGAAGCAAAGCAGAGAGCTGAAAATGAACTCCAGAACTTTCCAATTCTATAGTGCTAGTGGCATGGGAAGCGGCTGCCCACCTGCCCAGCCCATTGAATGCTTTCTACCCAATCCCAATGTGCTACTGACAGAAAGATGAAATTACAGGCATTTCTTCTGCAGTGATGCAGCTACGCCCATGAAAGTTCATGGGAAAGAGAAAATTGTGTAGACTTAGGGGAAAATGCAGATTAGCTTGGAACTTTTGACTACTTGGTTACAGTGACACTGTGTAGTGGGAACATGATTCTGTACTTAGGGTTTGATCCTGCTATCTGTCGGCATGAAGCACGTGGGTGGTTTTTTTCTTTTTGTTTTGCTTTTGCATGCACAAACTGCAGGATTAGGCTTTTGCTATTTTATTTGCTCAGACAAGCTCTTCTCACTGGGTTTAAAGGTGAAGCCCTAGTAATTGAACTGATGTAGCATACATTGTCTTTTATGATGCCTACAATGTAATATAATTCTCCTGAGTCAAAAGATAAAAACATCAGAGCCGCTGTTAGCCCATTAGGATCGCTAAGCAGGAATTTTTTTGCCCCTCTCCCACACATACAATGCTAAAACAGGCAAGTTCTAATAATAAAAAGTGAACAGAGGGCCCCATTGAGCTGCTCAGGGTCCTAAGTGATTGCTTAGTGCTGGCTCTGATTACAATCATGTTGCTACTACAATATCTGACAACACTGAAGCTAAGGCCATGTCTACACTTACAAGCTTATAGCGGCACAGCTGTACTGCGCCGCTGTCAGAGTGCTTTCGTGGTTGTGTTATGCCCGTGAGCTCACCTGTCAACATAATAAAACCAGCTGAAGGAGCAGGAGTAGCTGTGTCGGTGGGAGAGCATCTCCTGCCAACCAAGCACTGTGCACATGGGCACTTATGCCAGCAAAATGTACGTCTCTAAGGGGTGTTTTTGTTTCACATCCCCGAGTGACAAGTTTGCCGCCATAGGCCATGTCTACACGAGCACTTAACTTATGTCCTACATGTATGTGTCTTGATAGGATATGTGGTAGAAAATGTCAGTCTAGTAACCGTATGCTCGTCATTCCATTTTTTTTCCTGAGAAACTGATCTTTCATATGTTGCCCCGTGTGGGTGTGACCTTCAGCTTGCATCACTCCACTGTCAATTTACCCTAACTGAAGATCTGCCCTTATGTATCAATGACAAAGAGGTACTGTTGAAATTCAGACCTGAAGGGCGTGACTCCACTGAATTCTGTAGCCTTGCACTTGCTGGTCGCTGGTTTGAATTTGACGCAATGCCTGTAACTGGGAGTGTAGACGTTCATATGAAAAAAGGGAACTTCTTCTACAGACACTAGTAATTTGCTGTAGCCCACAGGAACTTCTTATTGGTCAATTAATACAGGCTTCAGCACTCCTGCTTAACAGCTAAGAAGAAAATGGTGTTACTGCAGCAACCACTCTACATGGTACTTAAGCTGTCACAGTCAAGTCCCGACAGATCATAATCTCTTGCTGACTTGCAGAGCACCTCAAAAAGTACATCAGACAGATTTAAAAAATATATATCTAATTAAAGTAAGAGCGAAAGCTTTAATATACATACTGAGTTTGTACAATGGGAGCAAAAGGGAAATCCTGCAGTTGAAGGGCAATGTGCTAAAGCTGATTTAGACTAAAAAAGTGTTCTTAGTGGAAATAACACACTATGGCCCCAATTCAGCGAGGTATATTTAAGCATGTCTCATTGTTTTCAAAGGGATTGCACACATGCTTAAAGTTACAACATATCCTAAATATCTTGCTGCACTGGGGGTTAAAGATCGACATTTTCAGAAGTGACTGGTGACCTTGAGCTGTCTGTTTTTGGGTGACCAACTCAAGAGGCCTTAAAAGGGGCTGATTTTCAGAACTTTCTGAAAATCAGACTCCTTTAAAGCATTTTAAACTGAGCACCCAAACAAACTGAGGCACCAAAAATCACTGAAAATGTAGACATATCTCTATAATGTAAAACCTTACCAAGATTTTAAGTTTCTATATCTTTTATTTAACACAGAAGAAGGTGTACCTATGTCTGTATATAATGATGTACATAATGATGCTTCTGAATAGTACACTTAAAATTGAAGTTAATACAAGAAAGGTTTCCAATACAATAAAGTCTTATCAGTGAGGGGAAGAGAGAGGTGGGAGTGAGAACGCAGATAAGACAGTAAAGATTTAGAACTAATGCAAATTCAGTTAGAAAATACCTTATCACTGATAACCCAGCTATAAGATTAATAAACTGTTTTAAAGTTTATGTTAAACCCTTGTAGTAGGAGAGGAAGTTGGGTAAAGCTCAAAGACTTGTGCACGATTTAATTTATGAGGTTTCTTCATGTCCTTAATGTTTTAGTTTAATCATCTTTGACTATTAGGAAAGAACTGAAGCCAAGGATACCCACATTAATAAAATGCATATGTCCAGACAAACCATTTTGGGATTAAGAGGGAATCATTTGTCACTGTTAACAGCATTCATGCAAAAAGAAGACAACCATTCACTGCTACTATTGTTGAGCAGAGGGCGGTTGTTTTTTTCCAGCTACTAGTTTTATCAGGCTATATATAATATAAAAACATAAATGCATTTCTTTGACTCCTGCAATAAAAGCAGAAAAGTGCTAGATTTTGGAAGTTTTCATCTGGCATCCCAATCTTCATCCACAATAATCTGTAAAAGAGCTAATGTTTAGCTACCATTTTGAAATACTTTGAAACCAGCAGATGAAAAAGCTCTGTGCAACTGCTTATCCGTATTTGGCAGATGTTAATGCTCTTCTTTGCAGCAACAACTTCCAGTTCACCTCTACTAACGTTAATCGGCAAACCTCAAGGGAGATATGATGCCAGGAACTGGAGGGTAGCACCGTGCAGGAGCAGCATATGTGGTAGCCTGGGTGCTTCTCTTCCTCCAGTTGCTGCTTCTCCATGTTGTACCGAGGCGTTACTCCTGGCAGTAAAGTTAAGCATGTGCCCTAAGGCCGTATCTACACGTACAGGGCTGAAGCTGGTACAGCTGTGCGGCTGCACAGCGGCTGCTGACGGTGTTCTGTGCTGATGGGAGAGAGCTCTCCCATCTCTCAGTGAGCGGCATAAGCTATGTGCACTGTGCACCCGAGCACTCTTATGCAATTTAGGCCGCTCGGGGGGAATATTCACCCCCTTGTGCGAAATAAGTTTTGCTGACATAGGCGGTAGTGTAGACATAGCCATAGTGTTGGCAGGATCAGGGCAAATCCCTCCTCCTCTGCAAGGAGCATTAGCTGGAAATGATGAGAAACTAACGTCACAGAGTTTCCTGTGTCCTCTGTTGTCCTCATGCAGTTTTTTTCAGTGGGAGGTCACAATAAGAGTCTCAGGGCTTAGTCCAAAGTCCAATAAAGTAAATGCATGTGTTGACTTCATTAGACTTTGGACCAGTTCCTTTTTTATGTGCACATTACACACCATAGGGAAGCCTACAAAAAACATGTCATCTTCAGACTCTCAAAAAAGTGAAAACCATCAGTTTTACATAGATATTGTGCAGTGTTGAAAGGCAAGCCCTCATTTCCTCTGCTAACTCTTTCCTCGCTGAGATAAACATCTCTGAAGGGTAGTTTCTAGACAATTTTCTACTTAACATCTAGCCTTTTGAACTTTTTTCTTTGATAGCTTGTAATGCACACGCTGATATTCTCCCACACCTCCAACCATCCCAAACTTTAGATCCTTCCTTCATTGTTCCTCTTAAATAGCTGCTCTCCAGATAAGTGCCTTCCTTGTCACTAAAGAGACAAGGTGGGTGAAGTAATATCTTTTATTGGACCAATTTCTGTTGGTCAGAGTGACAACCTTTCAAGCTGACATGAAGCTCTTCATGTCACCTCCAGGTGTTAAGCTCGAAAGCTGGTCTCTCATCGACAGAAGTTGATCCAATAAAAGATACTACTTCACTCACCTTGTCTCTCTAATACCCTGGGACTGACAAGGCTACAGCATTTCACTGTCACTAGTTGTTAGGTATTCTGTGGCATATTTGCAGTTGGTAACCTGTCTGAAACCTCAATAAAGTTTGTTGGAACAAATATCAAAGCACTTTAACCAGATTTATTGAGGTGAAGGACCGTCCGTACCAGTGGCTGAATCTTGGGTAGTTGGCAGTTCAAGGAGAGCAGAATTTTATAGGACCCTACTGCAAGGACAAAAGAGGACCTATGGTAGGGTGGGACAAAGTTCACTGAGGAAGTCTGTTTCAATAGCTTATTAGGATCTGGGCCTAAAAAGCCCAAGAGTCTATGTACAAAATTTGTAAAAAAAAAAAAAAAACAACAACAAAAAACCAGTGAATGTTTCATATATCTAATTTAAGGCATTTAAACATGTCGTGTGTGTGGTCATTTGCCTTGAACTTGGAAAGAAAATCCAGTTCATATACTTAAGATACAATTATAAAAACAACAGCCCACCCCCCCAAGTTGGACTTAATTGTTCGTTTTTTTCCCGTAACCAGGGCTCCACTACCAGTTTTTGGTAGTCAGTGAATCAAGCATCATAATGTGAAAATGAGAAGTCATGTTTCTCTCATGTTTCTGAGTTTGCATATAACAATTTTAATATATTACAGACTGTTGACTGTTGTAATTTATTTTGAGAAAATGCACATACTTTTAAAAGTAGAACGCCCCTAAGAGCTATGTCTACATGGGGGAGACCCCCCCCCAAATCCTAGCCTATGACTACAGGGTACATTGCAAAACAAAATCACCACCACCCCAAAAAAACCCCAGAACCCCAACATAGCCCATAACTAAGGGCTACACTATGCCAAAAAAAAAAAAAAATCCAAACAAAAAACCACTCAAGAGCCTTGCGGCAGTGAGTCTCAGAGCCAGGGTCAACTGGTTTACGCTACAGGGCTAAAAATAGCAGTGTAGATGTTCTGGTTCTGGCTGGAGCCTAAGCTCTGAAACCTGGCAAGGGGGATGAGTCACAGAGTCCAAGCTCCAAAACCAGTGGGAATGTCTACACTGCTAATTTTAGCCTCATAGCTGGAGCCCCTGAGCCGGAGTCAGTTGACCCAGGTTTTGAGATTTGCTGCTTGGTGTTTTTTGTTATTGTTTTGTCTTTTGCAAGATAGTAGTACCCTTAGATATGGACATGAACTGAAGGCTGCTGCAAAAATGAAGGGTTACTTTTGTTTGATAGAGGGAGGTTTCGTTTATAGGAAATATTTACTTGTGCAGAAACCAGGTGTATGGGGCAGTTGTTATCTAAAACTAACAGTATCACAATGTGCACAATTATGGACCTCAAGAGTTCAAGTAATCAGTAGCATGATGTTATGTAAATAAAAGGCCAATTACTGCCCTCAGTTAAACCCATGTAACCTTAATGCTATAATGAAACTACATAAATATAATTAAAAATAGAATTGGGTCCAAAATATCCAGAAAAACAAAGGCAAAAATCTATCTAATTCCCTCTTAACTATGTGCTGCCCAATACATAGAATTTGTGGCAAAGTCCCAGTTTTGACCTTTATGAATTGTCTTCAACCCTACACTAGCTCTTATGGATTAATCCTATAGAATTCAATAGAGAATAACATCTGTGTTTGATTTTTGGACTACAGTATAATTGAATAGAGAATTATGTTCCTGCTATAAAATTCTGTATGATGAGTCACAAAAATTATCAAGAGGATATTTAATCTCTGTTAAATTCTATAGATTATTTAGAGTGATTTCTGTAGAACCTTATTGTCTTAATCTCTATTACATTCTATAGGATTTTTCCCTGAGGAAACATTCAAAGCCAGGAAGTACTTGTCCCATCTCTGTTTTTGGCACAGAGCTGATGAGAGCATGAATGAAAGGAATACAATAGGGAAGAAGCACTTACCAAGCTTTAGGGATGTTTAATGGGGTGAATCAGTTCACTTGAGTTAGCAGGATTGCACTTTCACCTACGTGATAATATTCTTTCATTGGAAATGGAAGATTTCAGTTGTAGTCTCCTAGCATTATATCCGGCATAACCACCAGTCATCGAAATGAGCAGGAGTTGTGCTGCTCTGCTTTTCTTCAGACATGGCCCTAAATTGATTATGTGAGATGCTTGTAGATTAGTGTGCAATGAATGGCTTTCAACCTGTACATTTACCTAGACAGCAATCATTTGTGCTCCTTTTGAAGAAAAACTGGATCCTCATTGATAAAATGAAGAGTCACATGAATTTATTTCTGTAACACCTTTCATCCTAAATCAGTGGGCTTAAGAGAAGGCATAAGCTTCCTTGTTTTCTTTTCCTTTTGCAAAGATCTTTTCTGATAGTGGAGCAATGAAACATACGTGTGTTCTGAGGAACAGACTGATTCAAATTGTCTGGTCGGTGTGCTATGAAGCCTCTCAGATTGTCTGAAATATTTTAGCATAGCCTTTAACTCCCTCTAAAGTCCACATATTCACATATTAATTGAATTAATAACATAACATTAGGATAAAATTCATGAACTATGAAAAGCGCTACTTTTATTAATTTTAGTTTTATCCAAAATGTATTGTTTGTTTGGATCTTTTCTGGTTTGTTTATTTTTAACTGTATGGAATTTTGATTTTGTGTGTCAAATAACATTCCAGTGACCTGTGGGCATATGGAAGAAATACAGCAAGAAAATTTGCTTTGAGGAGGGCCTATTATGAAAGAGCCTGAATGCAAGCATTAAATCCACTACTCGCTCTGATTTTTTTGACCATTTAGGGATCAGAATAATGGATTTCCCATGAGATTGCCAAAAGAGGATTATAAAGGCAGTATTTGTGTATTCAACTATGACTACCTGCACAATTACATATTTTCAGCATGCCTTAAAAGAAATAATAAAAATTGTAAATAAAATAGAAATCATATTTCTGAATATAAAATGCATGGACTGAAAGGATTTCTCTCTTTTTACTAGCATTGTATTTAGGTACGAAAGAAGGAGGAAAAATTCATGGTAGGATGTAAGGATGGTAAAAGATGAAGAAAAACACCTTTTTATTTTAGTTTTTGCATGTATTTGTAATCTTGAAGGGGGGGTATAAACACACAAGTTTTTTTTTTTTTTAAGTAATATCCCAAATATTTTTTCTGAGAACTTCAGTTTTACATTAATATAGCTAATGCTGTGTCTCACTCTCCAAAGTGGGCTCATAAAGGCAAGAGGGTATAAGGTGCCACCTTACTGCATAGTGTGGGCTACATAAGTTGCAGGTCCCCATGTAGGAAGGTGAACAGCTTCCATGAGGGCACTATGCCATTTCCCTTTCATATGGGTGGGGTGTGGGCAGACAGAGGTGAGAAATGAGCCAAGCCTGGCTTTGCCCTCTAGCGCAGTGATCTTCACTATTATTCAAGCAGGGGCCACTTTGGTGAAAAACCTTCAGTGTGAGAGCCACATCAACTACTAAATTAATATACTGCTTGTTACTCCTTAATGATGCAATGTTACAGAGCAACTTGTGTAACTAAACTTTTGTGTGTTTCATTAATATCCACAGTTACGTTCTTATCTGCTTTTTCTCCTGTTTTACTTTCTGATTTTCTCTTCAATGGAATTAAGAATCTCTCCACTCTTTCCGGTAACTCACTGGGGTAAAAAAATAACATACGACACAAACGGCTGAACACTCCGAGTTCCACGTTGGTTGCTATGGTAAAATTACGATTATACAACGGATATGCTTAGAAGTACTTATTGGTGCACGTCGTACCATGTGGTCAATGTGACACGTAAAGAAGGCGGACTTTGATAGGCTCATTACATATTCTAACGTTAGAATAAAATAAATTGGAATATAAACAATTAGGGTTGATGGGAGCTGCCACTGGCTCCCAGACCTGGCAGTGAAGAACACTGCTCTTAGTGCATGACGCTGAGCTATCATGGAGGGGCAAGTAATTTGTTCTGTGCTTCTCCTCATGTTGTTTCTGAAGTGAAGTCACCTGTTGTGGGTATAGATCATTAATTTAGTTCTGGTGCTGCTGCTGGGGCAGGCCAATAGCAGTTGACTTCCTGGCTGGGGTAAAGAGAGAAGCACAAAGCAAATTGTGGCTCTTGAAGTTGCAACTCATTCCCATGTCTGCTGCTGAGGGCACTGCCACTTGTTATAGCACCATATAGTATTCTACGGACACTGGACATATATTCAGGGCCAGTTCGTCAGCTGGCTTAAATCCGTTTAGCTCTGGGATCTGGACCTTCTTTGGTTTGTTTTCACAGAACATGTGGATTTTTTTTTTTAACATGCCAATAACCTTTTTAATTAAGGGTCGGATGCAAAGAGGCACTAAAGAATCTCCACTCCTACTGATGTTAAGGGGGCACTGCACCACCAAGAATCAGAATCAGGCCCTAACTGTGCCAGAGATTTCATAGTCATCGTTATCCTCCATTTTAATAGCCTCAGAAATCTTACTAGTTTAAGCTTTGTCCTCTTGTGCCTGGTGAAGTTAATGGTCTGATTAAACTTGAAGGTCCTGTTTGGATTAGACATAGTTCACTGTGTTAAAAATATGGGCAAGTGATTATATAATCTGTAGTTCGTTAAATTCATTCTAATTTGTCTACCAACACCATAGCCTAATAAAGTGGCAACCTGCATATATAATGGAGCAATAGGAGGCACAAAAATAAATTGTTGAACCACACACTGTTTAACCACAACACCCCTTTCCCCCTCAATCCAATAACAACAAAAAAAGAATTTTAATAGTTCTCAGCTTTGGGATTTTTTTCTGTTCCAATTAATATTGAAAATGAATAGCCATTGGTTTTTTGCATCATAACACTGGCCTTGCTGCTGTGTACAACCTGGATTTTTGCTGCAGGGGAAAATCAACTATGGATAGAGATGTAAATGTGTTACTCCTGATGCACCCACAATGAATTTTATGATGTTATTTTTGACTACTGTTATCGTTCTGCCAGGATAACTAATGGGTATTAAAACTTATTTCATATCTTCACCCCCCTCTCCCACCCAAAAGTGTTTGATCCTATATATGCTTGATGGAGCTATGCTGATTTACACCTGCAAGGATCTGGCCCTTTATCTATAGCTGAGAAGAGAAATAGAAAGTGTAATGTTTTGTATAAGGTGCTTGTAAACATTTGGACAATGATGATGCTCTTAGGGTGACCAGATAGCAAATATGAAAAATTGGGACAAGCATCGGGAGGTTAATAGGTGCCTATATAAGAAAAAGCCCCAAATATTGGAACTCTCCCTATAAAATCGGGATATGTGTTCACTCTAGAGGCTCTGCTTCAAAAACCTGAAGTTTTGTTTACTGGGAATCTGACCCTGCAAGTTTTGAGAGCCTCCTGAAAGGGGCTGAGCAAACTCCTCTTGAAATCAAAGGGTTATAAAGGCACTCCACAATTGGCAAGATTGAGCCCTAAGGGAATTGAAAAGTATTCAGTAACAAAGAAAAATTTAGCTTGTCTTGGGTGTGTTTTTTTTCTTTTCAGCTAAGATGCATTTAACCCTTCACATTGCTGCACCTTTGTACTTTCTCACAGATTTGTTTTTGCAAGGAATTTTCATTGTGATGTGATGGTAAAGAGCTGCACCGCTGTAGCATTTCAGTATAGACCCTCACTACAGTGTAGTTAATCCACTTGCCCGAGAGGCAATAGCTAGGTCAAGGGAAGAATTCTTCTGTCAACCTAGCAATGTCTACAGTGGTCGTCATAGCTGTATCTCTCAGGGGTGTGGATTTTTCACATTCCTGAGAGATTTAGCTATGCCGAGCTAAATTTCCAGTGTAGACCAGCCTTAACTTCCATAGAATCAAGGACAATCACAAATCTTAACATTTCCCAGTCCCAGTGCAAAGCATATTTTTTCAAAATTGCCTTCCCGCACATAATGTATCAGATTAACTTCCCCATACACACAGATATACGTTATCTTTCCCTTTGGGGCGAGGAATGGAGAGGAACATAATTTGGCAAATATTAGTTGCTGTGTATTTTTAATCTGGAATGTGCTCAGAACCAGGGTGATGAATGTGGTGTAAGAACCTGAAAAGAACAGAATTTTGGTTTTTATTGACATTGTTATTCTAACTATATTTTTCTGGTGCTCGTGCACACCCAAAAATAACTCAATTTTCATGGCAGATGGAAAGTAGATGGAAGAAACAATACTTGTGCTTTATCCTTTGTCCTGTTGTGTTCCTAGTCTTGGACAATGACCCTTTCTCTTATCAGAGATCTAAATCTATTAAAAAAGAAACACATCTACACAGTAAATGTCATGTAACGGACAGTAGTGGCTCATCCAAGTTTGAAGTGTAATCATGTACATTTATTTGACCAGTATTGCTAGTTAGGTTAGTGTTAAGTGGACAGTTAACAGCTTAATGGACCCTTTGAAATTTAAGTGCTTTATTTTTACTGCGTATTGACAAAATTGTGTTGGGAGTGCAATTTACTCTCATCCGTACCGATCTACAACCCAATGCCTCAGATTGTTGTCATTGTTAGTTTCAAAATAGTCGCTAGATATAGCTATTTGTATGAACTACACGGCCATGTTCCATCCAGAATGTAACCACGTTATGCAGTCTTTTCTACATTTTTAGGGAAATGTGATACATGCTGGGTAGCTCATTAACAGCTTCCCTAATTGTTGTGGCAAGAAGAAAACCTTCCAGTTAAATCATAAATTTATATGATGCAAAGGAAAATCCCTCAGGCCTTAAATCAACATAGTTTTGAATATTTCTTTGGTAACCCAAGTCATAAAGGTCCACTTTCTGTACTCTGTGTAGGAAATTCAATGCACAATTATTATTATTAATGGTAATAGGGGATGTGTGTTGAACTCACTGGTTAAAAATTTGAGTCTTACAAGATTTTTTGATCTATGGCAAAATTAAAAACCAGAAATCAACATACCAAGTTATAAACCAGAACTTCTTGGAATAATAAATAGTTTGAGGTTTGGTAAGGGAACAGATTGTGAGTGGAGTTTTGTTGGGGGATTGGCAATGGAGTGGAACCTTTTACTTCTAGGTCACCAGTCTGAATCTAGTGCAGGTAAATCTGGTCTAGGCCAGTTGTGACTGAAAGGCATTTCCTTATGATGGGTGATTTGTGCTTTCAGTCCTACTCCTGGTAAATAGGTGTGCCTGTCACAAACTAATACTAATTGGTGACCTTGTTAGCAGTTCTGGTCTTGGAGTGGATCCCTTGAGTTTAGGGTCAAGGCACTTCAACAAGGTAGCTGACTTCACTGTTGCTACTCGTGCTGTCAACCTAGCAATTTTTCCCCAGTGCTAACTTCACTAGAAGAATAATTAATAATAATAAAATGGAACAGCTGGTAAAAACAGAATGTACTAGACTTGGCACTAGTCTTTTCATCCAAACTTTCAATCCATGTAAAAGAGCCTTGAACATGTGAGGAAGCACCTCCTGTTGGTCTTGAGCAAGTTCCTCTGGCCAATGCTCAAAACAGCTGCAGGAACCACATTGAGCCTCCTCTGCCAGAGGCGAGATTGTTGCGACACAGCACCTTTTTTGAGGGTGGGGGCAAGTAAATGGAAGAAAAGAAAGGGCCTTGATAGCCATCCTCCAAACAACCTCTCCCCAAACAAAAGAGAATTGCCTAAAGGGAAGGGGGAGTCCCAATTTTAGTCATGGGATCCATTCAGGATTTTAGATAAGGCCCTTAAAAGAGAGAGAGAGAGAGAGAGAGAATAAGCTGAAGGGACATTATTTAAACAGAAGTGAATTTACTTTACACAGATCTGTGGTTATATTCTTTCAGCAACTGATGTACATCAATGGGAGTTACATATTCATATCAAGAGGCAAACAGGCTCTTTTGTAAACAGTGGACCTCTCCTGCATAATCTCCCACTCTTTCTTGTTTGTTCATTTCTGTCAATGTCAGTGGAAGCTGTGTGTTTGGATCAAGAGCAGTGTATGGCCCTGAGAGATCTTTTTTTTTCATTGCCTTTGCTAATATCCTGTTATCACTTAAGTATCTATTCTTTTGAGGGAGCAGGGATGGAAAGCCTTTTTATCAACATTTTACAGAAAAGAGGATACGGGGGTAGGGAGTGGAAGGATAGTCATTTTTGTGATTATTGTCACTTAAGCCTTTGAAATCATGTTCTCACTTTTCTAAAGCCTCTAATTTTCACTTTGTATGGAACTCTTGTTGTTAAGACATCACTCACCATGTTAAATGTCCACCTTTGAAAATATACAGTGTGTCTTTGTGATCAAATCTTCAATCCTATTCTTGTATAATAGGTTGCCTGTAAACTGTTTTGTTAAAAATCCTAAATTAAAGAGTGACTTCTGGGTTTGTTTTTAAACTGTGCTGCTTAATGATGGTTTATATAGCAAAATTCCAAAAGGAAGCAAAATTCCTGCTGGCTTTGCAACAATAAATCCTTGACCCCTTTATACATTAGTGGATTGCCTGTATTGCAGGGCTTCTCAAGCTTTTTTTTTTTTTTTGGGACTCCCTTTGAAAATATTTCAGGCTGTGATGACCCCCTCCCTCCCAAAGTGACAACCCCCCCATGCTATGCCAACCACACCCCTGTGCCATAGCACCCTTACTTCCCTCCTAGGGGTGGGACTGCCTTGAAAGCTCATGGCCAGCAGCCATGGCCACCCATATCTGAAGGGCTCTGGCTGTCAGTCATGCACAGGGCTGACAGCTGCAGCCACCACATGTGTGGAGGCCGATAGCTCGCAACCTCTCCATAATAATCTCACGACCCCTTGACTGGTCCCGACCCCCAGTTTGAGAACCCCTGATATATTGTGTGTGTCTGTATGTCTTTCAACGCACAGATTTGTAATACTAGCCAGAAAACTACCCCAGAATCAAAGCCCGTGTTTTATTTACCTGTGTGAATAACTTTTTAAATCTGTTATATTGTATGCCATTAATTGTTCTGTTGTGAATGCAATATCACATTTATGTACCCAGGTGACTGTACAACACTTGCAACATGCATTGTATCTGCGGCATGGTAAATTCTGGAGTTCCTACAGATGCGAGTATAATCTAGTGTGCGTGCGTGCGTGCGTGTGTGTGTGTGTGCGTGTGCGCGCGCCTGTGTGTATGTAGATTATGCCCTCCTCTATGCCCAGTCCACAGAGTATGTGGGTCTTTTACAGCTCTCAGCATAAGAACCTGGCTCTTAATCTCAAATTGTGAATACTCATACTTGGACCTCTTGAAGTCCCTAGTGTCAATCAAGATGATGGTTGTCACACAAGTAATACCAGTTCCAGGCAATGATAAATTACTGGCAGTGTAATCACAGGATGGGATATTGGAAATTTAGCATAAAACACAGTGGGCTGAAAGTGCCATTGACTTCAGAGGGAGTTTTGTCTAAATAAAGATGTCAAGGATTTTGAGCATTATTTTTCACAGTGGTTTCCTGTTAATCTCAGACTTCACTTCAGTGTCTATGAACTTCTAACCTTCTGTGAGCTGATAGAAGTGGAGGGAATGCTGAATACTAAATCTGTTTGGGAAAGGGAGGAGTTTAGCTTCAGAGTAGTACACATCTGCTGTTCTCAGATAGTGCTTGGAACAGAGCAACAGTTTAATGCTTGACGTTTTTCAGTTCAGTTGCTCAGTACCAACTTTTGTCTTATTCGTTATCATTATTTTCACATTTCAGTATAATTTATCTGCCCAGTCTGAAATAGGGAACTTTGCAGAAAGGATAGCTTTTGGTTTAGTTTATTCTCAAAGGTAAAATGCGTGTGATCTGCCAGAAGATGCAAGTCTCACCAGTGATTTTTATGCATAAACCAGTGTGCAATAAAACTGTATAATTCTCAACTGCTCAGTTTATGAAGAAAGCATAATATATGTCAGCTAATGACTGCAGACAAATGTATTTTTTGTCGTCTTTGCCTACTCACAGACTGTTCAGTGTAACTACACTATATGGCTGCCTAATGACTGCATAACAGGTTATAAACTACAGAACATTTTTAAAAGTAGAGTAAAAAAAAGGGTATTACAATTCCAGAGAACTCTTACCCGAATTTCATTAGTCTAAAGTTACATTTCTGGGGGTGGAAAATAAGAGGGGCTCCTTATCCTCTATGTCCTGCAATAACACTTTATCAGCAAGCAGACTCTCATTAAATACCCCATCAGCTGCATTCAGGCCAATTTCTGAGTGGAAACATATTAAACTTGGCTGTTTCCTGCAGGTTATTACTCTTGGAAAATTATATCAAAGTGAACAATCCCCAAACCAGCATTTCTTCTTTCTTACCAGGCCTTAATCTAAAGTACAATATGGAACTATGACTGCATGAAGAGTTCCCTTTGTGCCATGGTGAGGAACAGAATTATTTTGTGTGCGTAAAGAAAGAATCTCATGATTTTTTCTTAGCAGTTCACTGTGGTTTTGATCCATTTTGCCTGTGTGTTACATTATGCCTATTGAGTCAATCACAACTATGTAATTGCGCGTTGCATGTCATTTCTGGGGCCATATTTTAGCTTTTTATATTTGTATTATGTGGCAAAGGACATTTCTTTGTACAAAAATGCTGTAGGTGATTGCTTTTCTCTTGATCTCTTTCACCTACCAGCATTTTGGGCCACAGCTACAGTAGTAGTTCATTCGACCTGAAAGCTTTCCAAGTGAAAGCAAGGAAAATTTTATGAATTCTTAATTATACTTTCCCATCAAAGATTTGTTTGCAAAGGAATTTCAAGGGTCAAACTAAGAAAGCTGGCTCCTTTGCACTGTAGAAACATCATACATTTAGGGTATGGCAATTTTTTTTGTTTTGTTTTTAATTTCATGGCAGTGCAACAGTTCCAGAAAACTTGGAAAGCTTTTAAATACACCGCTCCCTAAATCTTTGTAAAAAGAATAGCATATTATGCCCTGGCTTGTAAGGGGGAAGCAACGTTTTTTTCATAAAGCTTTCTTTATCAAATGTAAGCAATTTATCAAATGTTAACAATAAGTAAGAACTTGCAAGGAGTTACTCCCTCTTGCTTGCCTAACAATTTCCCTGGAGAAATGAAAATAAAGTTCTAGACGTTTACATTGTACGTTTCTTTCTCATAAATGGAGAGAGAGAGAGAGAGAGATGAATTACTTATGGGTAAGATTTTCAAAGCACTGAACATTGGTCTAGCTCTGATCTCCCTGAAATCAATTATAAACTCCCATTGACTATACTGAGAACAGAGTTGTGCTAATCCTGAATGCTTTTAAAAATTCCACCCCAGATGTGTATTTTGTGTGTTGTATATTTCTATAGGAAAATGTAATTCTTTCTATCCAAAATCCACTTTCCAATCCCTGTAGGAGTATTTTATAAATGTGCTGGTACTAGGAAGAGTTCATGTTTCCCTCTATATCAGAGGGCTAAATTGTCAACTCAGTTGGCTTTAATCCCACTGATTTCAACATCACCTCTGAAATTCATATTCAATTGCATTGGAGTTAATATTCCATTTCATATGAGAGCAGTTGAAACAAAAATTCTGTATTTTATTCCAGACAGGAGATTCCATTTCCACAAGGGAAAAGATTCTTTCCCATTAGGCCTTAATTCTAACTGTTACTAAAACTAAACAAGCTGATGGTTTTGTTTTTAACCAATGACTGTACTTATTGTATTCAGTTTTTATTGGTTGTTTTATTTCTCTACATCCACCAGTTTTTACTTTGCCATACTGTTAATTAACATCCTCATTAATGTTACCAGCAGCATTAGAAGCTTCATCCACTCTAATGAAGTGTCAGTGACCACTTGCTACCTTTTCCCCCCTACATACATACTCACTCATGTACATATATATCTGGAGAACAGGGACCAGATGTCATTTTCCTCAAGGGCTTACATGAGAGAAGAAAAGAGGCTAATTGGATCTGCCTTGCTTCTTGTCTTCGGCATAGAAGATTAAGAGCAAACCACCACAAGATAGATAATTTTGAATAAATGCTAAACATTTGTGTGTATGTTCATGCAGATCTTTTGTGCTATGTAAATCAGTGCGTGTGAGAGAAGGGAGTTTAGAGAATTGTATTAATTGACCTTTGGGTAGCACTAAAAAAATATTATTTTCGCTATTGTTCTGTGGTTTCTCTGGTGGAAGGAAAAGATCTGTCTGAATAAGGAAGGGGTGGGTTTTTTTTAATATAAAACTTTCATGATTGCTAGGGTTTCCATTCCAAATGTGTTATAGAAAACAGCATCTATTAAGAGACTAATTTCTGATGTCCTTATAGGTGGACTCTTAAAACTGATTTCCATTTTATATTCATTGTATAATGAAGAATAAAAAGTAAACCCTTTTGACAGTGTAATAACTGAAATGTAATCCTCAGCAATATCTTAGCCTATGTCTGCACTGCCCCGCAGTTTAAACTAAGGGGGTGTAAATAGCGGTACACACCAAAGTGCTGTGCTGTAACTTTCCTGGATGGATGCTATGGGTTCACACTAAAAGGTTCCTAATTCACATTAATGTAGTCCTGAATTAGGAACTTTATAGTTTTCACTCTCAGCATCGATCCAGGAGAATTGTTGTGCAGTACTTTAGTGCACATTGCTGTTTGCACATCCCTGTCTCCCAAACTGTGAGGAAGGGTAGCTGTGCCCTGAGAAATGATAACAGAAATTATCCAGTGGGTAAATCCAAGGGCCATGCACATAAACAAAGAACAAGACCACGTAGATCATTAAACTGGGATTTTCATTGTTTTTAAAACTTCTTTTGAAACGGACATGTAAACAGTTGGATTACCTGTTTGATGAGGGGAAGACAGGTATTTTCTATATGACTTTTTTGGGTAAAATGCCCCTTGAACTACATATATCTGAGTGAACTACTTCAAAAGGGAGAAAATTAAGTGACCAGAGCGCCACCCCCGTATTGTGTATGGCCTACGTGTTGCAATCAGTTACACTTGCTCATACCTCCAAAAGGACAAAGGTGCCTAAGATGAAAAGAGAACTAGTAGCTAGAGCAACATACTGTAGGGTATCTCATAGGCTCACAGTGGGCTGGTTGCCCAGGGTGCAAATGAAGATGATGACAGGAAACTTGGAGGTGGGTTCTGATGCAGGATGATCACTCTTCAGGAGGCAGGGACATGGTTAAATCTGAAGTAGCGTTTCACAGCTGGAACACCAGGAAAGTAGCAATAGTTGTCCCCCACTCTCTGTTCCCCATTCAGTTAAGTGTAAACAACCTGTCTGAATCCTAAACTTCTGCTGTGAACTAATGAAATTCTAGGTAGTGACAGAGCAAACGTTTCTTTGCGGCCACTTTAAGCTGTTGTAAAGAGGTTAGATAATCAGTTCCCAGGGACAGTGGTGGTGCCAATAAGAAAATCTGAAGTTTTCAGAATAATTTTTGGAAGGTTCTATGGAAAAGGTAACATCTTGCACATAAAAATACTCTTTTGTTCTTTCTGGTGGTGAATCCAATGCATTTTTCTCTGCCTGTGGAAGTGCTATATGGAACCTGAACTTTTCACGTGTTAGAAAATAGCTGCTTTAGTCTCTGATCCTGCCATTTGCTCCACACAAGCTAACTTGCACCTGTGCAGAAATCCCTTGAATTCCTGGGGTGCATGTGCAGGACTAAGGCCATTGTTATGATGAAAACCTTAATACATGGGTGCTCAATCATGAAAAGAATGTAGTGCACACTCATAGGCTGCGAAAAGTAGGAGGCATTTTGGAAAAATTCTAGAGACTGTGAGTTTCCCATTCCCCTTTTTTTTGGTTTTGTTTTAAATTAATTGTTTTGTAAGTTTCATAAACCAAATAATGTAAGGAGGAAACATGCATCAAAAGTGACTCCAAATCAAGCAAAATTGAGATAAAATCAGAATGCTCAGCAAATCTAGGAAAACATTTTTATCCTAGAAAGCTATTGGAATGTTTATACTGAATACAACTCTTTAAAAGGACTGTAGTTGTGCCAAGTGAATTTGCAGTAGTTGATATTGTTGGTCTAGCTGACTTGACTGTGTTGATAGTTACTGCTTAGAGTAATAATATAATGAAGAGAACAAAGAAGTATACGTAGGAAAGGATCCAGCCCTGTAAGCCTTACACATGGGAAAGATTAGTTGAAATCAATGGGAGTTCCATGTGTGGATGTCGCTTTGGAGTGGCCTGAAAGAAATGGTCTTTTTGATCATTTGTTTGTTTTTCCTCTAAACTTGGATGTTTAAAGTTAGGCTCTTGAGTGAACGTCCTGATTTTCAGAGATGTCACTGGGATTTATGGGAGTTTTGCACTGCTGAAAATCTTGGATATGGCCTTATAAACTAAACTTTTGGCACTCAAGTATGAAAAATTTAGTCAGTACACCTAAAGGCAGGAAGAATGTGAGTTTTTAATACAACTTTCTTATAAGCGTCCACTACGTTTTCATGGGATAGGCAAAAATAATGGGAGAGAAAGTCTCAATAAAAAGACAAGTGCATAAATAGTACAATTCTAAAGATGTCCCCAGAGTACTAGTATTGACAGACGGGCCTTGTAAACCTGAAAATGGATTCTGTAACACCAGTGAGCCAAAACTTTCATGAAAACAAGCGGTATGCTCTTGAAAGTTGTGCAGAAAAGTTCATGTGGCTGCCTTATAAATATTCTGGATAGAAATTGTACAGAGGTTTGCTACAGAAGCATCACTCAGACCAATTATGTCTTGACATGACCTTGAAGTTGCAAAGCTGCCAAAATGTAACAATGTGACAAGCAGTTACGTAGACATAATTTTCTTGGAAGTAATAGAACCTACTGTACAGGTGTGAATGGAAACAAAGCTTTAGTTTTCCCTGGATAAAATTCTAAGGACTTTTTTGCACTGGTTCATGGAGAGGCGCCTAACCAGAGTAGACATATGAGGAAAATGTTGGAAGGACGAATCGTGGATTAAAATGGAATTCTGACACATATTCCCATGGAATTGCAGATGTCTATTGAACAATTTTATTAAGCATAAGGTGAATCAGTTACTCAGGCTTGACGCTTGCTCTCTTTGTGGGCTGAAGTCACCACAACTGCTAATTTACTTTCCATGTGAGAAACTTCAGCTCACAGGTAATGAGAATCACAGTAGACCCTGACAAAGGGTGTTTCTTAAATAGGGATTATAATACAATAAGTACGTCCAGTATCATCTGACTAGCGGCTGCAGATAAACTCATCAAAAATAGCTGCCACATGTAACCAAGATTCTGACAGCTGAAGCAGGCCATGAAGTGATTTTTGTGGGGCATGTTTGAAAGGGTCCATTATGGTCTGGTCACACCAGGCATCCAAGTTTTTTTTGTTTTTGTTTGTGGTGTGCCTGTCTGATGAACTCCTTCCTAGAATTCGTGAGGACCTCAGGTAGCTGCCTGGAGACACCAAATCTTTCAACCACCCCATCGTCTGAAGCATCAGTAGAAGAGAAGAGGTTTTAGAACAAATTGATGAATTAAACAGCAATAAGACAGCAGGACCAGATGGTATTCACCCAGGAGTTCTGAAGGAACTCAAATATGAAATTGCAGAACTACTAACTGTAATATGTAACCTATTGCTGAAACAAGCCTCTGTACCAGATGAATTGAAAATAGCTAATGTAATGTTGTTTTCCTTTAAGAGCTCCAGACGTGACCCTGGCAATTACAGGCATGTAAGCCTAACTTCAGCACCAGAAAACTTTGCAGAAACTGTAGAAAAGAACAGAATTATCAAACATATAGATAAACCTGATGTGTTGGGGAAGAGTAAGCAAGGCTTTTGCAAAGGGAAATCATGCCACCTCAATTTATTAGAATTCTTTGAGGATGTCAAGAAGTGGTGTGGATAGGAGTGATCAAGTCAATACAGTGTACCTGGATTTTCAGATGCCTTTAACAAGTTCCCGCTCCAAAGTCTCTTAAAGAAACTAAGTAGTCGTGGGATAACAGGGAAGGTGTTCTCATGGATCAATATAAGGTTAAAAAGTAGGAAACCAAGGTCAGGAATAAATGATCCATTTTCATAATGGAGAGAGGTAAACAGCAGGGTCCCACAAGGATTTGTACTGGAACAAGTGCTGTTCAACATATTCATAAGTGATCTGGAAAAGGCAGTGAAATGGAAAAGATGCTACAAAATTACTCAAGATAGTTAAGTCCAAAACTGATTGTGAGGAGTTAAAAGGGATCTCACAAAACGGGGTGATTGGTCAGCAAAATGGCAGATGAAATTCAACATTAATAAATGTGAAGAAACGCATATTGGAAACATCATCTCAATTATAGGTCTTACTGCTCAAGAAACCGATCATGGAGCCATTGTGGATAGCTCTCTGAAAATATCAGCTCAAGATAGAGCAGTGGTGAAAGAGGCTACAATTAGGAAAGGGGCAGACAATAAAACAGAAAATAAAGCCATGGTGTGCCCACACCTTGACTACTGTGTCCAGTTTTGTTTGCCCCATCTAAAAAAAGATACAGTGGAACTGTAAAAGGTTGAGACAAGGGCAACAAAGATGGTCATGGGTATGGAATGATTTCCATATGAGGAGAGACTAGAAAGATTACGGCTGTTCAATTTAGAAAAGAGACAACAAATGGTATGGAAAAAATGAATAAAGAAGTGTTGCTCACCCTTTTCCACAATACAAAAACTAGGGTTCACCTGATGAAATTAATAGGCAGCAGGTTTAATACAAACAAGAAATAGTACTGTTTCATACAATGCATAATTAATGTGTAAAACTCATTGCCAGGAGATGTTGTGATGGCCAAAAGTAAAACTGGGTTTAAAAAGAACTAAATAAATTTAAAAATAAAAAATAAATGGAGGATAGGTTCATCACTGGCTATTGGCCAAAATGTTCAGGGATGCAACCCTAAACCTCTTGACTGCCTGAAGCCCGGTGTGGAAGATAGAGATGAAGCACTCAAACTGTCCTGTTCTGTTCGCTGCCCTTAAAGTGACTGAACTGTGTTGTAGACAGGACAACTGGGCTAGATGGATCGTTGGTCTAACCTAGAACGGTTGTTCTTATGTTCTGGAAGCCAGGCTGGCAGGGTTAATGTGTCAAGTGCTTAGTCTGATGGGATTGCACTGGGACAGCGGTGAGCATTATATTTGCTTCAAGAAAGAGCTCTATGGAAAGATCAGAGCCACCATAACCTGATCCAAGGAATGCTATTAATTGACTTGGCCTGCCTTTGAGTGTGTTCCCTTTCCTGACAACTGTGAGGCAACTAAGAATGTCATATAGTGGGGCACTGCCCAGTTCCACACCCGAGGACTTTCCCACACAGGATGAATGATTTTGTACCTTCCTGCTTGCTGATGTAAAATATAATTGTCTATTATTTGAATCAGGGCCACAGGGCGTAATGCCACATCTTACTACACTTAGTGCATCCAGGACTTTTCTCATCTCCAGAAAATTTACATGCAAGTGGTGTTCCTAGACAGAGCAAATATGTATCTTGAGAGTGGCCCTTTTAATGTGGTATCCTTTTTTTCAAGCAGAATGTATCTGCAATTCCTTCTTTTTGGATAGGAAAAATGTGGATGTCGGAATTTCTGAAGCGCAGATTGCTCCTGAACTGCCACCAAGGTAGGAAGTGTCAGACATCATTTGTCATCTGTGAGAGATGGCTATGCATATGACCACTGATAAGAAGGGTCCACTGAAGTTGTCTCATGTGACCCTCCCAGAGAAGCACTTTGGAAAATTTTGTTGAATCCTTTAGCCCCACTTGACAATGCTGAAGACTCCTATGTCCAACATGGCCCAACATGGCCAAGTCTCTGCCATAAAGAGTCTCTAGTCTCCCTTTCACGGAACAGTCCTTTAAAAGTAATTGCTGGCCACGTAGCTGTTTCTGTCAGAGCCTTTAAAAACATGGAGGTTTGCGGTGCTTGGAAATAGTTCCCTTCAGCTCTTTTAGAAGGGAAGTTGAGCACCCTGCCTCTAGAGATACTGAGCAACTTTGTAGTCTGGACCAAAACCATAAAGTGTCCTCTTGACTAGTGCCTTTCTCTTCTCCCACTGATGGATGAGAGAGAGGGCTGCAGGACTGACCTTGGGAAATGAAAGGTGTCTTCCATTATCTTGGCTTTGGTGAAATTAACTTTTCCCATAATTGGTTCTCACTGTCTTGGCAAGTCCTTGAGCTTCTGCTGTGCTTCCATAATGAAAGCTGGACGCTTGCAGCTGTGCAAGTTGGCGTGCATCTTTCCCAGAGGCAGTTGCTCTTGCTGAAACATCAGATATATCAAAAGCTGTCCTAACCTGTTGTTGGTATGTCTCTGAGTTCTTGTAGATAACATGTTTGATTTGTATTCATTTCTTTTTGGAGAGAGAATTTACAAACTTATGGGCCTCCTTCCACATGTCAGATTGGTACTTGCCTGTGTAGGCCTGGTAGCCAATAATCAGCATTGTGGACTGGTAGAAAAAAAAACAAAAAAAAACCTTTTTTGGAAGATGGTAGATGTGAGATCCAAGCCATGTGTTCTGCCACCAGCATCTGTAAAAACCAGAAAGTACTCTTTACATTCCTTTAGGGGCTGCTGTCATGATGTGTGGAATCTGCCAAACATCCCTCACCATAACATAGTTACTCTATCAGCAGAAGAAGCCATCTCCTTAAGTTTTTCAAAACACCTGTCCTGGGGTAATAGATGCCATCCATTGAATTTCATTCAATGAAATCCACTGTGCAGGGAAATGCTGTAACCGTTTTCTTAATTAACAGGGGAGAAGGGGAAGTCAGAAGGAATCCTAGCTTTCTGGAAGAGTTCCTGGTTTTTCTTTCTTATCCCTGAAAAAGTATAGTTAATTAGAAAAGTGATCTGGCTTTTTGTGTCAAGATTGCCCTTCTGATATGTAGATTAATATCCTGTGATAAAGATTGTTAATGTAACTGGTGAGGATGTGGGTTATTTCAATAATTTTGTTCTGTTTAATTGAGATTTTTTTTATATTTGCACTGAATCTCTTTTTTTTTTTTAAGTGTCCTGCTTGCCCTGGTGCTGTCTATTTAACCTCTGACAGAACTCGGTGTCAGTGCTACAAAGAGGCATAGACTCTGGTTATGGAAAATTTGTTGACGTGTGTTGGCTTACTCAAGGCTTTTGTCTTCAGGCCTTCTAGTCCAACTGTATCAGGTTTATGGTAAGAAGCAGTTTACGCTGTTTCTGCAGGTTGTAGGTCCCAGGGTGAGCATCTTGGTGCAGATAGCACAATGCAGCCGCTCTTGCTCCATCCTAATGCGCTGGCTGTGCGTTATCCATGAGGGATATATTGCAGATCTGTACTTACACCATTTAAAACTGAGACTGCTGCTTCTCCCCTACAAAGGGGGCAGGGGACAAGAGAAAATACGGATTTTCTCTTGCAAATATGCAGAAAAGGACTTAATTTTTTTTAATCCTCCCCAGAGTGCATGGGGATGAGCGGAACATTTTCCCAACCTTGTTTTCTTAAAAAAAAAACGTTCAAGCCAATAGAAGGAGATACTAATAAAACCATATATTAGAAATGAAGAGTTTATTATGGTGGGGGAAGAGGCAGCTCTCCATCAAGAATGCAGATGTAGTGCACGTAGTAGCTGAGAGCCGCAGCAGAGCAATCCCCAGGGAGCTCCTCCACTATCCACATGATAGGAGGGAAACTGATTTTTGGAGCCTTTAGAGATTGTTGTGGTTCCAATTAATGGATGATGATGCAGCAGCCCCTGCTTTAGCCAATGTTTAAAGCCTCCAAAGCTGTGGGAGTTTGCCAGCAGTCATGTGCCCAAGGCTTTTTGCCTCAAGTGTGGGAGTTTACAGCAGCATGTGCCTTTTGGAGGCATTTTAAGGATTTTAACCAAAATATAGAGGTTAGCACTGCCTTCTCCCTCTACTTCTCTCTAGTTATAGATCCATTTTCTTTTACACACAGGGCAGAGAGTTTCAGAGAAACATCTGCTTGTATCTGAGTGATGTATGGTGATACATTTAGGGCCTAGTTCAGTAAGTACTGGAAGAATGTACATAGTCCCGCTGTGTTCAGCAGGATGCTTAGTACGTTATGTAACGTAGGTGCTCAGTATGTTATGTTCATGCTCATGTGCCTTGCTGAATTGGGGCCCTAGATATTTATCTCCCTCTGGAATGTGTAACTGCTTGTCCCAGAGAGAGACTGTTTATTATATTACAATTTATTAAACCAGGAAAAGACTAATTTAGAACCTGGAACTTTGGGCTTTGGCAGACTGTCTTTCAGTTAATTTTTAAAACGATACTCGTTGCAATTTCAAAGACCTGTTTCTGTAGCTGTGCTGTACCCTGAAATTAAGGCGGGGTCATGTGTGGAGTAAATCCAGAATCACGTACTAAGTTTACATCTGTGCTTTGTTAAAGCTGTGGGATCTTAAATAGTTCTCTGTTTTGCTTCATATGTGTGTTTTTAAAAACATTAAATTCACCTTTTAATGAAACCCTTAAAGTAGGAGAATATTGTATTTTCAGATGTTTAAAAGCTGGATGCAAATTGAGGGCACAAAGTGATTAGGAAGACATGTTTAATGATGGAAACAGGCTTTTTTCATAGAAGCTGTGGCATAACTAGTAAACAACTACATTTAAAAAGGACTGATTAAACTAGTATGGAAAAACATGTGAAAAGGAAAAGCTGTGGTGGAAATGGTGAGAGAGGCTTTTCTTTCTTTCTTTCTTTTCGAGCAAGAATTTTTTTCTTTTGGTTCATAAACATTTGTTCTTTGCCTCAGGTACTAAACCGTGTTGTCTGTTTCACCATGTGAGACACCTCTGTAAGGTTTACAAAGGAAACAAAAATGCAGGTTAACTAAATGGAACTGCCAAGGTTTATATGAAAATCTAAAACATTTTTTTCTTATTTTTCACTTATTGTGAACTTGTTCGTTGGTGAAAGTACTCACTGCTCTGTGTCATGAGCTTCAAGTTTAGGCATTCTCTTTTAGACCTACTTACCTACAGAGCTGAGCTAATTACAGCTGAATCTTGCTATTAAGCACTTGTCTACACAGGAAAGTTATACTGGCGTAAACCAAGGTCTGAATTTAACCCAGCCCAATGTGGACACTCTTATTCTGACATAAGAATGCCTTTATTAGTTCTCTCTTCATTGTGGGCAAGGCATTTAGATGTAAGTGATATCCAGAAATTAAATCATACTATTGTTTTGTTCTCCTTTAGGAACATACCTATACCTCAAAATGTTTTTCTGGAGCACAATATGGAAATCATTCCACAGACTCATTACTAATACACCAACAATGTGTCCTGCATGACTTGTAAATGTGGTATGTGGTGATATGGTGGCATGTCTGCTGGAAATTTATGGTTTTGAAAGGTAACAAGTAAAAAAAAAATGTGTGTGATTTGTATGTTCCCTACATTTCATTGTTCTGGAGGGCTTAAGAAATCCATATTTTTAATGTATTAACAAAAAACGGCAAAGTTAATCACTTTGTAGCAGTGATATGATATGTCCTTAATAAATTCTAGAACGATACTGGAAGAAAATAAGCCTGATATTCAGAGTTGGCAAATGTGAGTTATTGGTAAAAATTAGCTAATTTATATTAGGTGAGAGTAGATCCTTCTTCTGTTCCTGGCCTCTGAACACTTCTGCACTTGCAGAGGCTTAGCACTTCTTTGTTACGGTAACTCATATTTAGAATATCCGATAACTGCAAGTCAAATACATCATATAGGAGCAATTCACTTGAGGGTTTTTCTCTAATAATAAATCATGAGTGTGAACTATGAGCAGTTTGGATTTGTCAGAGTGAATTACCATCATTATCTGATTATTTTTCATGTCTTTTGTAATAGCAATATAGCCTACCATGAAACCAAAAGTCTGATTGCATTGCTAGTTCTAAGATGGCAATTGGGAACAATCAAGAGAGCTCATGAAGAATGAGGCAAGATTGTTTGGATTCTGGTCAGATGTAAGCATTCTGATTTCTGTTTCCCTTAATTTTTGAAGATCCATACAAAGATCTCATTTTAAAACTAAAAACATGGTGTCCTACACAACGCGAAATAATTCTGCATGCACCTTTTGGGTTTATTTTACTGGGTATGGTGTCTGAGTTTATACGCTTGTTAGAGTAGTATAAAAGCAGGAGTAGTGCCAGTGTACTCTGCATCAAGTGCAACTTTTCAATTATTCACAGAGTGCAAAAGAGAGCTGTCTAGGTGGGTCCCAAACCTGATTTCATAGGGCCAGATCCTGCCATTCTTACTTGCTCTCATTGACTTCACTGGGAATTTCAGCTCAGTAGAGCTTGCAGGATTTGTTGTCTGTCTGTAAGCTGCATGCCGTGTAGTTGTGGCTTGAGAGCTTGTCTCTCCACCAATGGAAGTTAGTTCCAATAAAAGATATTGCCTCGTCCACCTTGTCTCACTTTGTACTAGCTGTCAGTCCGATTTGCTATAGCAGGGGTCCCCAACCACCGGTCTGCAGACCAGGACCGGGCCGTTGGGGGTTTTTTGCGGGTCCGCGGCGCCGCCGCAGACCAGCACTAAACACTGACAGTGTGCTCTGCTCTGCGGCGGCTCAGAGCACACTGTGTGGGGCGGGGCAGCGGGCTGGCCTCAGTGACTAAACTCCAACCCCCTCCATAACTCTGCCCCCATATGACCAAAGCCCCGCCCCTGCCCCACCCCCACCCCGCCCTGCCGGGCCATGGAAAAATACTCTTGCTTGAAGCCGGTCCCTGGTGCAAAAAAGGTTGGGGACCACTGTGCTATAGGACGAGTTTTCTTCCCGCTCGTTTACAATGCTGTGACAGAGAGCATGTGAGAGGCAGCAGGCCTCCCCAAGTCTCCTGTTTCAGGGTGCTTCCGGGCCAAAGAAGGCTGCTTCAGCCCTTACACTTAAAAGTAGCACCACAGCTTCTCAGCAGCCTGAGTGGTGAATTCTTTCCAGCTGCCTTTCCCAGCCACCCCTGAATGTGAACTGCTTTGGCTGGCATTGGGGCACTTCATTGGTCAAGGGGACCGTTTTCATTTTGAAAGCATTCTGCGAATGACCCACTCTACATCTTCGCTTCAGCTGATGTTTATTTCTTCCTTTTAATATTCACTTGGTGACTTCTTTTAGATTGAAAGCCCAGGATTTGGAATTTCACACCTGTTTACTGTCAGTGGAAACTCCGTTTTATGCCTTGCCACAGGTGAATGCACAGTCATTAAGCAAAATTTAAGCTAATTACTGTCCTAGTAGTCAGCAGTCATTACCACTTACTGGATGAAGTGAGTTCCTGGGGAGATGTCCTGGTAAAAGTGATACTTAAACATGCCCCAATTAAGTGAAGTGTATGCATATGAATGTGTGTAATAATTATTATTTGTTTGCATTACCATAGCATCTAGGACTTCCCTAGTCACGGACCAGGACCCCATTGTGCTAGGCTCTCGAACACAAAGCAATCGAAATTTACTGTGGAATCTGCTATAGAACAAAACTTGGAATCTTCAGTTTTAGGGTTTGTCTACACTATGAAGGCTATACCAGCAGAGCTGTGACGGAATCACCCTGTAATGTAGATGCAGCCTACACCAACAGAAGAGATTTTTCGACATTAGCTACACTGACAGAAGGACTCTTCCAATGACATTGCTGCGTCTACACTGGGAGTTATGTTGACTTAGGTACATCAGTTGGGTGGATTTTTCACTCACCCAATTGACGTAGCTCTGCCAATATAACTGTCATGTCTAGACCAAGCCTTTGTAGTATATCTTTCTTATCAAGCCCTAAGGTTTTTCTAAACATTGCAGAAGCGTAGGGCTTCTTTGGGCTCCTAAGTAGCTATAGGCACATGCAAATATCTGAACTGTACATGCACATCCCTAAATTTGAAAATCTGGCCCATATTTTCTAAAGCTCTTTTGGATCTCTCTGGGTAAGAGGTGCTATATAAATAAAAATTGTTCCTGATAATGATCATGTAACAATAGTAAAGAGCCATTATTGTCTAGCACCATATAAGGAAACTTATTAAGATAAGGGAACCAGTATTACTCTAAAGCTTGCTTCGCTTTCTCTTTGTTTCACCATAGAACTACTGCTTAGAACATTCTTCAGCTCACCACCTGCCTGGCTTTGTGTTCCAGATTTAAAGAAACAGGACACACGTGCTCTCCCTAAGCGCTCATGAAAATCTGCTGTAGATTTTACTAAAAATTAAAATCGTGATCCAAAATTAAGTAACTCATAGTGAAGGTGGATGCTGCATCCTCTTCCTGGCTCACTGTGTGCATGTCTTCCCTGTCGAGTTAACACAAAATACCTGCGCTCTAGTTACTCCTCTCCTCGCTCAATGGAGAGCAGCCACACTGTGAAATAACACTGCAACTGTGGTTATCCACACTGGTGCTACACTCCTGTGTGGTGCTGAGGCTTCTAGGGACATGCCCCAGGATCCTTAGCACTACAGTAAACTGAGCTGCTCTGTGAATGCTTTCGCAGGCCCGGTCTACACTGACCTTCGGGATTCGGCAGCAGTCGACGGGAGATTCACATCACTTGCGTACCTCCCATCGACTTCGCGGCGTCTTCTCCGCACGCCGTCCACATTGCGCTGCGTCACTTACTAAGGTGGTTTTCCTGCATCGATTGCTGGATCGATTGAGCGGGTCTACACAGACAGCTCAGTCGATCCAGAGCCATCGATCTGACAGCGGCAAATTTGCCGCCGTCCTTGTAGACCCAGCTTCAGTGAATAGTGGCAGAACTTCTCTGTCCCAAACAGGAGTGTATGGAATTGTAGCAGAGTAGCATTTGAGTGGAGCTACCTTGCGTCCACATTCCAGAGTGGATGTGTTAGCTGCTGACAAGTTATACTAATTTAAGCATAACCCCCAACGGGCCAGCCGAGTCAGGTTAAAACCATTTGAGTTAAGGGAAATATGTGTGGCTGGGACTTGAGGTAGGGATAACATTTGAGTTAACTTTGCAGTGAAGATAAGACCGAAATCTTAATATTCCAAAAATCTGTGGACAGGGGAAGAGTTTATCTCTGCTGTGCCAAGTAATGATATGCAGTGGAGTGAAATTAGACATAGTATCATGCACTTGGTAACACTCTTACATTGAGATTGTTTTTCATATTGCATAACTCATTTGATTTGTTGTTCCACAGCACTCATGTCTCTAGAAGTCTTCTAAGAGTTACTATGTATGTGTGGCTGCAGTACTGTTCAGCATGAACACTTGGGGAACTTTTTTTCCAGTGAATTGTGCTACAGATAGCTAAACCATTCTCACGTATACACAGCTTCCAATATTGCTAACGGGTATCTTCACAAATATCCCTGTGCAGTGCACTGAATATGTAGCCCTATGATTAGAATCCAGATATGTAAATGAGGCTGAGAAGATACCAGTTTTTGCTTTCAAGTTTTTAAGAGATTTTTTAAATAAGTTGATCTCAGAGCTATGTAAGTCACATGTTTTTTAATTATTACAGGTATAGGGTTTTGGAAGTAACATAATTTAGAAGGTTTAAAAAAACCCAGAAATCCTACTGTGATTACCCAGTGTGTTGAATTGTGCCTCCAAAAAAGTACAAAACCTATTAAAGGAAGCGATTGTCCTTTGAAATGGAAGTTAGGCTCAGAACCAGGACAGTAAATGGTTTGAATTCTAGCCTTCAGGGCCTTTGGCCTTTTCTTTGGTGCCATTTACTTTGCAGACAATTCCCTCAGATCTGGGGTTTGAGAACGAAATCCACTTCGTCCATTTTATAACTTAGGTTTAGTTTCTTCCTTTTGAAGTTTCCAAATGTACAATTCCATAATCACCAACTTCTCCATCAATCCACTGCTACATGTGCTGGGCAGGTGACAGCTTGTGTTACAGATCAGAGCTGGGGCATTCGCTCTGCTTGTGGAGGGAAAAAATGCTAAATTTTCATTCTCCGCAATGCTGTGCAACTTCCTAAGGCTTCCAATATTTTATATTTCACTGGTAATAAGAATAGAAGTACCCTTGGTGATGAGCTTAGTATTGAATAAAATCAGGCTTGCATTTCCCACCACATTATTAATATTTATCTTTATTACAGTAGCGCATGGAGTTGGGAATGGTGCTCCTTTATGCTCAGTGCTGTACAAACATAGACCAGGGCTGTGGTTTTTGCACTGATAAGTAATGTTCCTGATATGGGGTCAGTGTATACCAGGGACATCTCAGAGCAGGAAGTTGGTGATTATAATGCCCAATAACTTTATGATCTGACAAAAGGAAGGTGCTGAGAGCACCAAGATGTAATAACTCTTGGAGAAATTACAAATAATATTGTTTGGTCATTCAGCGGCTACTATAAATAATTGGTCTATGTTCTCCCCACTGTAAAGCCCTATATAGTGCTTTTATTTCTTTAATTTTCAGTGATGTTTTTCTTATTTAAAAAGAACCTCCATCTCAGTCTGTTTCCTCTTCTGGACAGCTAAATATCAACACATGATCTGTGGTCTTGCCCTTTCCCCCATCCCAGGCGCACATGGTGAAATCCTCCAAACAATTGGCAGGTTTTAAAATATTTTGTGGCTAGCAAAGGCATAGCTGAATTGAGCTACAAGCTATTAAACTTGCAGTCATTCAGCTAGATTGATGTGATCTGTGTTGATCTGATGGAACGGGCTAATGCAATGTTCTAGCCCCCAGATAGTTCTCATAGCTGTGGTAAATGGATTTGTAGAGCAATTCAACTAAAGTTACCATTATTCCCTAGGGAAAAATATGCCTATAATAGTTGTTGTCTCATCTTGACAGGCATATTCAGAAAGGCAGACGAACAACTTGTTGTTTTGTGCTCTCTTTCCCTTCTGGCTACAGATCATCTTCTATTTCAGTAATCTTGAGTCTCTAAAAGGAAGATATACACCTGTATTTATCCCTTACTTGGGACACTCAGACTGATCACCCGTAAGGTGATCATTCTGTACATTCAGCCAGTGTAGCTTCTCTTCCTGGATAAAAAAATGGATTCCCCTGCCCTTCAAGTGGTACAAGAACCCAAATGGTGTTAATTTGCTTGTTACATTCAGGGTTAACTGAACCTTTGGTTCCCCCCTCATCTTTTTCAAGGGTATCCTCTTAAGATTTCCAGTTCCCAGTGTCACTTTTCTTAGGCAGAGACCTCCATCAGTCTCTCCTTCCAGACTGGGGGTTTAGGCTTACAGTCCCTCTGCGCCTCACTGTGGTTTCCCCAGCAAGTCTGCCCAGGGTCCATCACCTGTGGTTAACCTCTATCCAGGGGCTACAACAGTGTACACAAGTTACCAGCTGCCTTCGCCTAGCAATCTGCATTTATTCTTAGGATAAACGCATTACAGAGAAAATACATAAGAAGCAATATATATTCTTATACACATATTAAAAGCATGCCCTAGAGGTCACCCATTGGTCTTACAGGGCCCTAGTGGGTCAAAGTCCTTCCAACCCTTCTGCAAAGGTTTTTGGGGCCATTTTACAGTAGATCCTGTCCATTTGCTGGATCAGAGCAAAGGCCCTGATTTGGTTTAAATGCAGCCTTTTTAAGCCACAAGCCCTTTCTTTATTTTCCTAGTTTCTGGAAAACCAATTTGAATATATGTTCAACCTCCCCAGGACGGTGCACCTCTTTGGAGGTGTTTACAGTGTGAGTGATTCACCATGTTAATCAACACCCCCTATTTTAGAACCTGAAGGAGCTGTGGAGTCTAACAGTTATACATGGAATCCCTGTGGCCAACAGCGGTACATAAACTTAATACAATATATTCCCCCCCAGAGATACTGAATGCAGTTACAGGATCTGTCACATTGCTTACCATTCACTTCGCATCTCTGCGCACATTCATACTCACTGCCAATCAGGGGAAGAAGCATGGCATATTGCCCTCTTTCTAATTTGCAAAATTCAGTAAACACAATAGAGAAGCAACATTACTGCATCAAAAAGGAACCCTGATCACTGACAGCTGTAGGGGTTTTTATGGTAATACTTTATAATGTACAAATGGAGTATAGACTATTTTATAAAAATGGCGTCTTAATCTAATACGAAAATTCATTATGGAGACTCTGAACCCAAATCCAGTGACGTCAATGGGAGTCTTCTCTGGGCTTTAGACCAGAGACAAAACAAGGGAAGTGGGGAGACATCACAGTTTTTGCTGGCAATTATAAAATCTGTGGGATAGCAAAGCACAGATTAGTTTAAATTCTACTCTTGTAGTGAGAATGTTGCAATTTTTATTGACTTCATTGGGAACTAAGCGTTCATGTAAGAGATGGATTCCTCTAAACAAAACTGTAATGGGAAAATTGAATTCTATAGGCTGTGTAGAAATTAGAGTGGATCCTGGAAGTATTAGCTGTTTATTTACAAATAATATAATCCTGGATCAGCTTTTGCCTATCCCGTGTGTACTTAAAGGTTATTTAAGAGTAGACAATACATCTGCTGCATAGGAGGCTTATCCTTGGAGACAACAAGACTTATGCATATGCATAAGGCTTGCAGGATCAGGGCTTTGCAATGTGCATGACTAATAGAGGACAGTAATAGTAAGAAAGTACATTTCTTCACGCATGCTTAATGAGTGTGACCAAAAAATGTGACCTGCCTAATAGAGCATACAAGTGGCACATATTCCCATTTCTGCCCTGTATTATTAAATAATTATTACGGTAGTACCTAGAGGCCACAATCAGGGATTGGGTTTCAGAGTGCTAGGTGCTGCACAAACATGTCTGAAGCTATAGTCCCTGTCTTCAGGAGGTTGGTATGGTACTATATGCATATCATTGGTAATGAAAATGGCTGTTTTATGACTTCAGTCAGAAAGTTTTATTGCTGACAAGAGTTGCTCAAGCAATCTGCAATCTGAACTTGCTGCATAAAGACAGCTGTGGGAATTCCTTGTTCCAGATTCCAAACATGCCAGTTACACATTGTCACTGGAGCCATTGCTTGAACTATATTGAATGATACATGTGATCTTTGTGTGTGACAAAAATGCCTCTTAAAAAATCAATGAGCTTTTCCTATACGTGGGCAGAAGACAATTATTATGGTCTCATTGAGTCTCAGTGTAGGAATACCCAGGCCTAGAAACAGTGACTACAGGATCTCAGGCAGGTGCCACTTCCTAATTGCCACCAGAGGCCTGGGTATGGTTGCTACTGAGAAGTACCGAGAATCTAAGCAGAATGTCCTGCCCTAAGGAGCACGAGTGACAACCCTCTGTGATGCCTGGCTGACTGGCACTCTGTATAAATCAGGAAGCCGTTTCTGGGAGTTGTCTGAGCAATGCAGACCTCTGGTATGCCTGTGCCCTTAACCCAGCATGCCACTCCTTGCTGTGACTCGCCTGAATCCCAGACTTCTGGCCCTGGACCCTGATCTTGGTTTACTATCTTTGGCTTAGGACCCTAGCTGACCCTGGTGCAAGACCCAGCTTCGCCTGAACATGATTCTCGTCTCAACCTCTCAATTTGGTAATGGACTCTGACTCTGGTTTTGACCTGGCCTGATCCTGGACCTATCTTTGGCCTGGATACTGAGCAGCTCATCCCATGCCCACTGCTCGCCCGTGGCATGGTCCTGACACTCAGACCAGCAAGTGTCAGCTCAACAATATTTGAAAGAGAAGTTCTCTTTCAATTCAATTAGGAATTCATGGTTTCGGTAATACCTGTCGTTTTTTTCCTAGTCTTTCCTATGATCCTCTCCATAGCTGTATGCTTTCCACAAATACTTTTCCTTAAACTATCAAAGGGAGTACTATAGTTTTAGGTTGTGGAGAAGCTGTTAACTTATATTATATCTGACCGGTGAAGTCCATACACAACAATCTTAGCTTACTAATGATGTTTTACCATTCTAGCTGCTGTTTGTTCTTCACAATGAAAAGAAAGTAATTGATGGCTAGGGAGTCCAGTGAGTTAATAGAGGACACTTTTGCATCTGGATCCCCATGTTCAAAATTTTTCTCAGCCTAGTCACTGACAGGGTATCGGCCTCACAGAGCCACCTTATAATTTATAATAGTACAACACAATTGGCTGCCTAAATTCCAGGGAAGTTTAGATAATTAAGGTGATGAATGCTATAGAAACACCTGAGAGAGTGAGAGATTTAGAATTACAACTGGAACATCAGGGAAAGGTAGGTCAGGACCAGGACGTCATGATGCTGTGGCATAATGTCATTACACGGCGACACGACGTCATGATGGCCAAACCTATAGTTGGACTGACCTGTATTAGTAGTCATCTGAGAATGTTGATAGTGATCGGCATGCTCTATGCAGTGCTGTCATTACACACAAATAATGTAATGCATTTATAGCATCTTGGATCTTATTGTATATCTGAAAGCAGCTGGTATTTGTATCTGTGTCTCATTACATAGGCAAAAGGGTGACTTTTAGATTGCTTTTTACAAATGGCATTAGGAAATCAAGAGGCTCAATCATCAGTGTTTTGGCCCAAAGTGTGTAAAGATGACTCAATGGTATATGCTATGGTCAACCTTAATTTCTATTCTGTCATAACTAGAAATACACTATCTGCACTCTTCAGCTTGCAACTTAAACTCTTGCTGCCATTTTGGGAAATGCTGAGTGGACCCTTTGCTTCTTTATGAACAGTTGCGTGTTCTGTATTTCTTGCATCAGACTAAACTTGTCCCTTCAAGGCTGCAGCCAGGATTTACCTGGCCTGGGGCAAGATAAGCCTTGTCTAAGGTGATTAAGGCAGTCCTTATAGGAAGCTACACCTGAGCAGGGCGAACTTTGATGGGCTATAGGAATTGAGTTACACTCCTGATAAGTGTAGTCTTTTGGTCAGTCGAGCCAAGCTCAAGACCATATTCATAGGCGGCTCCCCATACTCACTGGCTGTGACCATGTTTCCCTCCAGCATCTCTCTCATTCTCTTTGCTATGATTTCAATAACTAATTTGAGGTTAGTATAATATAGAATGAATTAATAATATGTAGAAGCAAGAAATAAGATTAATTTATTTGTTTTGAAGAGATTTGTTTTGCTGAAATCTGTTAAACCTCTAGGAGTAAATAAATTAGAGGTTTTGCATAAACAATTAATGCATTGTCTACCATTAATTGTCTTTTTATTTCTGTGGAAATAAGCTACTGAGACTAATTAGGGAAATCTGTCATGGTGAGGTGGGGAATCATATGGGATAATTATACGAAATACTGAAGAACAGCAGGTCAGATTGAAAGTGAACTTGTGTTGTGTATTATTCCCTTTAGAAATCTCCAGTATTTTGTGTTCAGTTTTCTTTTTAACTGTTTATCTTCATTTCCATATCGTGATCTTTTAGAGAATCAGCACATGAACGAGTTCAGCTATATGTACAGTGGACAAACTCTTAATGCTATTTAAACAAAGCAAAAAGTCACAGCCCTAATGCATTGATGTTTTGACCTTGCCAACAAGATAATACCAGCAATTTTTGTTTTAAAAATATTGAACAAACAATGCTGCCTAACTGTAAATTGCTCAAAGGAAAATCAATAAGATATATCCACTTTTAATAGTCCATTCACTGATGGACTATTTCCTTAAATCCATATAAAAAGCTTCAGCCTGGATGATTATTGTGCGTTTCGCTCCGCAATATAATGCTTGTAACAAATGTTACAATTCAGGGTCACAATGAGAGGGTCATGAGGATGCAAAGAAAATGACAACCGACTGTGACAAAAGTTAGTTTCATGGTGACTTGTCATTAATCCTCAAATAAACTTCCTTTTCTATAAAACAATCTTTGTCTTGTTTCAGCTGAGTTGTGTAATATAGCATTTATTTCTGTGCATTTCTTAAGGCAATGAAGATTTTCTTCCCCTGTTTGGTTTGTTCTGTTTTAGTCATTTGCAAGTGGAAAACAAGTTACCAACCTATACAAGGTGATTTTGTTCAGAAACTTAAATTTGAAATGAAGCTTACAGACTCTTTGTATCTTTTTAGTTGTCCTATGCTACAGAAAATGTCTACATGCCCCTGTAACGGTAACAAAATTCGTAGGTTTAAAAAATAATTTAATTACTGGAATAATACATTTATGATGGGAAAATACAGGCATTGGGAAAGTGGTTGTTTTTTTTTTTAAGTAATGTATATACTTTCACATATTTTTAGATGTTTCAATGGACGTTTCTTGTAAAACTTGCCAGGAGTAAATACTATGTGTGTATCTAGAAGGGGGAAAGAGGTGTGCATAAGGCACAAAGGAGATGGAGAAAGTAAAATATGGGATTAGCTTTTCTAAGGGCCTGATGTTGTGAGGTTTTGAACCCTTATTTCCATGGCAGTCAGAATCAGGTGTCTGTGTAGCAACCTGGATATATTACCTTTTCAAACTTTTTAGGAAGCTTGTGGAAATAGTGACTTTCTGTCTGTCTAAGTTAGAAGAGCCAACAGCTGGCTTTAACTTCTATAAACTGCACTAATGCTGCATGTCATCTAGGTCTCAGTGACTTCTTCATGTTTACTGAACTCTTTCACTTAGTGTTCTTGACCAATTTCTCCAATGCATTAGAAACAAACTGGCTTCCCTACAACATCTGCCATGCATGTGTTTTTCTGTTTTATTCATCTACATCTCCTCAAACACTTTTGTTATGGACAAGCTGAGGAAACCCTTACTTCCCAGTCTTATTTTTAGTTCTCTATACTCCTCTTAGATTATCCAAGGACAGTAGATTGTTTCATCATGATAGAGGTCTAGTTTCAGAATATAGTATTGGAACAATTTGCAGAGATTATTTTCTCTTATTTTCCAAAGAGTGTACAGGAAAAAGAGAAACGATTCCATTCCAGACACCTGCATAGACTGAGGTGAGGCAGTTTCTATGCCTTAGCTGTCCCTGGTAGATGCTATTTTATGAGAAGTGAAAACAGTGAAAAGTCCACCTTCTGCACAATAACTAGCATTGTTTCCCCCTCATGGTCAAAATAAGTCAGAATCTCTCTCATCCCTTTTTGAAAAACGCATTCCAAAAGAGTCAGTGGAGCTAAGCTTTTATGCACCATACAGAAGGTCTTGGTCTTTATATATATAAATTAGAAAGTTAGCTCTGACCCATTGATTGTCTGTAATCATAAGAGTTTGTGCCTGAAGTTTAAAGAAGTGTTTAAAAAAGTATATTATTTTTTAGTGCATGGCTAATAAAGTTGTAAATGCTCCAGGCTTGTTCTATTATACTTTGTCATGAATATCAAATCTGTGATAATAGTAATGGAAAGAGCCACCTTTCTGCTCCTATGCTTGCCAAAACTACCCTTCATACTAAGTTTACTTCAATATTTGTTTTTATCTGTGTTTTGGTTTGTCTTCCTTTTGCCATCAATTAAATTTTCCCCGTGTTCCTTCAGAAACAGCTGTAGTTTGTCTTGTGACAATGTTGTAATGGTACTTTAATTACGTGCTGTGCCTTCTGCCTCTAAATTGCACAAAGTATTACAACTTCTTTCAGCATTCAAATCTTGTGGGAACTTAGCTGCTAAACTGTGCCCCATATACTCCATCCAGGGACTGAATGACAAAAACAGATGAGGCCAATTTTCACATGAATAAAAAATTAAGAACAAAATCAAAAGAAAATAATCACTGGACTCTAGTGCCTCTTGCTATTCTCATTTACGTTTGTCCCTTCCTTCACTCCCCCGATAGTCCTTAAAGTCTTCATTCTGTTGAAGTCATTAATTTTATATGAGTAGCTATAGACCGAACCATATGTAAACAGTGCTAACTTCCTTGGCAAAAGGGTAGGAAAGGTGTCATAGCCAACCTTTACAAGAAGCAGGGAAATGTGTGGGGGGGGAGAGATGATTTAAAAAATAGCTCTTGAAATTTACTTCTATCCCAAAGTTCTTTTCAGTCAGTTCATATATGGATCACTCACCCACCACTGAAATGCTGTCACCTCTGGGGAGCATGACGTGATGGCCAGCAACACTGCATAACTCATTGTTGGAAAGGAAGCAAAAATAGCTCTCCCATTTAAAGAGTGGGAAGGAAATAACAGGTTCAAAAAAGTTTTTCTTTAATCGTAAATCCTGATTTATTTATTTTTTTTACATGTAGTGTTCACATCTTGAAATGGTTTTAAGCTCTATTTTAGTGTTCTCTTGCTGTTGACATTTGCCAATGTACTACTAACTATACACCTACACTAGAAAGGAAAGAGTGTACTGTGGCCAGCTTTTGGGTTATCTTTACTAATTGCTCTTTTTTAACCTGGTTCCTTCCTGGAACACTTACTCCCCAAAGGTCTTCCAAAGGTGCTGAGCATCTACAGTCTATGTATCCTTCAACTGGGGTACAGGAAAGCTGGGTATCCAGAAACATGGGAGCAACTCGCCCCATTGTAGATATCTGCACAAAACCCAATTAACCATTTAAACACTTAATGCAGGACTTAAGTGGGGCTTTAGTCTTGCACAGGGTCTTGTACAGTTCATCTGCACTGGGATAAATATTAACCCAAAATTGTAAATAAGAAAGAATCATTTTAGTGGTATTTTTTAAACATAATTTCATCAAAACTACTTCACAGATGAGAGAGACAGCCAGGTTTCCTACAAAGTCCACTTAAGTGTAGCCCAAAGTTTAGTTTTTGAAGGTAAAACAATAGATCTCTTTACAATCTGAGTCAGAATTCAGGAAGGGAAAAAAGGGGAATCAAATCAAAGCTGCTGTTTTTATTATGTTACATAACTTAGTTGGAGGACATTTGTTGTAAAGATAGAAGGCATTTTCATAGAAGATAAGATATTTTCCAAACATTATTGGCTTATAAATGTTGTATATCTCAATTTGTAATATAGAGGTGGACGAGGACCAAAACCCTGGGGATGAGGATCAAACTTTGCAACGAAAGCTCATCACTAATACAAACAAATAAAAACTATAGTCCTATGAGTGGAAATCTTTGGCTATACTTCTGTCCTCTTGCAGCTTCAGGAATTATTGTACAATGATGACACAATTTCAGTTTAAGGGACAATTCCCACCCACCCACCCCCAAAGTAAACACCAAACACCTACACATATAAAATGTCTATCTCTATCTTTTCTTATGGGTAGATGCCTTTATTTTAGATAGCCCAGACAAAGTCATGGGTGACTGTGGAAAAGAAGAATGAAAGTGACCTACTGGAATATTATATCTTACCTTGCATTTGTGGCATATCAGTATATGAATTTCTGGGGATTGGTATATTAGCTTAGGAGTACCCTTTTAGCAGCTTTAGGGAATGTGAATGCTTTTCTCACACTAGCTAGTTTAGAAAGTTCTCAAGAGTTTTTGGGCCAGGTGGCCAAGACAGTTATGCTTTCTTAGCAAGGTGTTTTTGCATATTCATTCGTTTTCCTTGAGAATTGAAAATTGTAATGAATAATTGAATCCAAATATGTAAATGCAGGAGCAGCATGGAAAAGTTGATGGAGCAGTGATTGTTCTGCACAGCCTGATAGTTCCAAGCAAGAACATGCTTTGTTACTACACCGCCTGAATGCAGGAAGTGCATATCACCTGAGAGGTTGCCTTTCCTCTTGTGTGATGCTAGTTGCAATCACTGGCCCAAGTGCTTGATTTGGTAGGCTGTGGCACTTCAAAAGAAGGGGCTACTCATGGGCATAGTTTGGGAGGGGTAGGGAGGCATAAGCCTCAGGCAGGCACAGAATTTCCCTACTCCCCCCATGTGGCCCCCTTCGCCTGACTGGAGCTGCCCCCCGGCCCCCCCCAAATATAGAAGCCTATAGGACTAATGACGGAATCTTGTATAATGGGGCCTCAACTCTGAACTTGCTTGCCGCCTCCAGCCTGGATTTGTTAACCTTCTGGATACGACAAAGCTTTTTCCTTTGAAGCCTTTTGTGGAGGAGATGTGTGCGAAGTGTATAGGCAGTGCTGGATTTAGGAGTAGGTGACTCAGGCTACCCCTGGGGTGCCGGGTTTGGCAGTGCTGGGCTCGGGGTGCTGTTTTTGTTAGTGACAACAGGGAAAATAGAACATTTGAAGTAAAATGTTTCAGGAATTCCATATGTGGATTCCTTTTTCACTAGCCTCCTAGAATGTTCTGAACCTTTGTAGAATTTCGTGGAACCTTCCAGACTTTCTAAGAACAACATTTTTCTTGAACTTTCTAGAATGTTGTCAGCCATGCCCTCATGGGCGTATAAGGGGCGGGGCGTCGCCAGTCAGGCAGTGAGAAATAAGAATGCAGTTTTATTGCTTGAACACTCTGTTGGCCAGTCTTTGGATCTCTCTGACACTGTGCTTCAGTTTGTGAGGGCAAAGGCAAGAGAAGTGACCCTTTGAACGAAAGGACTAGGATTAACATTCTACGTCTGTCATCTACTGTAACACTATTTACTACTGGTGCACGCACTATTGGTGCACAGTTCAATTTCTTGATGTTAGTATATTTCAGTTATTCATTAAATTAAAGTTTCTAGAAGCTTAGAGGACACTAATTTTTTTTATTTTAATTTATAGATCCTAGCATGCAAACTTATCATCTTGTATGACAAGGATAAATCATGCATCAAAGTCGTGAAATGGGCTACAAATGCAATAAAAAAATCAGGTATTCAAAAGTTGAACACATGAAAGGGAGTGGGCACTGAAGACTCTTCTTGCATGGGGCACCATTTGGTCTAGGGCCAGCCCTGCATATAAGTGGTCGGATGTGGGGTTATTAATGATGGGCGAGTTCAGTAAGTGTTTTGTGTACTTTTAATTTTATTTTTACTTTTGTGTATTTTAATTATTGCTCTTTTTTCATTATTATTGGTTAATAGCAAGAGCAAAATAAGGCATGTCAATCTAACAAATCAAATGACTGGTGCCTTGGAGCTGAGTTCAAACAGGAAATAATTAAATGTAGTTCAACAGCAAATCCTCCAAAGTAAGCTCTTTGGGCAGGGACTGTCATTTACGCTATGTTTTACAGGGCCTACTCTAATGGGGCCCTATAGAAGTCCCTGCAGTAGCCGCTAATCTGATCTAGGCTTTTAGGGGGCTACTAAGGTACAAATAATACAGTGTGAGGCTAAATAATTTTCAATCTTGAAGTAGTTTTTTGATTAAAATGTAAACTCTGTGTGTGTTTGTAGTAACTGATGCATTGTTATCTTTTCAAATAGATCAGCACCTTGATTGACTTCTGCTTTGATGCTGTTCTTAGTAATTTTTCTCCCTTTATTTAAAAATAAATCATGTATTGAAGATAGGTATGTGGTAGTATTTTGAGGAATAAGTAAAATTTAGGAACCCAGACAATATTTCAGTAACTACAATCTAGAATAATTTAGTGAAAGTCCTTGCACTAATACTAAATAGTTAGTAATTTGAAGTCTGGTTATCCTTTTGTCTTTGTTTTAATACTAGTGGTTGTGACTCTCCAAGCAATCTGGAGATACTTGGGGAGAGTTGTGAAGGCCTCAAACAGTATAAGAAATTCACACGTATTCATGCATCTGATGAAGTGGGTTGCAGCCCATGAAAGTTTATGCCCGCAGAAATTTGTTAGTCTTTAAAGTGCTACAGGACTCTTGTTGTTTTTATAAGTTCTTTACAGTCTCCTGGGTGATACATGAAAAATAGAATGTACACCTGGCATGGATATCATGGTGCATGTTTAAAGGAAAAGAAAAGTCAGGACATGATATAGCATACTGATTATGATGTACATTACTTGGTTTTAGTCACAAATAAAGATCCTCTCTTCTGACTCCCAGATTATAAATCTCTTAATGGCTGTTCTTTTTTTAAAGGCATGTCCACTGATTTTTGTATTGACGTGGTGATAATAAAACTACCATATCAGGCAATCCCCTGGTAAAAGTCACATCCATTTTTCTGCCCATGGCATGTTCTGCCTCTGCACTCCTGTCTGTAGCATTTTATTAGAATGAACATGGGCTTTAAGAGAAAGTACTTTCAAAATCTGGATGCTGAACTTTGCCTTCAACTGTGTATCAAAGAAGGATAAACAAATATTTTACCTGAAAATCTATCAGCAGAAGTGAGCAAAAAATGTCAGGTTGATGGAAAACCACATAGAAAAAGCAGATTTTCTAATACATGTCATGTAGGTAGGGCCTCATTTTTATTACAGTTATGTGGCCACACAAATGATTGTGTCATTTTGGCTTTTTAAAGGGTTGCTTCATAATTGTTATTCAGAATCTAAGCTTTCATTTGGAACAATTGTCACTGTCTCCTGTGGTGGTGTACAGCTCACTTTCAAAGTATGAAGAAAGTGTTAAATAATGTCTGCCTGAGTCTGCAGAAAGCTTGAAACAATAGCTTTAATAGAAGTATAACGATGATTTAGAGAGACTTGTTTTTCTCATTTCTTCAAAGCAATAAGAAAATGTTGTTACAACGTTGAGGTTAAAGGACAAGCTAATGGGAGCAATAAAAGAAAAACAAATTTGAAAATCATTTTCCTTCAGGATTTTATGGAATTACTTCTGAAGACAAATCCCTGTAATAGAGACGATTATCCAACTGTTTTTCATAGATAGGTGCTGGAATAGACTGTTAATTAAATACTATGAATGCCAGAAAGATAACTTTTATTACATTCAAATATCTCTAGTGGATTCTGCTGTTGAATCTTTAATGAAGGAAAGTCATTCTGCCAAGAAGGGATTCTTTCTCCCTTGGGACCAGGTGGATAGATAGAGGGAATTCTGATGTCTCAGCAGTAACTCTGCAAACCTCTGTCTCTTCCACATGGTTTTCAAAAGCTATAATAGCTTGGTGCAATGTCTTGGAAGATTGATTAATCAAAAGATATTTAATTTAGGTTGGAAGGGACCTCAGGAGGTTGTCTAGTTCAATTCCCTGCTCAGAACAGGACCAAAGCAAACTAAATCATCCTAGCCAGAGCTTTGTCAAGCCAGGCCTTAAAAACCTTTAAGGATGGAGATTCCACCATTTCCCTAGTAACCTAGTCCAGTGCTTCACCACCCTCATAGTGGAGAATTATTGTGAGGAGAAAAAAGCTGGAGAAAAGAGAGAAGCTGGAGAAGAAGAGAAACCATATGCTAAAGGTCAGGGAGAAAAAAGTGCTCCTTTCATGTCTGCTGCCATAAACAATTCTTGGAAGAAATAGGAAATCCTGAAAGAGAGGAAGAAGATAGAATAGGTGAAGCCAACCGTGTAGCCAACCATTGTCAATTTTCTGGTTAGTCTAGTGCCATGAAAGACACAAATAAATGTGTAAGAAAATAAAGATTGAGATGGGGAAGAGACCTATAGCACTGATTCCTTGTTGTATAACACCCTGACAATAGGACAACAGAGGAATTGATAATACTTCTCATTCCTGTACGGGTCAAGCCAAAGGAAATACCAGGATTCTGTCCAAGTATGTAACCAGAGCCCCGAGTTTCTAGGCATTATAATACAAAACAGTAAATAATAACAATTATCTGATGGGGATAATATGTTCTTCCCTGTTTTCCAAACAGATTAATAGACTGTGGATGTTTTCTATCTAAAAGGACAAAAAGTAAGTTTACTCAAACAGATTAAAAAAAAAAACATTTAAATAAAATAGATACCAGGATTTCAATCTCCTCAGAAGTCATAAGAGCTCTCAGTAATCAGCCATAGTAAGCTGCATAGTAAGTTTTCACAAGGTAACACCGGTTACAGGTTAAATGCAACAAAACTCATTTTGGCTTTAGCAGTTAAATCCACTGTGCCCAATCCTGCTTGCCTTTATTCACATAACAATGAAACTATTTTCATGAGTAAAGGCGAGGTCAGTGACTCTAGTTTATAGCTCTCTCCTAACTTTATACACACACTAGCTATCTGTATAGACTCCTATATCTCTATATGATAGTCTAGTATTGCAGACTTTAGGCTTGATCCCACCATCTTAATAAAATCAAAGCTTTAGAGAGAGTTTTGCCTGTGCAGGGATTGCAGAAAGAGGCCCAGTGTTAACCAATATTTTCTGTCTGGATTTAATTTTTTTGCTTACCTAACATTAAATTGACTGAAACCAAAGTAGACATAAATTCCCTTACTGTCCACAATAGAAATACACCTCCATATGTATACAACTTAATTACACGTTAGTACAGTATGTCTGTGGTATTTTCAAAGCTGCATAACCGCAGCTGAGAGCTATTGAAATTCCTTCTGAAGTCAGGATTAGAACCAACTGGGAGCATTGCAGCTTCCCAGCAAAATTATCTGTACCTCAGTGATTATTTTAAAACATGTTTTTTCCATATTCAGAATACTGAAATTTAAACTAAGCTAGGAAATTGCAACCGTAGCAATATTGACAATTGGATGGAAATTACTTTTACATTAGTAACTAAAGTTAACATTTCCAAGAGAGAATAGGAAGCACACTTTTCTTTCCACCCTCCAACCTCTCCTGTTTTTGTCTTTCAAATGCCAGTCACTGTGTGCAGGTTTATTTATATTAAATAAAACATGTTGCTACTTTTTCACATTGGGTCAGTGTATAATTGGCTCAATCTGTAATGCATAAATGAGAAATGTAAATATTTTAACAAGTGAGCAGCTGCTGCATTTCCACTTCACGCTCCTTGCACTGCTCTTGAAGAAGGGAAGAGGGGGGAGGAATATAAAGAGAGAATGAGAAATGACACATCTTGAGAGAATGCGTTTTAATGGTGGAGATTTACAAAGTTTTGCTTTATCGCATGGCAACCTGGATACATAGATTAAACATGCCATTTGAATAACCTAGGGCAGGTAAGTCCCGTGCCAAAAAATGAGAGATCTTGATGAAACCGGCGGATTTGTGTGACTCCGTTTGCTGTAAGCTGCAGGCGTAACTGTGGAGCAGATTGGGGTTTTGGCCTGGATCATAGGTTTCTGTTAATCATGTTTGGAGAATCCATTTAATCTTTTTAAAAGCAATATACAGTTCTAGTATATAGCTATTTTCAAAGCCATTGGCACTTTCTTTCAAATGCCCTGGAACGGTGTATTAAAGATATAATGCTTCTTGAAAATGGAGACTAGTATTTTTCAACTTGTCAGTGTTAAACCAATGCTAGAAATCTTAAAGATGGCACCTGTGCAAAAATGCTCCTCTTGACCTGCCTCAATGGATGTGTTATTAGATGCCGACTATATGGTGGCTAGCTGTTCAGGAGATTTTCAGCAGATTTATCATGAGAATGGGACTTTTGTTGCTGGACTTGGATTATGGGTAGCCATTGTTGTAAGTTGTTTATTTGTTATGGTAGTGCTTAGAACCCCATTCAGTGACTCGGAGGGCCCCATTGAGCCAGTAATCAAACTGAAGAATTGCTGTAGGTCTGGAGCATAAGAGACATTTCGAGCAACACCAGAGGCTTTGAATAATTTTAATGCTTTGTGATTGACAGGCCGTCCCCTGAATATATAAGTTGCAGCATGAGATCATACTGGGAGACTACTACTTTCTCATGGCAGTTCAGTTCATTTACAGCTCAGCATATTTCTCCAGCACAAATCACTCAGTAAGTTCCATTATTTTAGCCCAGTGGGTCTGTCTGAGTTGACAGATTAATGACAAATTGTCTTTTTTGTTCAGTTGTGTAGTGGAGTGTGGGAATCAAAAAATGAACTGATATTTCTTTTCAAACTAGTTTCCTCTAATGCTGAATAAAAAACTTCAGTTGTGCTCCCTGGTGCTAAAGAATGCATATGAACACAAGTGGGAAAGTTCTCCTCTCCATGAAGTCCATGGTACTGGATTAGTGAAACTGAGAGGCAACTTGGCCTGTGAAATTCAGTTTAAATAAATAAAGTGGAGGTATCTAACATTTGAAACTGTGGCTCTCTAGTATTATATTTATTTATTGCTTAGATTCCAGTAATGCCCTAAGTCGCAGTCATGATTGGGGACCCATTATACAAGGTGCTGTACAAGTAGTTAGGCAGACACATCCCCTACCCAAAAGAGCTTGAATTCTATTTTATGCTGAGACACGAGAAAGTTAATAGTGTGGACATTCAGATCACGGTTGTTAAGTTTCAGAGTTAACATGCAGTTGGGATGGATGAAGTGTGCCCCTCTTTTATGGCCAGATGCTGTGTCTGACTCCTTGCATAGCATCTAAAAAGATTTTGAGGAAAATAAACCTTCCATCCCAATGGCTTGATTTGAAATGGCTGAAGTACCAGCTGAAGCCCCTCTGTATGATTTCTGTGGGGATTTAGTTTTTGAACAGGGAGATGACCCCCTCTCTCTGCTTCAAAGTACTTGTTCTCGGTGGTTATGGTAGCTTAGAAACCAGGAAGGGGAGCTCTCCCCACACCAGCCAAGAAGTGGATAAGACGGGGGTGGGGAGGACAGGGAAGCACGGCTTATCCAAACTAGGGCTAAAGAAGAGGACAGTAAGTTCTCCTATTAGAATAGGAAACGAACTGTGCTTCCGCTACTTTAGCCCCCGTTCATGCTCCTTTGGGAAAACAAGGGTTTTTGTGCTGTTTGGTATTTTTCCATTCTCTTTCCTTGTTGCACTTCTGTTTGTAGTTCTATTATTCACCGTGACAGACCTGGAAATAGAATGACAGATGGTCATGATCTGCACTCGGAAGTCTTTCATCAGGTCACAGCATAACTGCTTCTAGTGAAGTCCCCTTGGGAATAATAATAAAATTAATACAAGAGCTTTACAAACTTCAATTACTTAATGAGCTTTTGCCTCCGCAGAAACCAGTGAAGGTATTCAGGCACTGTGAATAACTTCTGCTGTCCCATCCCACCTCATACCTTCTGGATGGTGCAAATTATTTGAGGAATATAGCGGGGCTTTCTTTTTGCAGAGCAAACAAGTAGAATCAAAGTGGAAAGTGGTTTTATTTTCCCAAGTTCCTTTGTTTTTTATTTCAGTACAATGTAATTGAAACAGAAAGATAAAGATATGGCCCCATGGTCACAGAAATGTATTGAAGGTGGTCAGCCAATGAGAGATGCAATTCTTACACCATTCAGCATCAGTGACAACAGAAAGACCAAGGCAGTGGTTAGGTAAGGAATGGTTTACACATGGTGGGTAAATAAACAGAGCAATGGAAACTGTGGTGAGAGGAAAAATGGACTAGGTTTAGACGATCCTCCCCAGGTTCCAGAAGTGAGTGGATTATCATTGTCTAGTCTATAGTTGGGTCAAGAATGCTCAGGCTTTTAGTATTCTCTCGTTATTCTTGTGAGAGGCTAGTTGCTCATCTCCTTAATGAAGCCATGTTAACTTAGCTTGTCAAAGCCAGAATTGTAATGTTTTTGTGAAAGGGCTGTCTTGTTGACGCAAGTTTCCTGTTCTGTTGTATATTTCGGGCACAGTTTTGTTGGGCAACTCCATCTCAACAGGGCCCTTTCTGCTATTTTCCTGTGAGGGCTCACTCTTCATGATTAAGGTGCATCCTCTTTTTAAAAATGTCTTTTATTTTGTGATCAGACTGATTTCCAACTAGGATAGAGTAAGAGAAGTTTACAGTTGGAACAAGAGTTGTTTTGAACTGATGTTGGGAGACAATCATCCCATTGTAATTACTCTGATTTATAGTCGGATTACTATGTAGCCAATCTAAAATGCTGTGCACTGTTTTGCAAGACCTGTTCCAATAACTCATGTCCCTGCTAGGGACCGTGTTCTGCTCTTGATTATATCCGTGCAAATCTAGAGCAACACCCTGGTCTCTGTATCCTTTTGATTTTACTCTGGGAGTTGTGCTCACTTCCACTATAGATAGTTGGAACAAAAGCTCAAAAGATAGGATTGACCCTAACCACTACATACAATATTCCTCAGGCTTTTGTAGACTCAAGCAAATCTGAAAGTTGTGCTACCTTCTCTGCTACCGTTTATTCTGGAATGTTCTGTGTGACAGGAACTGTCCAGCATCTCCTGAGAAACAGGCAGGTACCAGGGCTGAATTTCAAACTGAGAAACTTAGCAATTCTATTGACCATGACCATGAAAATGCAATGGCTACCTCCTCCTCTTCTTAGTCTTAAGAATGAAGTGGAAAAAAGGCATGAGTTAGTCTTCATGAAAAGACAGCTAAATCACTTGCAGCTGCTGGGTCCATCTGTGCACATCAAATTCTGGCCAAACCAATCTTTCCCCCATAGGATGCAAAGGAGAGAGAGAAAAATTCTACAGTGACTCAGCGTTAGGGAAGAAAGTGAGAGCAGTGGTGCTGACGGCAGCCACTGAATCAGCAATGAAGGATGCTTGTTAACATTAGTGCAATGGACAGAGAGTGCCATCAACCCTGTCCTGTCAGTGGTTCTTCTGTTTAGTGGCTTCAAGAAGAGATCTTCATGCTAGATAACTGCAAGTGAATTTGAGCCAGTGCTGGTCCATTATTCAGGCCTGTGATTGTTACCTCGCTGTATGAGTGATATGAAAGGGGGACGCCTTAGAACACATTGTTTCTTAAATGTGATCTGTCTTCACTATTCTCATTTTTAGTTTTGTTTGTGCTTTTGGGGTGAGTTTTATTAGTTGTGTCACTTTTCAAAATAATAGAAGCAATTATGCTCATATTATAGTTGGTTTATGAACTATTCTTTCTGCTTATTTCTTGGAGCATATTATCTTTATGCTGTGTGGTTAGTTACTGAAGTTGCATTCTATTGTCTCTTTTCCATGACTGGGTGGCTTCCAATCCACAAAGAACTTTCAAGATGGGAGCGCAAGCACTTTCAGCATTGATACGTATGTGAATATATATTTGCGCAGGCATTCATGGCAGTTTTTTCCATTATGTCTGTCTTGTGAACAAAAAATTTCTCATATAAATATTTGCGAAAGCTGAATAAAAGGGACTGAATACTGTTTAAGTTCATTGTCAATTTCAGTGTTGACAACTCATGATATTTGGTGTGTTGTCATTTTTATATTCCCTCTTCCCTTCTCCTCAGTTTTTGAACATGTGGTGTTGGCAGTGCTGCAGTTTTTATTCGAACAAAAATGTAGTAATTTTTTCATACCTTTCACCCAGCTCTGTGTTAATAAGGGCTATATATACTTTCAGAATATTTCTCTAATGAATACAGTAGGTGAAGTTTCATTTAATAAGCTAGTTTGCATTGAAATTTTCCCATGTTAAATTTATTTAATTATAGCTGGATTAGGAATAGAAGAAAGTATTGTGGAGAACCATTGGAGGCAAAATTTTTTTCATTCCTGCTGGTCGTACCAAGCAGACAAGTGGTCAACCACAAATAAAGGCGCTCAATCTGTTTTCTGACTTGGTATAGGCTTAGTGCATTTCTCTATTGTCTCACTGTAGCTCCTGAAAGATGGCCTTAGTCTAACTAAGAATTAGTGGTATTGCTAAGGATTAATTTAAATGTCGCCTGTATTCAGATCCTCTTGATGTCTCTTGGAGTCCTTTTGACTATTCCTTCTAAGACTAAAGCATTATGTATTCATATAAGATATAGACCCACCCAGGTTCTCTTTTACTCCACAAAGAAACTGAGCATACTGGATGAAGGGGAGCATTACGGATTCCCTGATTCCTCCCCCCACTCCAGTTCCAACCATGCTGTGGTTTAGAGCATCTTGGGAGTGAAGTAAGAGTTATCTAATATTCAGGCTGCAGACTGACTTTGGCTTGCCCATGTTTAGTCTTCTACATTCCATTGTGGTGCAAAGAAAATCTCTGTGCTGCTTTTTGTGCTAGGCTCATCTGCTCTCTCTCTGTTTCTGTTAATCCTGTGACAACAGGCAGAAGAATTGTAGAGCATGCTAACGCTCTTGGATTCTGGAGGAATGTAGGATACATGTGCAGAATTATGCTGCAGTGTTGAATGCTGTGTCCAGGCCACCTCAGGGGTGCTGAAAGGCTGTGTTTAGCCAGTGAGCCACATTTTGGTTTCCTGTACTGTGTTGCTAATTACATAGTTAGCCTAAAACCCTTTTGATGTTGTTTTTCTTGCTTTCCGCTCTGTATTTACCACTGCAATGACACTGGTGAATGACACTGGTTTACAGCTGGATTCCTTTATCCAGATCATGTGTATAAATTAGGAACAGTAGTCAGGAGAAAGGGTGACATCATGTGATTCCACTCAGCATGGGAACCACTAAACACTTTCCAGGCTAGCAGAGCACTGTCTAGTTTCTGGGGTATTTTTTAAGCATTCTTCTATACATTCCACTGCCATGTTTCATCCAGGATCCCAGTGGTGCTCAATCTAAGCAGAAGCTTCTTCTCTTGAAGCTACCTTTATGTTGGTTATATTTTTCTGTACAGACTCTGTTGTCAGCCTCTTCTGTAGCCTTCTCCAAGTAAAGGTAAGGGGTCGAATTCTTCCCAGATTCACATTGACTGCAATCTCATTGATATCAGCAAGGTTAAAGCAAGTGAAGTTCATCAGATAATGTGGTTCATGGTATCTACTTAGTGAGTGAGTTGGCAGAAGGCAAATCATTGTAAGCTCTTTGGAGCAGGGACTGTCATTTTTACATGCGTGTGTGGCATCTAGCACAATGGGTTCCTAAGTGGACTTTCTTAGAGCTACTGAAATACAAATGATATATATTACCAGATACTAGTGCTTAAAAGAACAACCTCATCAATCTTTCATCACACGGATACATATATTTAGAATAAAGTGGATTTGTGATAAAGCAATATTCCCCTCCTCTCTTACCCCGTACAAACAAAGCTTTGCATAACACACACAACCTATTCCCATTAGCACTGGTAAATGATCCGGGGCACAATGGAAACAAAAGTACAAGGGAGGAAAATCTACTAAGAGTACTTAGAAATATATGTTCCTCTTTGAAGATGGATTCAAACTAGAGGCCAAAGTGTTAGGCGTCTTATAAATCATTCAAATATGAGGGATTGAAGAATAAGAAAACAGCAGTAAACCAAACCAAACAGCCCTCCTTCCTTTACCTACACTGTGTGTGTTTGGGGTTTTATGCTACTCTCCTGTAGATTAACCATCCCAATAGGGGAGTTTGCTCAGGAAATTCTGATTTAAAATTCACGAAGTTCAACTCTACTCCTCCCCTTACCAGAGTGGGACTGGTACAAAGATGCAGCTGCTACATTTGATTAATCCTGAACAACTTAAAGGAACTCAGAGCGGTGACGTGGACCCTGGGCTTGCCCCCAAAGCGCCTGGGCTTTTTCTTCATAGAAACCTCCCCCTCTTGCCTAGTGCACAACTATATCAGGATGGCGTGATGCCACTGGATGCTGTCCTCTTGAGAGAGACTGCAGGAAAAACCGTGGCTTTTAGCAGCATTAATCCCCTTCTGAAAATCGGTGTGGTTCTGAGCTGAGCGTGCAATGGGCTGCAGCTACTGCCTAGCTCCAAACCTTCCTACTTCTGCTGGCACCTCTTGAAAACCCACGTAGCCCTCAAAATCTGTAATATTCACAGCAGGGTTCTCATGGGGTTGGGAGTAATCAGGAGAGGGGGTTGCTTTGGTTCTTCCCCTCCAGATCTCTTCTCAAAGAATTAGAGCTGTTTGTGCCAGAATTCCTGCTTCTTTGCGCCACTTGCTGGTCATGTCATGGAGGGGAACAAAGGCCATCTAAAGTCTATTAGCCATAACTCCTCTGTGCCAGCCTTTTCCCTAAGATATTTGATTTGAATTCACGGCAAGCTAAGTAATACGGCAAGTTATAGTAGGAGTACAGGGAAACACACTTCCCACTCAGTCAGATAGGCCTGAATGTGGGTTTTAGTTCGGAGCTTCAATCAACTTGAAAATGTACACCTAGCTGTTTAAGATATCGCCACAGGTGCAAAGAGATAGCTGTAGTCATATTAACCATAAATAATTTAATCTTTGGCCTGTAGTTTTCAGTCTCCTTCCCCATTAGTTAACAGTCTGTTCAGCATTTGCACCTCCTGTACTAGCAACGCTCACCATGCATCGTTTCCTTGACCTTTTATTGGGTTCTTTGGCAAACATGGTGTAATGAATTTCCACTTCAGATAATGAATTCAGTATTGGGTCAGATTTTATATTGCATTGCGTCAGATTTTATATTGCAAAGCTGGGGTCACAGTATTAAATAAGTATGATAGGAGAGATCAATTAACATTTTCATTTGCTTTGGCAAATGAAAATGTTAATTGAGCTCTCTTAATAACATACTAAAACACTGGTCCACATTTGCATTGTATTTGCTTAAATTACACCTCCCATCCAATTAGTATCCTGACAGATGTTTCCCATTTGAACTTGGCAGCATGGTACATATGATAGATAATTCATCTTTGTTATCTTTTTGTGGTCCTCTCAAAGGTGCTTCCCTCTTATATACAAAGTACCATGCCTGCCATCCAGATTAAAACTGTATTAAGGAGGACACTACATGCTGTGCTTCCAGAGCTCATATGAAACACTCACTACAGCTGTATCCCCTCTAGAACGCTGAATGTTACAAATGTACTTGGGAATTGGAATCCTTTATTTTTTTCAGATGGTTGAGCATGAGTAACTAGGCTTGTGCTAAAATCCATGCAAATCAACATTCTAAAGCAGTGCTGCTCACTGGTCTGAAAAGACCATTAAATTAGGCACTGTCACTTTCAAATGACTATACTCGAACATGCAGCTGCACAATCTTCTTCAAAAGACTGGTAAACACATTACATGTTGATCCCAATTAAACTCAAAATATCCATGTGTCTCCAATCCACCTTTGTTATATTGTCCTTTTCATTCATAATGGAACTGGAACTGAATCATTCTCTTGTCCCTCCTGAATTATGCATAAACAGCACATTGAGTTTGTACTGCTCTTGTTGGACAACAGGGATCTGCTATTACATGATCTATGTTGTCTGAAACGAGAGATTTGAAAAAATCTTTTCAAGCCATTAATGTCAGGATGAAGCAAATAATGAGATTTTCCAGTGTGTGTGTTTTCCAGTGTGGTAATGTAAAGAAAACGAATGCAATTAATGGGATAAAAATATAGCAGGTAAGATCGCTGACTTGTTCAAATAGTCTGCAAGACCAATATTTACTTTGGCATGTGTGATTTGTTTGTGTATGTCATATACTGGTGCTTTGGGGAAGAGAAGCAATGGGAACACATGGGATACAAAGGACCAGATTCTGTCCTCAGATACGCAAATCTGGCTCCTATTGACCTGAATAGAATTTGGTTGTTCATTTGGTGGGACAGAATTTAGACCAAAGCCTTCCACTTCTTGGTCACTGATTCAAACTAGGCCCAGTTCAATAGTGTTCAAAAGTTATTGCCCTCCGATAACTCCTTGGTGTCCTCAGTCTAGCTTCTAGTGGACATCGCCACCATCACAGCTGGTATCTTGAGTGTGGTGACTATTCAGAATAAATACTGTTTTAAGTTGTTTGCTTGCAGGGTTTTTCCTCCTTCATACTATGTGTACAGCTCCCCCACTGATATTAATTGGTGCTGCAGACCTGAACTAAGAGAATAAGCTCTTACGCTGTTACAGTCAAGGTTCTGAGGAACAGAAATGGATGCAGTCCAGATCAGCAACTCTAAAATTCGACCTACCAGCTTTGCTTTCATTTGTGGGTGTGCACACCACACAGCACCTCCACTCTGTTTGTTTTGCTCTTGTAAGCAGGCAGGAAGTTGAAACATTAAGAATCTTGTGTTGTTGGGTTGTTTTTTTTTAATTCTTAGAGAGCAAATTCTTGTACAGAGTGAAACTTGATAAAGGAATTCCTTTCTAAGTCAACCACTTTCCAGTGCTATAATACTGTTTACTTCAACCTTTAAAGAACACCTGTACTAACTGACCAGTGTTTGCTATTCCCTTGAAGAGTCACTTAGGGCAGGTTTCACCATATTTTTTTTTTCACTGCCCGCTTACAAGGAGGAGAAATACAGCGTATGAGTGCTCTATATTATCTCGTGTAAATATGCACCTAGAATCTCACAGCAACCCAGTACTTAGAGCTGTCAGTCACTCAGCAAAATAGTCTTAACGATGGCTGTGATTCATACTTCATTGTGGATTGAGGGTGCTGTATAGGTTGGGCAGATGTGGGGAAAGCAGGTTTTTATGATCAAGGGGATAGTTAAAAAGGAATACAGTGGACTTAAACAAGATGATATTTTTTACGTGTGTCTGCTGACTGCTTATAGACTCTTTAAATGAAGATCATAAAAGCAACGTATTTAGATCATCTCGATGTTGTCTAATACAGCCAAGCCTTTTGTGCATTGTTCTGTCAGTTTTTTCTCCCCTATTCAACGTTCTTTGCCTTGCCATTCACAAGGAGGAGACATACTCAAGACATACACTTGTAACTTTTATCATTGAAAACATATTTATTAGAATAGCAGCTTTTTTCTCTTTCATCTTTTGCAGTGCGGCTATGCTGTTTTGAATTAAAAGATAGGGGGAAATGTTTACTTCTTACCCAAGCTGACCTGAGGTAACCTTGAAGCAGCTGTTCATACTAAAAAACTGGAATCTTCTTAGAAAAAACTAAAAGGCACGTGCGAGAAAACTGTTTTCTGAATGATTAACAAAAAACTGCTAGGGAAGATTTCCCATTTGGTTTAATTACAGAAAGTTACAAAAGTTAAAGGGAAAAACCCCTGACATTTAAATAATTGAGTTTCCCTAGCCTAAACTGGGAAACAGACACACACACACACATATATATATATATATATATACACCAAGTGAAAAATTTATAAGCATATTCAGGGAGTCGGCTGTCCTCTCAGATATGTATAACGCCACTGAGCTTTTGTGAGAGTTAAGCATGCTTATTCAGGGGAGACTATTTCTGATAGTATCTGAGAGGGGTGCTTGGTTCAGTGAGTTGAAGTACCTTTCCCTCTGTTTGAAATATTTATAGATTATAGTGCATGACACACTGAGGGTGAATAGAAGAGAAAATACCAACCGTAAATGAGAAGCCCATGTTTTATTGTAAACGTTATTTAGGAAAATAACTGCTCTATAAAGAGGGAAGTGCCCCGTTCTTCTATGTGCTGAGTGACTTCTGTACTCAATTCCACCTGGAATCAGCAGGAGTTAACTGTTGGCATCTTTCTGTACCAGGCCATAAATGATAGGGTGAAAAACTAGTATGCAATAAAGTTTTTCTAGAAGTATCATAGAATCATAGGGCTAGAAGGGACCTCAAGAGATCATCTAGTCCAGTCCCCTGCACTCATGGCAGGACTAAATAATATCTAGACCATCCCTGGCAGGTGTTTGTCTAACCTGCTCTTAAAAATCTCCAGTGATGGAGATTCCACAACCTCCTTAGGCAATTTTATTCCAGTCATTAACCACCCTGACAGGTAGGAAGGTTTTTCCTAATGTCCAACCTAAACCTCCTTTGCTACCGTTTAAGCCCATTGCTTCTTGTCCTGTCCTCAGAGGTTAAGAACAACCATTTTTCTCCCTCCTCTTTGTAACAACCCCTTATATGTACTTGAAAGCTATTATAATGACCCCTCTCAGTCTTCTCTTCTCTAGGCAAAACAAATCCAGTTCTTTCAGTCTTGCTTCATAGATCATGTTTTCTAGATCTTTAATAATTTTCGTTGCTCTTCTCTGGACTTTCTCCAATTTGTCCACATCTTTCCTGAAATGTGACGCCCCGAACTGGATACAATACTCCAGCTGAGGCCTAATCAGCACGGAGTAGAGCGGAAGAATTACTACCCGTGTCGTGGTTACAACACTCCTGCTAATACATCCCAGAATCCTGTTAGCTTTTTTTGCAACAACATTACACTGTTGACTCATATTTAGCTTCTGATCCACTATGACCCCAAAATCCCTTTCCGTAGTACTCCTTCCTAGGCAGTCATTTCCCATTTTGTAGGTGTGCAACTGATTGTTCCTTCCTAACTGGAATATTTTGGATTTGTCCTTACTGTATTTCATCCTATTTAACTCAGACCAATTCTCTAGTTTGTCCAGATCTTTCTGAATTATAATCTTATCCTCCAAATCACTTGCAACCCCTCCCAGCTTGGTATCATCCACAAGTAGCTGAGTTTATTCAGTCAATTTCTAAACACTGCCTTTCCCCACACATACTCTTTCTCTTTCTCCATCCTTCTCTCTCTCTCTACATGCACAGAGCATCAGATTACAAAATGGAGCAAACCAACAAAACAAGCATAGCAGGATGTAAGAAATTGTTTTTTTTACTCAGTGATGTCTTTGGCAGAACTGATACATTTACACTACTGCTGCATGGAGGGATTTGAGTTTCCTGGTATTCTGTGATCTCCTTACAGAAAAAGAGTAGCTTAAAGTTGCAATTAATTATAAAGAGATTTTTTTATACCCGTAAGAACATGTTATAAGAAATTATGACCACTACACTGTAATTGTATAATAGCAGTTGCTTGAAACTACAGTATATGAAATGCATCTGCATCACGATGGTCCTGCATAAACATAAGATATGTCCTACAAATTAGACTGTGGATTCCCTTTAAAAACTTAATCAGAGTGCATAAGATGAATAAATGGATATACCTACATCTAAACGATTTTTATATACATTTTATAAAACATTGCAGCAGCTTTTGATGTTAAATGTATGACATGGGGGAGAAAGCGCTTCTTAGGAACATCCTTTATAATTGGGATATTTTTGTTAGTCCTATTTGCATTGGTTCCTTGAAAACACTCCATTTGCCTTTGATAACATGATTACTATGGTATCTGCAGTAATTCCTGTATTTAGCATAGACATTAGCTAAGGAACACAGCAGTAAAGTTAATTAAAGGAAAATTACACACTTTAAAAGGGTGTCTGCTATATATAGATAGTGTGTTTATGGCAGATTGTGCTACAGAACAAACTCTATGCGACCACTTTGGCATATTTTATTCATATGGCACCAGTGTCATTTTTACTAGGGAAGTTCCTCATTTTAAACCCAAATTTACCTCTTTCTCCCCAATACTTGATTTGACCTTATATTGTTGCTAGAAATAATTTCAGAAGTGCTGATTCCTGAAGCAGTTTGTTGAAAATGCCGCTATGATAAAGTAATTCAATCACAAGTAAGCATCCTCCATCATTAAGGTGACGTCCCTTTTTGGGGGATCTTTCTGTGTTATTCTCTATTCCATTGGGGTCTTGGCAGGATCAACAAGATGTTTGTAGTACAAACATCTTAAATAACATGTTTTCTTGGCATATATATATATATATATATATATATATAGTTTTAATTCTTTCTTAAAACACCAAAAAAGCTTCATGGTTGACTTCCACGGTGGCTGGGAAGAGGCTGAAGGAGGAAAATGAACAAATAATGAGGATGATGTACATATTTTCCTTGTATGTATTATTTGACGTTATTCATGCTTCTGGTTGGAAGGAATGTTGTTTAGGCAAAGCAATAGTACTCCTTCCAATTTCCTTGGACTTTTGTTACTGATACCTGCTTATGTGCAGTGTCCTTTTAGTACTACTAGTCGTCTTTTCTTTTTCTTTTCTGAAAGAGGCAAATGGCAGAAAGTAAAACCTTTCCACAAAACTCAAATGAAAATCTCTGAACATTCGAGTGTATGAGGCCATCTTCCAACTCCTCTTAAAGATTGGTGGCTAGGTCCTCAGCTGTGGTGAATCAGCATAGTCCCACTCAGTTCAGTGGAGCTATGCTGATTTAATCCGGAAGTTTAAGATATTTCTTCAAAATCTGTTTCACTTTGCTGAGGTGCTTGGGAAAAAAAATTCATTTCAAATTGAAAATATATTTAAAGGACAGGGGGGTCTGAGCACAGATCTGTTCCATATTGCAGATAAGTCATAGCCTTTTTAAAATAAGAGCTAAACACCCCTTTTTGAATTTGAAAAGTAAAATGAAACTGCAATACTGTGCAAGTAAGAAGCAAGCTACACCAGACTAGTGTTCAATGCTATTTGTTAAGGTGGTCATAGATGGGTAAGGGACCAGGTTTTAGTCAGTAAGCTGCTCTATTCCAGAAATTTAGAGATGGTTAAATCATTTCTAATGGATAGAAGGGGAGGAGGGAATGAAAGTAAAGAGAACGTGATAAATTTCAGCTGAACTCTAGTTTCTGGCTCTTTCTCCATTCTCCTCCTTGATTCACTTTCCAAATACTTAGCTTGTAGACCAGCAGAAGACTGATGTAGTTCAAACATGCTGGCCCCATGACCCAGGGGTCAGTGGTTCAACACCATCCTCTCCTAGATATTAGCTACATTGACTTTTGTAATTAAAGGAGCTAATTGTGAATAAGGAGAATTGGGTTCTACCACAGACTTCCTCTGTGAAGCTGGGCAAGACCACTTAAACCGAAACGTAGCCACTTGAGCATCATGGTGATGTGAACACAGGTAGGAAAATACAGCTCATCATTAAGAATGTTGTTATTTCAAGTCAAAATAAACCAAGAACATTGAGCTGATGTGGTATTTGAATTCACTGTTCTCAAAATTAGAGTTCATTTACTATTTCTTTTCTGTATCATCTTAAATAGTACGAAGTTTTCCCTACTTTCTCAAAATGTTTTGTCACCCTTCGCAGTTATGTTCCTGCTTGCATTATTCACTTCCACGCTGGTTCAGAGAAGACTTCCTTTGTGAATGTGTGAACCACAATACTGCTTCACTCCAGCCAGTGAGCTGATAGTAGACTAGCTGCACAAGGAGCCCTAACAGTCTTCCATGTTTATATAACTTCCCCTCACCCATTTTTATGAATCTACATAGCGAGCCTTTTTATGGTATTAGCTTAGACTGCATAACAATTAATGAAAAAAATCATAGCAACACCATATAAAGGCTGATGATTGAATAGGCCAAGCACATACACTACGGTGGGTCTGGTGATTGCTTTCACCTTTTGCAGGAGACCAACGATTCCCAACCTAGGGGGTGGAGATTACAGGGGGTCCATGACTCTTCAGTAATCAGGTCATTTAGCCCTCCTAGCTCCACACCAGGTGCAGCAGCCTTGAGCTCCACCCCGACTGGATTGGAGGAGCAGCCTCCACCAGACCCACTCAACCAGAGAGAAGTATTCTCCTGCTAGTGGGGGACTAGAGCAGCCCTGGGTAACCCGCCAATGCCCACAGTCTCCATTACCCTCAGTCCATGAGGGACAGGAAGGGGGGGGGCACACGGGGTGCGTGGTGGCAGCTGCGCCATGGAAGGCTTAGCTTCTTACTCAGGTAAGAGTAATTTATTATTATGTAATTTAATATTATTATTATTATGTATTCATAGGGGTTATATGTGTTTATGGCCAGTGAAGGGGGGAGGGCGTGTTTTGCCTAGTGTTAACTAGTGGAGCTTTCACTCAAAAAGGTTGGGAACCAATGCAGTAGACCATGTTTACTTGAATTTTCTTTTTTCATTTTTATGCAGTTTCCCCTCTCTAGAACACTTCCTGGGGCATTTGAAGCTATTAAAAGTTCTATAAACTTTGGCATGTAAGGAATATGAATATGCCTTTAATAATAAATGTGTATATCAGCCCCAGTTGGATCAGCAGAAATATATCTATGTGTGCGGGTGTATTTTGAATATCTTTTGTGTATATACATGCTTGTCTCTAAAGTTACATGTTCAGCAGCTCAGCTACATTAATATGTAGCAAAGGTAATAAATATTTTACGTTAAGTACATTAGCAAACAGAGTTGAGACATCTATGTATTTTGCCCCTAATGTCTTTTTTAAAGTTGTTTTCTGTCAGAAAAGCAAAATGGGATGGAATGGTATACCCAAAGAGAAAAATCTACAGGGTTTAAATGAAGTCTGCTTCCCTTCTCCACCTAAAAACACATTCGGCCTTTGCCCTGAGATAAATCCCAGCTCATTTGATGCCTGAATTATAATCCTGGTTTATTAATTGCCCAACCCCACTAAAAATAAATCATACACCTATTAAAATTTTGTGTGCATTTGGTTTTCTTGTAAACTCTGATGGATTTTTCCAAAGGACATTTTGGAAGGAAAGATTTTAAATGTTTTACGTAGAAATTATTTTTAAAATGTACGTAAAGATAAAAGACCAGTCTCTGACCCTGTGGACAGGACATCGGGTTTCTAGTATGTACTCATATCATAGGCTAAAGAGCTGAAGCTTGAATTATGGGAGACACTGTAACACCAACAAGCTTCAAAGAAATCCTTGTTTATTGTGTGTACTTGTTCATGTACTGCTGCATGGTAATGGTTGGTGTAGATGCCCTTTCTTCCCTCTGTGCTCTGTCCTGTGTAGCTTTAATGCCCACCAACCATGCTGAATTAGCATGAATTCCTGGTATGCAAACAAAAAGTTCTGAACAAAATACAGCTATATGATAAGTAGTGCCTGCTAATTTTGTTGCATGTGTTGATGGAGTGTGGGAAAACAGATGGAACGTGGCTTTACCAAATGCATTTTGAAAAGCATGTAAGCATGTAGTAACAAGCAACACAGATAGCTATTAATACTTTAAACACCGCAGAGCTGAAGTTAAATAAAACCATTTTTAAACAGATAATGCTGTTTTCATAATACAGTTCATAATTGCAGCACATAATTGAAATGTGTTTGATTTAATCCAGCCGCCTCATCACAGAGTTTTTTTTTTTTTTAAAGAAATTATGCAAACTCAACACATAGAACACGCAAATACTGTTTTGTTAAATAGAAACCATAGTTTGATTTGTGTTTTGTTTTTTACCACCAGCCCTTTCAGGTCTTTTAGTTTATTTGGAGTTTACATTTGTCTATTGTTACAATACATTGGTAAATTATGCTCATACGTTTTGCGTGGTACACCTGCATCATATAACTTTTTTTGGCTGAGCGTGTGTGAAAACAAGATGAAATTAGGCTTTTGTCCATTTCCATTTTGTCAGTGCATGGCAGCAGTGGAGGCCTGTCAAGCTGATGTTGAAAAGGCTTTGAGGCAGGCAGCTTGGGCACGTCACTCAGATGATTTTTGTAACTCTGGAGGAATGGTGGAGGTTTTGTGCAGCTGTACTGGAAGTCTTTTTTTAATAAAATACTAATAATGCTTTCCACCGTATCTAGAAGTGCTTTACAAATATTAATGAATCTAATCTTAATTCCCCTGTGACGTGCCCTCAAAAAATAAATAACACATAGTCTTGACCCTCAACATCCGTGTCCTCACTTGGGTTTGTGAGTAAGAGAGCGATGGAGAAGCTGATAGGCTGTAGTAAGAGTGAGAGCTGAGTCCCTGAGACCATCTTACCTGTTGGAAACAACCAAATTTCATCTCCTGAGTTCTGGGTCCCTCTGGGGGAAAAACCCAACCCAACTTTGGTCTCTTGATTCAAAACAATCAGAGAAAGGACAAGTATATAACAAGTCATACAATCAAATTAGCATACTAGCAGTCATAAAAACATTTTCACATAAATCCATTGTCAACAAGCCATGATATTCTGGGTAGCGTTATCTGTTTTTAGATACTCTTTTATGGGACCTGTAAAACAGAACTCTCCCTTTACAGATGAAAGATGAACAACTTAATGTCATGGAAACTTGCATGAAGAGTGATTTTTCTCTCCCTCGCACCAAAAAATAAAATGGGAATTGGGCTCCATCTTAGGCGCATAAATCCGATCAGGCTGCCTTTATGTGTACATTGGACCTGCTGCACTATTACATAGATGGCTAGAAGTCTGGCTATGCTGCTAAGCTACAGTATCTGCTTCACTCCCTGAAACAGGAGTGAAGTTGGGTTGAAGAAAGTATTGCATCTTCTATGTTTCTGGGAGGCTTCTGGTCAGGGATTTCTACTATGATGAAATGTGCAGCAATTTTGTGATGTGAATTGTCATCCAGAAAGAAATAACCTGACCCCGTAGCACTCATTCCTCATTTTCTTGCAAAGTTAAACAAGGACCATGGGCTGGCACAGACAGGTATTTTATTAGTTACCCGTGGTAACTCAAGACAAATGTGTGTATTTTACCCTGTCTTTACAAGGTATGAGCGAAATCCCAAGGATGCTGACCACTTGCATCTCTCAGTGAAGTCAGTAGAATATGAAGGTACTCAGTATTTCTCGGGATTTGGCACTATATCATTTTAGAAATAATCTTTTACCTAAACTCCTTTTTTCTTTTTTAGAAGGGGATATGCAATTTTGATGAAATAAAGGAACAAGACAGGTTTTCGGGCTACTTTTTAACCCCCACCTATGCTGCAAGAGATTAATAACTAATAATTGCCTTTTAAACTGAATACAACAGACTGAAGTGCTTTGTTACATTACAGTCCATACTTTTACTAGTTCATCGACATTTTCCTCATCATACTGCATGATGATGGGATCCCCAGTGTAGGTTATTGGACAAGAATCATTGCAGTCAACAACAACCCTTCCAATCATAATTTAAGATTTGGCGACAAGAAGCATATTCATGGACACCAGGTTTTACATACCTATCACTCATGTTTCATACATTTCCTGTTTCTTCACTGTGGTTTAGTAGTAAAACCCCTTGCTGAGGGGGGAAAAAAGGCTCCACTGCCAGAATTCTCCAGGTGAAGTTATTTATCTTGCGAAATAGAACACCTGGCTGATGTCTTACGGGGATGAGGAGGGGAGTGAAGATTGGAGAGGGCAGGATGTCAAACAGAAATTGGGCTTGAAAACAACTAGCAGTAAGACATCAGGAATGTGTGTTTGTGGGTTGTTTTTGTTTTTATTCCATCCAAACTTTGGAGTGAGGTAGAAAGATTATAGGTCACCATGGGGCGCCTTATTTTCTTTTCAATAAGTATATGGATAGATGCATTTGGCAGCCAGGAGAACTTCATTACTGGCAAATTCCTACCTGCTGCCCCTTTAACATCTTCCTTTCTAAAGCTACTTTACTCTGGCAGTTTAGTGTTATCGGCACTCTTGCTAGCAGCTTATTTTAAAAAAAAAATCCTATTGCAAAGACTCCAACACTGATTATGAATAGTTTCTGGAAATCAGGAAGGTGGGGAGGGGATAGCATACCTGGATTGGGTTGATATAGTCAGAGTCTAACCCATAATTGTTCAAGTCCTTTCCCTTATCCCCTCATTGTCCTAAACAGTTATCCTTATCCATCAGAGCTAAAGCATTTTTCTGAAATTACTTCTACTTGGTTATGCCTCCTTTCCATAATAACACTGTATATTAATACAGAACACCTAAGACTTTTGTCAGTCCATGCTGAGAATATTAGTTTGCAGTATTGGATAAATGGGCACAATCCAGGTAACTCTCTCTGAAAATCTAATAACAAACCTCAATCCTATTAACTCCCTACACTCAACCACATGAAATGATATTTGCACCATATTTCTTCATGCTCTTCACCAAATCTCTTCACTCCACAGTCTTCATGGCATGATATTCCATCAGGATAAAAATAAGAAAGAGATCTTGGAGACGACATGGATAGTTCTCCTAAAACATCTACATACAGCAATGTACAGCATACATACATACAGCAATGGTCTAAAAGGCTAACAAAAGGTTAGGAACTATTAGGAAAAGGATAGAAAATCAGACCGAAAATATCATAATGCCTCTGTAAATCTATGGTATGTCCACACCTTGATTACTGTGTCCATTTCTAGTTGTCCCTTCTCAAAAAGGATATACTGAAACTATAAAAGGTTCACTGAAGGGCAACTAAGATGATCAGAGGTATAGAATGACTTCCATATGAGGAGAGACTAAAAAGATAAGGGCTATTAAACTTAGAAAAGAGATGACTAAGGGAGCCAAGAGGGGATCTCTCCAAAATGTCCTGTTCTGAAGGCTCCCCCTGAAGCGCTGGTACTGGCCATTGATGGAGACAGGAAAGTAGGCTGAATGGACCATTGGTCTGACTCAGTATGGCTGTTCTTATATTTGTTTATGATATGCTGCTGGTAACCATTGCTTTAAGCTGAGAGGACATTAGGCATGCACTGGAGTTAGCAGAAGAAAAAGCTCAATGAGGGCATCTAATTAAAATGATCCTTTAGAAAAGTTTACTTGATAAATAAGCTCTTAGGGTGAAATTCATGCCTGTGCAAAGGACCAGAACAATGCACTCAAAGTAGTGACTGACGTGCTGCATGAGCCTTGGATTTGCTTCTATGACAGCAGTATCTTTAGAGAAGCAGTTTAACAAGGTTACATGGGACGCTGTACAAGTTCTAAACAGGCTGCGGGGAAGGATGTCCTTCTGTAACTTAGCACAGAGTAGTGTTGCATTCCACAGATTGCATTTTCACCAGTACCATAGCTTTGTTGGGTTTTTTTCCTCCACAGTTCCACAGCCTATCATCTGTTTCATTGTAGATACTGTACGAAACCTTAAACTGCAGGTTCTTAATTCGTCCATATCAAGGGCCTGATCCAAAATTTACTGAGATTGAAACAGTTATGGATTCTGTTACGGCTTCTCTCTGATAAGGTCTTGTTTATCCCAACTCCCAGTTGCTCTGATACGGTGTTTTGATTGGCAGGAATGACTAATGTAATTGTTCAATAAAGCCTGGAAGGATTGCAGCAGGCCTTAAGTCAATTCCAATATCACATTGCTGTTTTTTACAGTCTGTCATTATAGAGGCTTTCAGAAGTGTTTTTTCCTTTATTTATGCATGAACTGTGTATGACTTTATATGTGAACTTTTTGTGTTATTTAATGACAGTCTTTCTAAACGATTAAACTGTCACTAATGGAAAGAAAATGGTCTGTGGTCATAAGGGCTCCTGAATTTACTTCTTTTTAATTCCTAGGGGAATTCTGGAATTTAGGGAAACTGTTTAGACTCTGGAAGAAATTATGCTAATTTACTTTAAGTAGATTTTAAAAAGGTGATAAATGTTGCAGAGTTCATGAAAGCATTGGACTTTCCAAAGGAAAATGTAGTGAGCATTTAATATGTACAGGATACATATATACTTAGCCCATATATACAGCTGACTATGTAGTGGACACTTCCAAATTTAGAAATGTTTTGTTTTATTTATCAGTGATTGTTGTGAGGTTTCTAGCTTCTAGAATTTTTGATGAGGTAGAACTAGATGAATATTCTGTGTTGAATGTTTCCTGAAATAAGAGCATTGAATTTGCTTTCACTTGTATTTGATACCCTTTTGCATTCACTTTCTTTGAATCTTCTAGTGAATTATAGGTAACAATGTTTGAAACAACAAACCTTATGTGAATATTAGAGACTGTTGCTGAAAAGTGAATTATGACAGTGAATTTGAAAATCAGGTTTCTGGTGTAGAGTTACTTAGTTCCTCCCACTTAGCACTTCCCACTATTCAGTCAGTTCATCCTTCCTACCAATTGGCTCCTGTTTTAGTCTTCACTCTGACTTTTAGATGCTTTTTTTCTATGCTGCCCGTTGTGCCTGGAACATTTTTCCTGTCCTCCACAAATCCCTTCTTAAAACCCATTTCCTTCTTTGGTGGGAAAGAACAAATTCCCATCCCTTAACAGAAACCAGTGCAATAAAAGTTCTTTTTTTAATGTATGTGCTTGAATTTGAAAATTTAACCCCATTTATTTGCTAACTGTAACCCACTGGTTAGTGTGTGTGTTTGTGTCCCCCTCTGTGCCTGATCCACATAACATGTGAGTTTATTACAGCCTCTCTCTAGACAGCCAGCTTCTTTATCTCTGGAGCTTCCTGGTTCAGTTCTTGGCAACAGCCCAAGTGGTGGCCATCACTCTCATCAAAGGTTGCCATCTTGCCAGTATTTTAGCAGCCCCTCCTTTTTTTGGTGGATTTCCCAGTTGGCAGAAAAATAATTTAATCTGTTTTTATTAAAAGTGGATCTAAAAATTTGCCTTATTATCACTATACACTGGGATACCTAGAGTTACAAGGTTCTGTGTCCAGCTAAAGATGCTGCAGTGTTCCCCTCTTCTACGGTTTAAGCAATAACAGATCAAAACTTGAAAATACAGCAGTTGGCTGTGCAACAACACACAAGCGCACCGTGTGTGTGTGGGGGGGGAGGAGATATGCAATGTTACCACCCTGATCTATATGTGTTATCTCTCTAGATACTAAAGTAGCTGTTGGGTGTAGAGTTGCCTCGTGATTGGGGTTGCAGCAGGCTTGCCTTGTGGGTGGAGGGAGGTGCTGGTGTTTTTGTTTTTCAAAGATGGCAACTCTACCTCAGCACTGTACAAAAACTAAGGAGAAGGTGGCATGGTCCCCGACCCAAGTAGTCATAATTAGACCAATAATATAGTTCCCAGGCATAATTCACCAGATAATCCCCAGTTAATGAACTGATGGCACAGAGAAGAAGATGCTTCTTGCACTGGTAGAGTATTGCCAACAGTGCCATAGAGAGAAGTGTGTTTTTAAGAGGGGATATGCATGATGAAAGGGGTTGTTGTTTGGCATAGTACACGGGAGAAGAGCGAGCTCAGGTGCAAAAGGCATCAAGGAAGAGGGCTCATGGGATATAAAGTGAGAAAAGGATATAAAATGTTTTTTAGGTGAGTGAGTTAGAAAAGAATGAAGAGAAGAAGACAGTGAGTAGAAGAAAATAAGAGAAAAATCAGGCCTGGGGCAGGAGTGGAGGAGTAAGAAGTTCGAAATGGATATGGAAGCCATTGGAGGTATTTTAAAAGGTGAGTAATGTAGTCTGAGAGGCAACGGAGTAAGAGGGTCATAACAGCATCAGTAGCATTTTGTATAGACTTGAGGGAATTGAAATGTTGAGATCAGAGGTGGAAATTACAGTAGGTGAGGTGAGACATGAATGTGAGGAAATGGAGAGGAAAGGACAGGTTTGAAAGATTTGGGGGGGGAAATGGATAGGTTCAGAACCTGAAATACACACACACTCACTCATGTGAGTTATCTGCCTCTCTACTGCTGGGAGGAAGGGGCTGCTTTTTTTTTCTTTTAAAAAACAAACAAACAAAAATCCCCCCACCACCACACACACACACACACACACACACACACACACACACACGAGCCCTTCAGAGCTTAGAACATGGCTGGACAGTACTGGAGCCTAGACAATTGTAATTGTGCACCATTGGTCTAGGCTTTTCTTAATTAGCCTAATGGATTTAATAAAGAAACTGTCACTGTATATACAACCAAAGGTGCCCACAAATTGTTAACCCAGTATATGCTTCACAGGGAAGGCTCATGTGAGCAATCAAATTTTAAAAGTTCCTAATGAGTGTGATATTACTGGGCAGACAGCCTATTTGCCACTGAAAAGTGGAAAGACTGACGGATGTAAAGAGCATTTGTATTAATCAGTTGTTTCCTAGTAAAACTTTTGAGACAAAAGAAATTGCATCATAGTGTTTGGTTTTTTGTTTGTTTGTTTTAAATGCCTGATGTGAAATATCTTAGGTTCACTTGAGCAAGAGCCATTTTCCTTCCCTCCCCCCCCTTCTGCTGTCCCAGTTAATTTTATAACCAGAGATCTTCCTGTACTAACGTTGTCTACTCTTGCTGCTGCTATTACAATGTTTTCCCCTCCACACAAATGCATGAAAGCTGCCTTTCAGTTGTAGTTGGTTTCCTTTCTTTGCTTTCACAGCACTACTAGGACTCTGCTGGCAACACTCTGGCTGGAATGCATTGCGGTGCCGTTGGGGAATGTAGAAGCAGCTGGTGTGCTGAGTAGGAATGATGTGTGAAATGTGTGGGTTTCATGCCGCACAATAGAAACGTACTTTTTATTTTCCTGGCTTCGGCTGCAATAGAGTGCCTAAAAAAAACCCCAACTACCACCCCTCCACAAAACAAACACAAGCAAAAAGAACAAAAAACCCACCACACAGCAAAAGAGCTAGCTGCCTACTTACTCTAGTTCAGGCTCATCCTATGTTTACTTTCCTTAGATGGGAACAAAAGCTGCCTCTGTTTTTCTAGACCATTCAGGAAGTCCGACAGTGTAATAATGACCCTGTTATCTAATGGTCAGAGTTGTCTTAGGCTTTCACCGCTTCTGCTGCCCACTTGAAACAATCAAAATATATATAAATATATATACGTTTCTGGGTTGCAGCTGTAATCCAGTTCAGTCCAAGTGAAAAAGAAGGTTGTATTGCCTGAAAGTGATTTCCGCTGCAGTAGCACAAATTTTTTCATCTGGAAGTAAAGCGCAAACATCATAGTAAAACCTTCTGCTTGCCTTGTTGCAAAAGCAAAGGCACCACCAAGATCGTTCTTTCATTCAGATTTACTGATGGGTTTATTCATAAGTTAGAATTTAATGGTGATTCCGTGTGATGCAGATTTAGAAAGAGCTAGTCAGCAGGGTTATTTTAAAGCAGTAATATTAATATTTTATTAGTATAAAATTTTACAAAGAAGAAAGCTAGGGAAGAGCAGTTCTTCATTAAATGGAGGAAAGTCTCTTCTCTTTCTCTTTCCTATACTTTGATATGTATTGGCTACAGCATGATATATTTATGGAAGTGATATATATAATCTATATATAGATATAGATAGATAGATATAGATATTTCTATGAAAAGTCATGGAAGACGGGAGAGATTCCCCAGGACTGGAAAACGGCAAATATAGTGCCTGTCTATAAAGAGGGAAATAAGGACAACCCAAGGAATTACAGACCAGTCAGCTTAACATCAATATCCAGAAAGATAATAGAGCAAATAATTAAGCAAGCAATTTGCAATCACCTAGAACAGGGGTGGGCAAACTTTTTGACTTCCGGGGCCACAATGCGCCACGGTGCGTTCTAAAATTTGACAGAGAGGCCGGGCTAGGATCGGATGAATGGAGCACCGAGCACCTAACACACTGCACTCCAGCAGCCACAACTTCAGACCAGTCTCCGCTGTGAAATTGACTCGTCCTGGTCAATTTCGGCGGCGAACCTGGAAGCGCTGGGTGCAGTCTCCGCCGTGAAATTGAGTCGTCTGCTCAATTTCGGCGGCGGAGCTGCAGAGTGGGGGCTCACACTAGGGGAGGAATTTTTCATCTGGTCCCCTACTCACTAGGGGAGCCGCACCTTACCGCGGGTGAAGAGCCACATACGGCTCCGGGGACGTGGCTCGACATGGCTGAAGAGCTGCTTGTGGCTCCGGGGACGCGGCTGAAGAGCCACTTGCGGCTCGGGAGCCACGATTTGCCGACCCCTGACCTAGAAGATAATAAGGTGGTAAGTAACAGTGAACATGGATTTGTCAAGAACAAATCATGTCAAACCAACCTGATAGCTTTCTTTGACAGTGTAACAAGCTTTGTGGATGGGGGAAGCGGTAGATGTGGTATATCTTGACTTTAGCAAGACTTTGATTCTATCAAACAACCTAGTTGAAGCTATCATATGAAGATGAAGCTAGACGAAGCTACTATAAGGTGGGTGCATAACTGATTGGCAAACTATTCCCAGAGAGCGGTTATCAGTGATTCATAGTCAAGATGGAACGGCATATTGAGTGGTGTCTCAGAAGGATCAGTTCTGGGTCCAGTTCTGTTCAATATCTTCATCGATGATTTAAATAATGGCATAGAGAGAACAATTATGAAGTTTGAGGATGATACCAAGCTGGGAGGGGTTGCAAGTGCTTTGAAGGGTAGGATTAGAATTCAAAATTATCTGGACAAACTGGAGAAATGGTCTGAAGTAAATAGGATGAAATTCAATCAGGACAAATGTAAAGTATTCCATGTAGGAAGGAACAATCAGTTGCACACATGCAAAATGGGAAATGACTGCCCAGGAAGGAGTTTTACACAAAAGGGATCTGGGAGTCATAGTGGATCACAAGCCAAATATGTGTAAATAGTGCAACACTGTTGCAAAAAAAGCAAACTTAATTCTGGGATGTATTAGCAGGAGTGTTGTAAGGAAGAGACGAGACGTAATTCTTCCGCTCTACTCCACTCTGATTAGGCTTCAGTTGGATTATTGTGTCCAGTTATGGGGGGTCACGTTTCTGGAAAAATGTAGACAAACTGCAGAAAGTCCAAAGAAGAGCAACCCAAATGATTAAAGGTCTAGAAAACATGATCTATGAGGGAAGATTGGAGAAAAAAAATGGGTTCAGTCTGAAGAAGAGAAGACTGAGGAGGTATAACAGTTTTCAGGTACATAAAAGTTTCTTATAAGGAGGATGGAGAAAAATTGTTCTCGATATCTTCTTAAGATAGGACAAGAGGCAATGGGCTTAAGTTGCAGCAATGGAAGTTTAGGTTGGAGATTAAGAAAAACTTCCTAACTCTCAGGGTAGTTACTGAACTTCACTGGAGTAAATTGCATAGGGAGGTTGTGGAATCTTCATCGGTGGAGATATTTAGGAGGAAGTTGAAAGGACTTTTGTCAGAGATGGTCTAGATAATGCTTGGTCCTGCCTTCGGTACAGGGGACTGGACTAAAAGACCTCTTGAGGTCCCTTCCAGCCCTGTGAGTCTATGGTTTAGATAAGACTAAAGATAGGTCTAAGATGCTAAGGGCGTGGACTATGTGTGTATATTTGTCTGTAAAGAGTCATGCAAGTATTTATGGTGCTATATAATTAATAGTGTATTGGGAAAAAGTGCTACTGCACTTATTCACAATAGTGAACTTTGAATATGCCACCTGCACGGACATGTTGAATTTGCATAGCTTCTTTCACCTGAAAATGTCAAGCCCTGTTGTAGACATTTACATAGGGTTCATAGTATGTGTTAAGCCAATTTAATAGATGGGTATTTAAGTAGCTCATCAGAGGGGAAGTTAGTAGTAGTGATTTAGAATGTAACCCAGGTGTCCTGACTCCCAGTCCCTTCTATAACAACAAAATAAGTAGGCTTAGGCTCCGTTATATCAGGTCGAATTTTCAAAAGCACCTAGGTCCCATTTGTAAGAGGGATTTACGCCTTTTGGAGCTTAAGTCTCAGAAGTCAATGGGACTTAGGATCCTAAATCACTTAGGTGCCTTTGGAAATTTTATCCATTATGCTATTATCTCTTCAAGCAACATAGAAAAAAGTCTGTGCCAGGATGTGATACACAAATTGTTGTGGCTTTCCTTACCAGGCTATTACATTTTCAGGATAATGCCCAAGAAAGTAATGGTACAGCTCTTATTTTCCAGTAACAGGTCTTGTGTGCCTAATTTTCACTTGGCTATGCTAAAAATAAATAAATAAATTGCTGCCCGACATTCAGATCATGCCTGGATCAGACTCACTTGTGGACACTCACATTACATGCAGATAATTTCAGTGTAATTTCAAAGTCAATTGCCAAGCATTTGCGCATTAAAATTAAAAGCTGTGTATCATTTTGTTAAGGTAATGGTACATTTTGGTACAAATTACAGTACATTGGAACACCTATGGGCATGTGACATTTAAGTAAGAGCATGTGAGTACATTATGCTCAGGGCTATCCCTGTGATTGATTACCAAATGAATTGGCACTTAAAATAAATCTTCCACAACATCTGACATATGTGAGAGAGAATCCAGTCTGCTCCTTTATTTTAAATAAGGGTCTTTGTGATGCTAAATTTCAGCTCCTCCACTTAAATGCTGACATGTTCGTTCTGGCTTTGTCACATAAAAGGACTCCCTGACAGTTGAAACATTTATGAAGCTTCTAACTTTTTTTTTCTCTCTGGAAGGTGGTAAGTTATTTTGAATTTTAAATGCTGTCTCTAAGGTTGTTTTTTTAAAAAGGCATGGGACTATGATATTTACTTTTAGATAGTTTCCTGAAAGGCAATATCCATGCTGTGGTCTAGATCAGGTTGTAAAGTGGTATGTGAACTGAGAATCTGGCATCTGTCATGATGCATATATGGTGGGTCCAGAGTGGAAGCACAGCATCTAAGTGTGCAGACAGTTTAGAGTCTTTAATGTCACCTCCAGTGAGTGATGACTCACCTTTCCCAAATTCATTTTCACTACAAACTCCCCTCCCCCTCAGAATTCTACCTATGGATGTGTGAAGATTACAAGGGAAGTTTTTGTGCCTTGGGGAGGGGGGAGAATCTACCTCTGTTACCTATGTTTTAATATGAAGTCATTGCCAATATGTAGCAAAGTATGTGGATTTATTTCCTACTTAATAAGCCACAAAGATATTAAAACAAGAAGGTTTCAATAATATGTACAATGGCATAATGATATGCATTCGTGTACTGACAACTCCTGATAGAACTCCAAGATCTTTACAGACTCTGTGTGCGTGTGGTGGGTGATAGTTATGTTTATAAATTGCAGAGACCCATGAGAAATTGTGCTTGTCATGTGACTGCCACACCTGCATTCTGCCCACTAATCCCTCCCCCAGGGATTGTTTTAGCATTCCAAACCTCTGAGCAGTTTTCATACAGCTGTTTTTGTTTGTTTGTTAATTATTCTGATGTCTTATTTGTACTGTAGTATCACTCTAGGGCCTCAGTCAGGACCCATTGATTCCCACTGTGTTTACTGCTGTACAAATACATAGGAAAAGACAATCACGGCTCCAAAGAGTTTACGTCTACACCAAACAGAGGAATGGAGGGGCTTGATGTTCAATATCTGAACTATGAGGACCTAATCCAGATTTTTTTTTTTAAATGAAGGGCTGAAAGTCTTTTTCTCTCCCTTCCACATTTGCAATAGTTAAGGCATAACAGCAGAACGTATATAGCAATATTATTGTTCACAGAAAAACTGCTGGAGAGGTTTCTCATACTTGTAAATTGCAATCATTTTCTCCTTTGAAGGATTCAGTTGGATTTGGTATGCAGACTTTGGATGTGGAGGGATATGAAAACTAGTACCCATAACATGTTTAAAATGGTATTTCTGGAAATTACGTAGCATGGGGTGCGGTATAAAGATTTTATCAGGACTTGTTTGGGATGACCTGCATTTGTGGCTTTGTAACTCAGGTAATGCGGGTTGTCGGGAACTCATCCTGTAAAACGTTTGTACCACGCAGTCATGTATTCTCTCGCTGTATATCAGATATGCATTACTCACCACCACCACGAGCGTACTGAAATGTAGCTACATCTGAGGTGAAAAAGAGGAAAGCTAGGAAAAAGAGGAAATACTAGGAAAGCTATGCAGCAGTTTTTGGAAAAGAGAGTGAAGGGAGAATAAATTGTCCATTTTATGACTCCAAGCGGACTAGTAGCTAAAAGAAAGTAATTCTATGAGTTGGGACACAAGCCTTCAACAATCATAAGACTGGTTCATATTTCCTGAGCTCATTTGGATGAGCATTCAGAGAGCATCTTTCTTAACTTTTAATCCCTTTTATGTGTCTGAAAGGCTCCAATGCCTAATGGATGTTGGTTCATCTTTCATTAGCATTTGCAATATTGTAGAAAAACTTTGTGGTTCTCAAGGTTGTATAATGCTAGATCTCAAGATATGAATTATAATTCTACCTACCTTTTAGTTGTTTAGGATTTTTTGGTACAGAATAATGAATGCTTCATCCATGTGCATTTAAAGTGAATCGGTGGTGTTGGGAGTGGTTCCCCTTCTCTCAGTTCCCAGCTCTCTGCTACAGAAGTTCATTCTTAAGACTGCCTTCTTGAAGATATTTTACCAAGCGAGGGCTTTGTTCTCAAAAAATTGTCTGCAGACATAATTAAGAAATGTGTTTAAACCTGCTGCTAATTAGCCCAAGTCATGCTGAAAATCTGTTTGGGTCTTGGGAAGGTTGGATATCTCTAGGTGAGGTTTGGAAACAGCCCTCTTATTTGCAAGCTGCAAGTAACCAGGTTATTCAACTCATATATATGTATTTTACTATCCTGGAAACTAAGGGCAAGTCTACCTTAATATGCTGCATCGGTGCACCTGCACTGATGCCACTGTAGTGCTTTAATGCTCTTCAAGCTGACAGGAGAGCTCTCCTGTCAGCATTGTTAATCCACCTCCCCAAGATGCAGTAGCTGTGTCAGTGAGAGACTCTCTCCTGCCAACATGGGGGTGGGGTTAGATCTGCATAACTGCATTGCTCAGGTATGGATTTTTCACACCCCCTGAGCAACATAGTTATATGGATATAGGTCTGTAATGTAGAGCAGACCTAACACCTTTAGTGGAAAGCATTGTTTACCATATAATAACAATGTAATTGTGGCGAGAGAAGTTGGTGTTAACATCTTTTAACAGTTTTTTGGGAAGGAAAGCTTGGAATTGACATCACTATTCCATTCTTTTGGTAAATGTTTGCTGAGATTGGCCTTCTGTATAAACCATATTTATTTCTAGGTTTGACAAGTCTCATTCACTGTGAGAACATGAGAAATTGCTTGGAACATTCAACTCAAGGCTCATATTTTTCATGCAGTTTGATAGTTGATAGTCACCATAGTTTTACTAGCCTAGCTCTTACTGGACAGACTAGCTTTCAGTATAATTTCCCATGGCTACAGTGATCAGCATCATCTTGTATTAGTATCAAGCAGACCAAATTTATAAATCAAACACCTAGATAAAGCAGCATGGTTCCTCAGCCTGAAAGACTGAATCTAATCTTGGCTGTGCTTTGGGCAAACCACATAATTTCTCTCTCTCTGTCTCTGTCTCTGTCTCTGTCTCCATAGGGTTATTATGAGGGTTGACTAATATTTCTGAAAATTTGTCAGTGTGAAAGTGCTTTTGAAGCAGTTATAGAACAGTTCATACAATCATATACCAACATAGTTTCTTTAGAACTGGACTATTTTTTAAAAAAGTGTTTCATGAGACCTTTACACTGGATCCTCTTGTTTTCATAAACAAAAGTCTTACTCAGGCGAACCTGTGCGTGTCTGTTTGTGTGTCTGTAAGAAGGACATAGGAAGGAGATTTTATCAATTAAGTATCTAAATACTATCATGTATTGAGTATTTCTTTCAAATTAAAAAGAAAGAACATCCTTTCCACAATGTTTACAGAGCCACTCTGCTTTGAACAACTTTTCACATTACAAGGGGAAAACATAATTCCTGAGGGTATATCCCACAGGATGACATCTGGTGATAACATTTATTTATTTGGAACTTTGTTTTTGTACAAATTACAATTTCTGTTTGACTGAATGAAAAACATATTCATACAGTATCAAAGTAAACACCCACTTAGGCCATATCTCATTCATCTTGCTGTACGAGAGTATAATTAAATCTGGGATGCCTTCTGTAAAAGCAGGCTTCAGAATCCAGAGTGGGTTCTGATTAGTTTCACTGAATCAGATGTTGTGATAAATTAATGTAAAACACATGTAATCTTTTGCTTCAGTTAAAGCGATACTAACCAGGGCTGTCTTCAGAGTATGAATTATGAACTCATTGTTTAAAGAATGTGATAAAGCTTTAGTTGATTAAAAAAATTAATTTAGCCAGTGCCAGATAACACACAATCATTTGTGTGTGGTAAAAAGCCTGATATATAACCAGCTTAGTTCCCTTTGCTGGAGTGAGCTGACAAAGGAAGACCTCTAATATAACATTTACAAATTATAAACTCCAACTCTGTAGCAGAGAGTTTGCCCTATGGGTTTACTTCATAGCTGATTAAGTAGGAAAACTATTGACCAATGTTTACTTATTGCTCATCTGTGAGATCTCATTCAAATCACTGAGGCCTTGCACTAGCATAAGTGTCTGTGTGAGTGGTTACCTTTACAGAATCAGAGCCTGTTTGCATGCAGCATAAATATATACAGGAATTGCTTCACCCTCTGTTGAAATGTAGCCACCTGTAGAAAGGTAGCTGTCAGGTGTACAGTGGCTCCATGTTTTCAGATGTTCTCCCATTTTGGATGGCTGAGTGATTGAGTACCCAAGCAGACATGCTGGGGCCCTGTGTTCAGATATGCAGAGAATCCACCTAGTTACTTCTATTGTGGGTGCTCAGATCCTTGGAAAATCAGGCCCAAGGTGCCTCAACTTGGGCATCCAAATACTAGACATTCAGAAGAATGATTTGCTTTTAAAAATTTGGGCTGTGATACATATCACACTGCCCAACAGAGAGGACAGAGGGATGGGGGAAAATTTGGTCAAGAAATAAATTCCAGGGCAGTGTTCCTGTCTTAAGGCAAGTGCCATGGAATAATTAGGATCAGAAAGCACATCAGTATTTAATGTCGTCCCCTAAAAGGAAACTTCATGATCGCTTTAAAAAAATCCATTTGGTTTTGTTCTTTAATTCAGAAAGTCCTTTTAAATAATGATCACAAGACTTTTGCCAACCAGTCTAATAAATACACCAATTGCTAATACAGAGTATTCTTCATTTAAGGTTATTCTCCAGATAACAGGGGTTTGATATATGGGGACTCTGAAATGTAGCAAGAAAATCCATTAGCAAATAACCAGCTCTTTTTCATATTTATCCAGGAACTTTGATTTTCTTTAGCCTTTTAGTGTGTTTGCATTAGGAGAGGACAGTGCAAGGAACAATCAATATTTATTCTAGTGTGACTGATAAATAACTGGGTGATTCAGGGAACCTTAGTCAGAGCACCCCGTCATGGTCATTGCTGACGTCTGAAGGCAGAGACAGTTCATTGACTCTAACACTGTCACAGGAATCTGCACAGGAACCCTAAACAAACACGCTGAGGGTTCTAAGCGTAGTGGCTGAGTTTTTAGTAATTCTGGAATGGCCTTTTCATTACACAAGTAGATAGGGAGGCAGTCGGTAAAATGTTGCTGTGGGTTCGGCTGAGAATTACAATCTAACCTGTAGAACTTTAATTCATCAGAAATAATTATGTATTTATAAACTTACGTATTCAGTAGGATTTGTGCTATAAAATTATTTAGGTTCTTTTGAAAAATCCCACTTTAAGGCTGTATCTGACTGTTGGGGCTTATTCCTTTGTCAGTGTTCATCACAGATACTTAGCAAGGCCAGCATCTTGCATCTTCAATGGAGCTGCACTGATTTACACCAGCCGAGGATCTAGTGTTACAAGAGAGAACAGTTAACCAAAGAGGGCTCTGAAAAGGCAGAATGCTTAATTATAATAAAGCCTCTCTGATGCTAATGATGTGTATTTGCTGTTGCTCCTCTCTAACAATATTTGTAGGCCATGTTTAATAATACTAAATCCTCACTCTTTAGTCTGAAGCACTATATGTATTCATCTGTTTCTAAATACATCTTCATTTTGGAAGGATGGTCTTGTGGTTGAAAAGTAATTCTGCTCTGTTCAGCCTGACAGGCACATGAGGCATCTTTTATTAGAGAGTTTGTACGTATCTCACTGAAGCCTGCATAATATAAACTTCCCTCGTGTCTTTATCTCTGGTAAAACAGAAAATTGTGAGTGTGAAAAATTATGGATTTTTCAGCAGGATCAAATTATTATTTAGATCACCCATTCTTTCTTCTCCTTATCCCATGTATCCTCATTGCATGTTCTGAATAAATGCAAACATCAAAATTTGCAAGTGGGAAAAGTGTTGATGAAAATTCCACAAGACCACTGAGATCTATTATGATATTTCATATCCATCTGAAGATTTGATATCCCACAAGGGTGTCATGATTACAATTGTCTGTCCATTTAGAACCTTTGCCGGACCTTATGCCATTGTAGTTTAAATTAGCTAGGGAGACTTTCCATGTGAAAAATGTAGTGTTCATACTTGCAGTGGGTTTGTCAGTCAGCCAAATTCTGCTCAGATTTTACTCAGTTAATGAGAGTTTTGCTTGATGTGAGAGGACAGGATATGTGGTAGAAGGAATAAAGCCTGAATGTTGCACTGTCTTGGTGCGCTCTCTCTCTTTGTGCTTGAACACTTGAGTAAACACTGATTAAACTTGTCGTGATTTGGAAGATTTAACCCAAAATTTATAGGGACTAACAAACAAGGAACATTTAAAAAATCTACAGAGACATAAAACTTCCTCATTTTAAGTCCTTTTTCTTAAAAATTCCTATATGGAGTAGTGGATGGATTGATGCTGTTCTCTGGACTGACCTGTTCATTTCCCTGCCCTTACAAGTATAGTATGTTCTTTTGTTCTTCAAGTGTTAAGTGGTAGAAACAACACTGAAGTTTTATTCGGATATTGTTAATGAGTACGAAAACATTACTGGCAACTCAGTGCTAGTAAAATGACTTGACTTAATCACTTGGTAAAGCTTTTTCATAAAGGTTAATGGACACATTAGATATCAAAGATGTGTTTGGCAGTGGCTTCAAAAAGACAGAAATGATGAGAAGGAAGAGCACATTACAGAGCAGTTTAACCATTGGTGATTGTGGGTACATGCTGCTACTAATGTTCAGTCAAGTAAATTCAGGATTATTGATTAACTTTTTGAGTGAACTTTTAGATCTGGTTATTGCTTGGGTCCCCGAGATGATTACACATCAGGTAGAATAGCAGCATTATGAACATGTTTTAGAATATATTCTGACATTTTGGGGAGATGGGGGTCTTTCCCTTTTCAAGCGTTGGAGTAATGCTTTTGGTCTAATTTCATGCAAAGAGCCAGATTCTCATGTCATGCACAAACCTTGGTAAACTGAATCCCAACTCAAAGCCTCATTGAGTGGGAACTGAGCAGCCACTCCACAGTTACCACTGCAGCTTTTTAAGGGTCAAATTCAGAGCTGTGCAGAGATCCTGAATAAAGTCTATGCACCACTTAAGTCCTACTGTAACATGATAGCAATTTTCCTCAAGAAGAGATGGTAACAAACAGCTGGTTTACTACAGCATTATTTGGAAGATGAGGTCTGAGGGGGTGAGGAAGAGGTTTTGTATGTGTAGCTTTTTCCTGTGGTTTCTCCCCCCACAAGCAATTTTAACAACCTTACCCTCTGGCACTTGAATTCACCAGTTCTCTTTTGGTTTGTATTTACACTGTTAATGTTGTGGTTGTACAACAGCTGTATCATTCAATGATATAGTTATTTCAAAGCTATTCAGGCTGTGGCCACCACAGAAGAGGGAAAGCCTGCAACATTTTACTCTGAATTTTTGTGAGGGAACCAAAGAGCAGTTGTAAGAAAATCACCATGTTTGCTGACGTGTATCAAATTTTGTGCCACATATCCACCAAATGGAGACCTTAACTATGGTAGTAGAGAAGAAAGAATTTAATGGAAAGTGCAAAATGCTTCGTTGAATCCAATATTATTAAAAGATAAAATAAATGCATATTCTGCAAGTCTGAGTAATCAGAGGTCTTTTTTTTTTTTTCAACAGTTAAGCAAACCTGAGCTCAGAAGTTGATTTGTACTTTGTATGCCCACTATCACATGTAAATTAAAATACACCAAGGGGGAAGAGCTGTCCCCAAAACTGTGAAAGATTTAGAATTGTCCTGATGTGATTCAGTCATATGGCTTCATGTTGGTCAGACTGCTGTTGAGGGAAGGACTTATGCTTGCCAGGCTTCCCCGCAGTTCTATGAAACATTGTCACGCTGCTAAATGCATGAGAAACTGCGATATAAATTCCACCGTTACCGTTAGTACCTTCTTGCTGTCAGAAAATAAAATGATTGGCCTTTTCTTTTGAGTCAGAGTGCCTCTAGTGTACTCACACTGTTTGTTCTTCGCTATCCACAGAGAAGGGAGAGCTCTTTCCTTTACCAATATGGAAGATAACCTTTAATAGTCTATATGATGCATCTTGAGGAAGAGGCTTTCTCTTTCATGCTGTGTTCAGTGCTATACAGATTGCTCATCTAGTAAACAATACCATCAATTTGGTTTTGAAAGGTTAGGCTTATTTGAAAAGTCAATATAGAGTAGTAATTTTTTAGGCTTTGGTGTAATGTTTAAATAAGAAGGGATTGATATTGCAGCTCAGACCCTGACCCGGCAAAGAACTTAAGCACTTGCATAATTTATTTTTGGCCCATATTTTAAGAGGTATTTTAGGCATTGCTATGCTCAGCATTGCAATGCCTATGTGATTTAGGAGCCTAAATCATATTTTCAAAAGGGATTTAGAATCTAGGTACCTAAATTCTGATGACCTTCAATGGGATTTTGACTCCTAAGTGCCTAAATCCCTTTTCAAAATTAGTTTTAGGCTTCTAAATCAGTTAGGCATTGCAATGCTGAGTGCAACAGCACCTAAATACCTTTTAAAAATCTGGGCCTCATGCCTAAAGTTAGACATGTGTTTAAGCCCTTTTCTGGATCAGAGCATTGGATACCTTACAGATAATTAATATTGATGGGTAGGTTGATGCATGTAGTGAGTTAACGTATCAACTAGTTATTTCCGTAGACCTGTTTTCAAATGTGGCTGCTTAAAAACTGAATTGGTGGGCCTACCTTATTTCTGCCAGTGCCCACCCACTACATATGATTGTGCCACTTTGCTTAGAAACAGCCTTTGGGGAAGGGGGCAGTTGCTTGGATGCCCATTTGGATTGTCAGATGGTAGAGAAGAGTTGAATAAGGCACCACTTTCATGTTTTGATGTCACTTCCCCCATCTTTCAGAGATGAATTCTCATGCAAGGCAATTTTATACCAGAAAACTTGCTAGTTTAAAAATAGTTATTATAGACATTCCCTGCTTGCTGTACCTTTGGTGAAGGCAATTAAATAAAAGTTTTCCCAAGCAGCACACCCCATACAATACAGCAGCCTTCTTGCATAATAAATCCTGGGACCAATTTAGCCAGGAGTTCTTTAGCTGTAAATCAAATTTTGATCATTTCAAGAGCTTTGTATAGATGGCAACTTCCGTTTGTAAATCATGAGGTCATGGTCATGAGGCTATCCAATCACAGCTGTTGCTTGCACACAATGACCGTGTAGGATTGTACAGATGTTTTCAGCAAACAGTTGTCTCAGTGACATCTTGTAAGCAGAGTTGTAGGTTTTTTTGTCCAGCGAAGAACCATCTGTAATTCTGCGTGTATGTCAACGACAGAGATGCCTGCAAAAATCTTCAGCTCTCTGTTGTTCAATGAGCTCTCTAAGAGCTTAACCTAGATAGCTTGGGTCCTGGAGCAGTAACGTCTGTACAAGCCTGCTTGGAACCCTGGTAATTATTTAAGTAGCTAGCCTGCACTAAAGCCCATATTGTCTCCTGCCACAGCTTCACTGCTCCAGTACCCAAACTAGGTGAGGTATATCTACATGAGCTGTAGTCTTATCCTGTGCTTGCAATATAGACATACCCGAAGCCAGTCTCAGAGAAAGAAGCATCTCGGGTTAAAAAATAAAATCAAGTCAGGAGATTTGGGTTCTCTGTCACATGGCTATATAACCTTGGGCAAATCATTGGACCTCTCTGTGTATTAGATTCTTTATGTGTAGAATGAGAATACTTGTCTCACAGGATAGTAGTAAGGACCAATTCATTAATGTTGGAAACAGATCTCTGAATGAAAAGTGTTCTGAAAATGCAAAATATTTAATTTAGAGTGAACATCATTGCTATGTTACTGCTTTTAGATCTTTCATCATTATTTCTGAAGGTGTGAGGGTTCTTGGAATAATATATTTGTTTCTGATCACTTCCCAGAAGAGTTATTTAAAATAGCAAATGCTATCAAATGTGTTTGTACAAAATTTCATGAACATTCCTCTCTTTAAAATTGCTTACCTTTTACTTTTTCTGGTTTTAATTCAATGTTAGTGTAACCAGTCTCGGAACAACTATCTACATCCAAAGTCCTGTGCTAAGCAATTATAAGGAATGCAGGTTAGGATAACCATTTCAAAGGCCTTATCTCATGGCACAGTAGAGACCATTTACTACACTCACTTGTTGCAGACAGCCAACTTATAAGTTACTACAAAAAATAAATGTTTTGTGACAATCTAGCTTAATAATATTAGATGCTCAGCTATATAAACTGTCTAGTCTTCAGGCTTACATTAGATGCCTGATCCTGTACCATTGAAGTGAATAGAAACTTTACCATTGACTTTAATAGGTACAGGATCAAGCCCTAGTTAAGGATTTGGTTCTTAGTGTATATGTTTAGATATTTTTGTGGTAGAACTCCGGAAGTTAGTTCTAGCATTTGTGATTTTGTATGAGTCCAGTTTCCAAGGCAGAATTCAAAGTAATGCTGCTGTCCACAAAACTCTAGGTCTTTTGGGAACTCTTATATTTGTTGTTTGCTGGGTGCTAAATTGCAATTAACTCAAAGAAGCATATAGAGTATAATAGCAAATCAATGTGGTCTGCAATTAATGTTAACTGGGTGGAAGAAGATGGGTTTCCTTTATCGTATATGTTATGGAGGTCTCAAATTATCACAATGGCTTTTATAGCCTAATAGACTTTTCATTTTCATTTGCATAACTCAAATGTCAGGAAAGGCCAGTAAAAATAATAAAATGAATTTTTTGGGGGGCCTTTTGTATTAACTTTTAAAATTAAAATATTAAAATATTTATCCTTTTAGTTCTTGCTGAAATTACAGAATTTATGAGCAGTACTTTTTACAAATCCCAACCAGGTGAAATTCAAAAGGCCCAGTAGTGGTAAAATATGCCTTTTTCAAGGGAAATTCTGGTTGAAGGAAATAAAATTGTGGAAAGGCAAGAGAACTATATTTTTATATGCAATAGATTTGCTTTTCCGTAAGACTGTCAAAATAGAAAAGACCAAGAAACAAGATGAGACAGATGAAGAAGGAACTCCTAAAACATACATGGCCAAATTCTCAGCTGGCTTAGATTATAGTGCTGTAGCACTATTTACTCAGTTCTTGACTGGAACATGGCAAAAGTTTGTCTCCTTAGTTTTTTATTTAATCCAAACTGGTGGCTCAATCCTGAAAGAACAATTTGATGTTAATTTTATTGTCTGTTGCATGTAATGTTTCCTGGTTAAAATGATGTCTTATGGCCCAATTCTGTTCTCAGACACAGTAGTACATCTCCCACTGAAGTAACTGGGAGTTTGTACCAGTATTTTGGAGGGCAAAGTTAGGCTATATAGGCCAAATTTATCCCTCATGTTGGTCTGCTGATGGTAATAGGGTTTAATTTGTCACTATGGGACAAAGCCTTAGCTGACTTCAATGGAATAACATGAATTTACACCAGCTGAATATCTGACCCTATGTATTAATTAAACATAAGGTCCAGTTGTCCCCTCTCAATTTTTATAGCCTCAACCCCACAGTATGACTACAGAGCAGCTGACATGGGAGCCTTCTGTGGTCCCAACACAGTTTGTGCCACCTGCCCAGTTTGGCTCTTGCTGCCCTCTGCCAGCACAGCTTTGCAGGGATTGAGCCTTTACACTGTATCAGCATAAGCACAGGCTACCCTAATGGAGAGTTTTTATCCAGAAGGGTTAATATAAAAGGTATAAGCATAAACTCCCCCCATCAAATTTAAGAAGCTAAACATCCCTGGAAAACCTGGTTTGTTCATTGTCGTTTCTTGTAGTTGCCAAAAAGTTATTTTATCTTCTAATCCACCTAATCTTAATGAAAAATACAGGAAGAGACTGCAACTGAATGTTTGATATATAAGGAGAAAGAGAATACCATGAGCTTCCTCTGGGTGCCATAGAGCCAGTTGGAAAGCAAAATACTAGTGTAGGCAAACTTCTGTTTTTTCTTTCAGAGGAACTAGCCCTATGTCAGCTTTGAAATTCTTTGGAAAAATAAATAATTGCTTGCTCATCAGTCCTAGGACCACTATGGAATATGTGGAAGCTTTCGATTTTGTGAACATCTGAGAATCTGCAGTTTAATGACAGCCAACTTCTTTGTACCAAGTATATTGTTTTTTAAATGGTGTTTAAAAAACATCTGTGCATAGTAAGATGACTGGTGAAGGAAGAGTCTATATCTCTGGTTCACAAGAAAGTATGGTGCCACTGTGACCTAGTTTGAAGCACTGTGTCTGAGAGAATCTATTTTTGGAAAGTTGCTCCTCTGCCTCAAGTACGGAAACTTGAAGCAGATGTTCTGATGAGTTACAGCTTGAGTTGAAGTGGTGGCCATTTAGTTCACGCTCAAGGCAAGCCTGCTCATTCTGAAAATATGCTTCATTCCAAAAGGAGGGATCTGCTGGGAGCTACAACGCTCTCACTGGTAGTCCCAAGAATAAACACTTGGTGGCCAAAAGTAGGATGTTCAGTGGAGGGTCCTCAGCTCTGGAATTTTCTTCTGTGCCTGCTCTATCAGGAGCCAGAGTTTGCTGACCTTGAGGGTACAAATCTTATGTATTCACATAGGGTTCTGCTGGCTGGCATGCTGTGAGGGGACACCGAGTTTGATTTTTGTGTGTGATTTGGAGCTTTGTGGTCTTTTTTGAGTTGGCAGTGTGTCAGCTAATGATGTTCATTTTATAAGATGATATTCACCAACTGGTGATCATTCAGGAAGAGGCATATCCGAAAATAGATGTAAGAGCCAGATTTGCAGGATTTTTCAATTGATAGACATGTAAAATATGTCTTGATCTTCCCCATCCAAGGCTTTGATGTGAGGGAGTATAGCCTCATGCACATCTCCACTCCCAAAGCCAAATTCAGAAATGTATCTTGGCGCAGCCCCGGCGCGAATTTGTCCCGAGAGGTTTGGAGCTGCGCAGTGAACTGTAACTGTATGAGTTGTGGAATGTGGACAGGGAGAGCAGCACTCTTGTAAAATGGGTTCTGTACCTTTTAGCTGAGTTGGAGCGATGGAGCTCATGAAAACGTTGCCAGTGGTATCTCCAACAATTTTCGTAAACTGTTCCAGTAGGATGGTTTGAGGTTTTCAAGCCACCCAATGCCAGATATATTTATGCTTCAAGCCTTTGACATGGGTACCCTCCGACTAACAAATAAAAAACCCAGAACCCTAAGACAATAAGATCTATAAACAGAAGATATATACTCAGTACTGTAAAAGCCACTTATCATATGTAACAGTATTGCACTGGGTGGCTTGAAAACCTCAAGCCATCCTACTGGATGAGGTTCAGTTTTCTTGGTTTTGTTTTTAAAAACCCCCCAACATTTAGATGTTTACTTCTTCCAGGGTTGTAAGTATTTTTGGCTGACCAGCGCAAGCTCCTGATAGCCCACTGAAGCCAGATTGATCCCTTTGATAATGAGAACTTGCAAGTCAAACAATTAATAATGTAAACCTCCAGCATTTTGCTAGTGGAAAAGTCAATACTTCCTCAAACCACCACCAGGGAGGCCTGCTTCCTTGTTAGCCCACGGGGGTGGGGGGAATTGCTATTTTACTCAAGCGAGCTATCTCTGTCCATAGACCACTTGAATTTGATTCCTGAGGAATAGAAAGCTTTATCGTGTTTAATAGATGTGTCTCTTGAGCCACATTCTCTTCATATTTGAAATGATGCTGCCTTCCCACTTGGAACAGTTCACTCCTGTTAGCAAGTTTCCGTTTCTGATGCCCAAATTGGACCTGGTCTAAGATTTAAGAACTGAAGAGGAAAACATACTAATCCTTCATGTGTGATTTGGCGCTGTCATCCACCTCATCCATATATATGATATATATACTTCAGATACAACAAGAGTTGATAGCCATGTTAGAAGAGTCTTGCATTCAAAGCTGTTTTACTTTCACAAGCATGAAAAAATATTAATCTGCAATTCTTGAGATCTAAGCTAGATTTGTGCACTCCAGGTCTGAATTGTACTGACAGGAGTAAGAAAAAGTGGGATGCTGGACCTGATGCGCCAATGAGAAATGCTGTGCGTCAGTTTTGTGATGGCGTATAACTCTCTTGCTGTCTTTACGTGGGATTGTTTTGTTTTGTTTTTTAACCAACATCTGCTTCACCCAAAGCAATAGAAAATCTCTTTGTTGATTTAGGGCAGTTCACATTGTGAGCAGACTCTTGAAAATAGTAGCTCTTTTTTTGGTATGTTGTCCATGGGAAGATTTCCTTTTTTAAACTTTGATGAAAATGAGGAGTCATTCTGGCATGAAATAAAAGAGAATCCGATGATAAGCAGCTAATCATTGAAAGAATATTAATAAAGAAGTGGTCCCCCTGTGGAGCTGAAGGAACCCTTGGATCAGGTTACTCCTCTTAAAAAATGATGCCACATTTCTTTATTTGAAGGATATTATTTTTACTAGTTAGTCATGAACTCCTATAGAGTTTAAACAGTAAAAATCCTGTTATTTCAGGTGGCTGAGTAATGCTTAGTTTATGTACAATTCTGCCACTCTTTGAAAAAACAAAGGAAAGGAGAGAAGAAAAGAGAGAGAAATACACACTAGGTTCATTCAGTCCTTTCCCAATAAATTTATATTTTTGTTTGCAAATATCTAGGATCGGCATTTTTGTTAGTTGTAATAGCAAAACCTTCCTAGAAAAATGTGCCGTTTTGGGTGGGGGAAAGAATCCGAATCTCATCAGATGATCTGAAACAAGCTGCCAATAGAACCTTATTGGAACAGGCTTACAGGATGAACTGTTTGCAAGCTAAGAAAAATATTTAAAGGCTATGTAAATAAACAGGATATAAATGCATAAACCCCATGGTAAATAGATGCTAACTCTGAGTTGACTCCATAGCAGGCTGAATGAGGCATCTATCTGTGCTGTCTGAAGAACAGACACTGGAGATAGCTTGCCCATCTTGTCTTCTGCTGAATTGCAGTCCCTAAGGACCAAATCCTGCTCTCAGCTAGTATGGGTGCTCCTCCCGTTGACGTCCAAATTTTGACTGTCATTGAAGTCACACCTGTATAACTGATAGCAGGATTTGGCCCTACAAATTTGAATTAAACCAAAAGGCTATGTTCTGTAAGAGTTGGCAGAGCTTCTGAAAGATGCTCTTCAGTACAGCGGTAGCTTACATTAGACATATAGTTCAGACCTCTCTATGAAGCAATAGCTGAACCAATCACTTCACATGATTTCGTTAAGAAGCTGTCCACATACATGATCAGTTCCAGAACAATTTGCCTTTTAATATTTCTTATTGGTACAAAGAAGCATGTGCGCTTATGCACATGCTCATACATTTGCACACATTTCATGTGTAGAAGGAGACACTTGAATTTTTAGAGTTTTGCTTGCTTGCTTTGTTTTTTCTCCCATTAAAAGAACAAATTTCAGAATTTAGGCTTACATCAACTTTCCATCCATTCTGGAAACTCTAAAGAACTCTTTACCAAATCAAAACATGGGGAATGTTCAGGTCAGTACTAAGGCTATGTCTACACTACAAAGATAAGTTGACCTAAGTTAGGTCGAATAAATTACTGCGGTGGCTAGGGTGCCCGGATAGCAAGTGTGAAAAATCAGGACGGGGATGGAGGGGTAATATGCACCTATATAAGGAAAAGCCCTGAATATTTGAACTGTTTCCATAAAAATCAGGATATCTGGTCACCCTAGCAGTAGCTCCTTGAGTCAGTGTTGCGTGTCCACGACAGGAGTGCTTCCGCTAACCTAAGGGTATATCTACATTGATGGCAGCAGCACTGTTGTTGGTGCTGCCGGATCTATTCTGTGGGATCAATTGAGCGGCAGTGCAGACCCACTCAATCGATCCGGAAGTTGACAGCATTAATCCACCCCCGTTAAAAGAATAATGCTACGTTGACCAGAGGGCATTTCCAGTCAGCGCAGTGTGGTGGGGACGCCATGGTAAGTAGAAGTTAGGAAGTTGAAGGGAGGTATACAAGCTACTCTATGTAGCTTGCATATCTCACATCGACTGCTGCTGAAATTTACCGGCAACGTAGACCAAGCCTAAGAAGGGCACTGTGGGGAGCTGAGAGCCTAGTCTCTCAACTCTGCTGGCAGCTCCCTGCTGGAGTCTGGCTTCACCATAGGCTCCTGGGCTCCCAGCAGGCTGCGTCCACCCCTCAGCTCCCTGTTTCCCACCAGTAGTGGGGCAGGAGAGAGCCACTCGGGGCTTCTCACCTCCCTGTTTCCTTCTGGGAAAGGCAGCCATGTCAATTCCCCAAGGGTCATGAAATTTACAAGACAGCCAACTTCCCAACTGGGAGCTGGGGGGAAGCCACCCAGGGCTTTTTGCCTCTCCATTCTCTGCTGGAAGTGGGGTCCAGCCACCCAGCTCTCCAGGGAAGCGGGGGACAGTTGGGCTTTAGCAGAGCCATGAAATTGACAAGAATGACAGCCAACCGCCAATGGAAAGCAGTGTCTACACTGACACTGTATTGTCCTAACTACACCGATGTAAGCCCTACACCTCTTGTTGAGGTGGTTCATTATGTCAGGATAGCAGGGGAGTTACATCAGCAGGAGCATTTCAGTGCATACTTCTCCGCTGTTTTGGCGACAAAAGCTGACTTTTGTCAATAAAACTGTGTAGTGTAGATAAGACCTAATGGTGAATGAAGATTAATTTTGCACTAGTTCATTCAGAACTACATAATCACACAGAACTACATACATTGTGCAGAGAAGGGCGTAGTCCTTTTCAGAAAAAAGCACGGGAATCTCAAAATGCTTTCAAATGAAAGGTTGGGTAATACATGCATATTAGTTATTGGTTAATAATGATTCTCCTCATGGCAAGTAAAGAGCTGTAAAGCAAGAAGGGACAGGTACTAGAAGACAAATTTAAGGCTGTTTCTTTTTCCCAGGTGACTCAAGTCTTAGGATGATACTCTTGCCATATATTCAGATAACCAGAAATCCACGGTAAAATGTAAAGGGATACAGTTAAATTTGTTAGGTCTACACATTAACCTACTGTACTTTGAATATTGCTTCATATTGCCTCTTTTCTTCCCTGACACTGGTTTGTATACAATGTAGACATGAAATCAGCTTTTTTTATTAATTGGTTAAAATATGTATTGCTGGAATGGGGACTTGAAAAACATATTTGGCATCTACTAGGCAGAAGATTAAATGTATAGCCAAGAAGGGAGTTAGGGCCCATTAACCATGTTCATTGACAATGCCTAATGAGCACCCCAGCATTTGCTATGATTTACAGACAGATAAAGATGAAGATGTAAGTTAAACCCTTCTGTTAATTGATTTTCTTTATACATTCCTCTCTTCTGAGCTCTCAGTATGTGAGTTACTACAATTGTAGTCTTCCTTAGCCTGAATGGATTAGATTCTTTACACTAAGATTCAGAGGTGGTGTGTAAATCCCGGGACAGTGGTATAGGGGATGGAAGTGTAAGTTACACGTTGACATGCATGTAAGCCTAGAGGGAATCTAGGTTGATATTACATATGCATTGGAGGGGCCAGAAGAAGGTATAAATTGTATTGTATTCCCTAAAGAAATCCCAAAGGGCAATAGTTAATACAGGTGGAAAAGTGATCTTCACTAGAGTTTTAAACCAGTTATGTGATCCTACTTTTTTCTACTTACTTAAATGTAAAAATCAGAATTATACGGGAGATTGCAATGCCCAATGAAGAGTCCATCCAAAGAGTGGGTGGCTCGTAGGCCTCCAAATGTATAATGGTTTTGCTGCTTGTGGTTTTAATGTTTGTTTATACCTAAGGAACTGATTCAGTAGCCATACAAATTTAATTTTGAATTATTGAACGCTGGGGACAGCTGCTGCTCCCCCCCTTACCTCCCCATTTTACATGATTCAGTACATCGACTTTAGTTTTCTAACTTCTGAGGGCAATTCGTATTTGGAACTGAACATTTTGACTTCACTGCTCAGTAATTCTGTGGTTTTGGACTCAGACTGGTAGGAAATAGTTTATGATGCATGGTAACTCTGGTTTCAGACAGCTGTCAAACCCAGGCAGGCTTCATCTCGTCTTTGGGGGTTACCTCACACTTTTTCAGTTAGGGTAAGGCCTCAGGCATCCTATCCTGTTGTAGTCATTCAATCTAATTTAACTAATGTGACGCATTGGGTGGCTGCCAAACTAATGTACAGGATGGAATGTATCTATCAAAGCCACAGGAGTGATTGGGGGAAAATGCCCATAAAGCTGGTAGTTTAGTTCAGTAAAGACTGAGTGAAATGCACTCAGAGTCCCTTGAGTTGGTTTGCATTTATGAATTTTGATTTGATTCAACTGCATATTAACTACGGAAAGTAAATTAGAGCAATTTGAACAAACTGTGGACTGTGTGAAAGAGCACAAACTGAGCAAGATATAGTAATTGTAGAAACTGTAGGGTTTTTCCCCTACCTATTGATGTATACTTGTGATAATTTTTATTTAAAAAAAAAAAAAAAAAAAGAGGACTAGAAGTACACGTGTCAGCATTACAACAATGAACCCGATTCATTCCAAGGCAATTGCTAGTGTCCAGGGCCCTGCAGACAGACAGCACAACCTGAAAAGTGCGTGGCCTTGTGTAGTGATGGTGGTGTAGCTAAGGGCTTGGGAGATGTGCTGTTCACATAGGGGGCGTCTGATAGTTGATGGAACTACTCGTGGAGAATGAAGTGACTCTGTCTGCACAAAACAGTTCATTTCTATAGAGTCATTTATTGGGTCAGGGTCGTAAGCTGCTCTCCTTCACCATATTGCTATCTGCTCTCCCATAAAGTTTCAAGGGCAATGGTATCACCTCTCTTTGCCAGCAAGAATGAGTCTGGCTCATTGTTTCCTTATCTTTGTTCCTAATAAAACCATCAAATATTAAACTAAAGTATGTTTTAAAAACCTAGTTCACTTTTTTTTATATTTGCTTTCTATTCACTTTTTGATTAACACTCAGCTAGGGGAATGAAATAGACCAGTCACTTTCATATATGTTGAGTTTAACAGTTTGGTTCTTATGCCCTAATTATTTGTTTAGCCCAACACTAGCACCTAGAATACATTTTGTACCATGGAATCCAAACACGGGTTGGCTGCAGAACCGATGCTGGTTGCTGAGGAGGTTCGGCTGAGGTGACATGTGGCATGATCTCTCTCCCCACACATCGTGTCTGAAGTTGGGTATCTCCAATGAGTAGTTAATTGGAGAAAGAGTAAAAAAGCGATGGGGCACCAGGCACCCCATAAAAACCAAGTGGACAGAAAGATTATCTCTGCCATTAGTGGCCAAATTTACAACCATAAACTTCTAGTATACTAAACACCTAATTTGTGGATCACAAATGGCTCATAGTCAGTGGATAACAGAAGTGTAAAAAGGGCTTTACTTTTTCAGGTTTCTAGATAATGTCAAATGCTTCAAGAGAAAACAGAGACCGAGAGCAGAGGTAAAGTGACTTCCCCAAGGTAATACAGCAGATCTGTTGAAGATCTGGGAATAAAATCCAGGTCTCCTCAGTCATTAGCTACTGGCCCATGCTGTCTGTATGCGCTCTCTCATGCTTCTAGATAGTGTTGCAATGCTACATATACTGCAATTTCAAACTGCGTGTCAGTGAGAGGGTGTGGACAGAATGATCTTCTATTGGATAAAGGGTAGAAACAGAATATTTGCATAAGGCCTTAATCAGTTGTCACATAAACCTAGAGTCAATAACTTTCTAAAAAGAACAATGGTGATCTCAAAAGCATGTGAGGAACAAAGAGTGCTGGGATTTTCTGAATCTTATTTTTCCTTAAGTGTTGCTTCAAATGCAAAAAACTCAAAACTAGGACAAATTCTGACATTAGATGAAGAGCCACAAGTTTGCAGTCAAAAACACTTATTGTCATCAAGTGACAGTATCTCTGCGGTAAACCTCCTCCTAGCTGATGCCAACACCTTCAAAGGCTTCTCTTTGTCTCTTCTCAATAGGAGCTGCTTTATTTAATTTGGTCATCAGACTTTTGGCCATCAAGATTTAACAATCTTTTTTTTTTTTTTTTTTTTACTGCATTTGGAATGGATAGCCAGCAAGCGGTGTATTGTGTATTCATTTTCCTTTTACTCCTCTCTGTAGCTCATGTATTGAAAAGAGAATAGGAAACTCTCCTTTAAAAATGAACATCCAGCTGGAGCTATTGAGGAGTAAAGAGAGAGAAAGAGCATACAATCTAGCATGAAAGAACATGCACATGGAAGCAGCATGATTCTGCAAACGGGCGCTGAGAAGACCTGGGTTCTATTCTCAGGACTGCCACTGAGGCTGGGTCTTCACTGACGGCAGCAAATTCGCTGCCGTCACATTGATTGCTCTGGATTGACTGAGCGGTCTGTGTAGACACGCTCAGTCGATCCAGCAAGCGACGCAGGAAAAGCACGCCGGTAAGTGGTGTAGCGCTGCGTCAAAGGGAGCGCTGTTCCCTTCGACGCAGTGCAGTATGGATGCTGCACAGAGGAGACACGCAAGTGATTTACGTCACTTGCATATCTCACGTTGACTGCCGCCGAATCACAAAGGTAAGTGTAGAGCGGGCCTAACTCTTTGTCTGATCTGGGGAAAGTCTCTGTACCTCCATTTTTCCCTCCCACAATTTGGCTGTGTTGACTTTTAGACTGTAAGGTTTTTGAGGCAGGAACTGTCATTTATTATATGTTCATAACCTAGCACAATAGGGCCCTGCATGTTGTGGCATTTTGACACTACCACAGTATAAATGTTTACTAATAAGATTAAATTTTTATACACATCTGTACTTTTATTTTTCTTGATACTGCACCTTTTTTGAGTTCTCTCACCCTCTTCAGTGAGGAAAAAAAGACTAGAAAGCAAGTTCTGATTGTGCTACCCTTCTGACAGCTGTTGGTGGTGAAAATCCATGCTACCGTAAGAACCTGCAACTCATTTTGACAGCAAAGACAGTTGTACACGTGTATTTCAGGGCAGAGTTTGATCCTAAATCCTGCTGGTAGCGATAATGGCAGTGACAGATACAGGAAGAACAGAAACACAACTGCCAAAGAACTTGTTTTGACTAAAGCAGACCAAACCTAATGTGAAAGTCATTATGGAAGCAGAAGAGAACATTCAGGACTGGTATCCTCTTACAAAATAGCTTTTTTCACTTCAAGGACGGTTTAATCAAAATTCCAGACTGACCGTTATTATTTAACTTGGTAGAGGGAGGCTTCTTCTTTTCATCAGAATTTTACAAGCATCACATATTCACATGCTGAGTCTAGCTTTTTTGTTTTTTTTTATAATGCTAGCTGGCAAAAGGATTAATTTTTCTCCTCTTCTTGGTTGTAATTGACAAAATACAGCCAAGTTGGGCTTGTTTAAATGGGTTGTACTTTCTGAGGGCCAAATGCAAGCTTCATTTTTATGGATGTAAATCTGGAGCGATTCCACCCAAGTCGATGGAGTTATTCCTGATTTGACGTAGGTGTAACTGAGAGCTGAGTCTGGCCCTGCTATTGAATATCATCAACTGATAGATTTTTCTTTAATAGACAGCAACTGCGTTACAGAGAACATTGTCATAATAGGCTTTTTTTGTAAGAGACATTCCACTTTGTCATGCAGACCTTAAAATTATGTTTTACCAAGAGATAAGATGGGGCTAGCTCAATTAGTTGGAGAAAAATGGACTTTCATAAGTTGATTAATTTTTTTCAAGCACTGGATTTCAGATGCACTCTCAGAACGGGCAAAATGCAGACTGCGGTCCGGCAAAAACTTATTTAATCTGCATGTGCTTCACTTTATGAATTTACACAAGTCCTTGCGAGGTCTAAAGGAAGAAACCACTCCAAATGCACTTTGCTTGCATTTTTCCATGTTTCCTTGCATGAATGCTAAATTTAGCAGATGGGATTATTTTGTCCCCTTTACAACACAGCTGGATTCCACAGGCAAACCATACTCGATGTTTATGCTCTCAACTCCATGAAGTCATACTCCTAAATCTGTGATGTCATATACTTTTCCAAACATCCTCAAGCAGGGAAATGTGGGCTGGGAGAGAAGAAAAAATCATGGTTTCATTACAAAGTCAGCCCTCAGCTGCAATCCAGGCACAAGTATCTAATAAACTAGCAAAGAGGAGAGTAACATTGATTTACATTTAATTCTGACATTATTTTCAAGCCCCTTTTTAAAGTTCTATCCTGAGTCCAGGCTGACCCAAGTCTGAAGCTGTGAGTATGAATGACAGTTTTACTTCCTCATTGTTCCAGCCACTTTTGAAAGCAGACTTTGTAGAAGAGGATGTTGTTGTACACAATAACTTTATTACTATGTAGTGTGGAAACACGGTGACTTACATAAGCTCAGTTATGCAAGGTGCCCTCGACCTCCCATTCTCACAGAGCTGGGGGTGCGCAGTACCTCCCGAGAATACAAGTCTGAAACCATAACATACAGCATTAAAACAAGCCTGGACAAATGCCAGTGACAGTCTAGAACTCATGGGCAGGATGCTATTTTCCTTGCATGCCGGAAACTGCAATGGACTCTTGACAAAGGAGCAAAAAGTACAACAAAAAATCAGACGTGGCTGGCAGCATTGCCATGAATTTAAATGTTTCTGTCACGAGCCTTTAAAACTTTTCTCAATGCAGTAGAGAGGTAAATGTACATACTGAATGAACAGCAAATCACAGTGATAGTGATATTCTGAGAAGGCAGGCAGTAGATAAGAACTGTTTGTTCTGTCCTTACTTGTAGCATATTAGGTATTACTGTCTGTAGAAAAAATAGTGCATACTTCTCCCCCCTGCTTGCCCCCCACGACTTGCCTGAGTCAATATTTGCCTTTGGCCTACTGAATAAGTTATGTTTTTCTGATAAATATTTGGTTTCTTTGGAAAAAGCTCCTCAGACTAATTGTGGTTAATAGTTAGCCAAATAGTGACGGACAGGTAAGTAAGCAGATCTTTACAAACAAAGTGTGCAGAAGGCAGTGATGAATACTATTATAAAGAACACGACCAGGTAATTGCTCACAGTCTCTTACTGATACAGATGTAACTGTTGGGCTTTTTATTATGTTTGCACAAGAAAATTAAGTCCGTTTTAAGAGACCAACCTTCCATACTTCTCTGAAGGGCTGTGATCAGGAGATGGTTCAACAGGAAATTGTATTGTTTAAGGATCCACACTCCTGAGCAAGAAGGAAATGAATCACAGATGAACTCTGCAGTCTGTCAGTCTTAGTTTCACCACTTGCAATCATGTAAAATGTGACACTGGAGACATGCACCATCATTTTACCCAGCAACACACAATTGTACCTTCTTGTATTTGCCCTGCACATAACTTCCTGTGTTGTGTCAGAACCATTTGTGTGTTAGTGCAGTTGCAATATTACTGGTAAACAGGCCAGTACCTGTAGGGAAGAAGAGGTACAATTCCTAATTATTAATGGAATTTCACATGCTTAATTGCTCATATTGGAAATTTACCACTGCATATATAACTTCTTGGTTTTCCAGTGGATCTCCCTCACTAAAACATACCACAATATTTTGATTTCTATTATCTTGGATCAAACTGTATATTAAAGTTTCATTTGGAAATAGCTTATAAAATATTAATAAATGATTTATATATATATAAAATAGAAGTGTAGAACTAAAAGGAACCTCGAGGTTTTCTAGTCCAGTCCCCGGCACTCAAGGCTAAATATTATCTAGACATTCCTTGACAGGTGTTTTGTCTAACCTGCTCTTACAAATTTCTGTTCTTTAAAAAAAAAAAAAAAAAAGAGAGAGAGAGATTAGAGCAGATTGAATATTTTCAAAAAATTTCAGTGAAGAAAAAGAACACATTTTTCATCAAAAACTCTTTTTCTACCGGCTCTTGAACATAAGAAGACATGAATAAGAAAGCACAAGTACCAGTCTCCATGATCATCTGTCAGCTCATGTCACATAAAAGAGGGATCATTATAATTATCAGATTCTGGGCAGTTTATTTTAGGAAGAGACTTCGGAGACCCTGCCTAAGGACCTAAAGATGAATTTAAAGAAAACGAAACCCCACGAAGTCAGTGAAGTTTCCCAGATATAACTGTGACCATACTTTTGCCCACTGTATAATCTCAGTAGGGTCTTTGGCTGATATCTACACCATTTCTACCTTATTATTTTATGCTTTTTACATAATACCTTTGATTTCTCTCTATTCTAAAGCAACTTGCTATTTTGTGACAGTCAAAAGATGTGACACATGATTGGAATGGCAGCTGTTTCTAACTTTTGATGAGCAGTAAAAATGATTTTTCCAGAAAAGTGCTTGTTTGTTACATTCCTATGAAGTATGCCACTACATAAAATATATAACAATAAGCCAAAAAAAAAGTGTATTCTCACATTCTCAGCAACACAATGCAAAACCAGTTAAACTCCTTTATTGTAGAGCTGTCAGCCATATTTGAGACAGATTAGCTCAACAAATAGTCTCTTCACCTATTGCTGATTTTTCATTGCAGCAAATTGTAGTCACCTTGCCTCTGCAGCACATCTGTATAGCCTGAATAAAAGATGTATTAAAATGTGCTAATGATCATTCCCAGCAGTTAGACACAGAGGAGGTGCCTCGCTCTGTCTTGGTGACAATAAAGCCTTAACTTTCTGGGCCCAAGTGCACTCAGCAGGGGTTGTGATGTTGTACAAGTGGGGCTGTCGCAGTGCAACACTTGACAGCTGTAGCCACGTGCACATACGCAGTGAAGTGTTAATGGGATCGTTCACCGGAGGTTCCAAAGGCTTTTGACGGTTAAATGGAGCAGTGTCTATTTCTAATAACTGTGTGGCTTACGGCTTAGGAAAATCTCATGTGCAGTATTCTGTTTTCCTTTCTGATTGAAAACAACCGTTCTCTTTGTGTAAAATAAGAGCTTCAAGTTATTTTCTTCCAACTCTGAGAAGCACTTTTGTGCTCCAGTCAGTACTTAAACTGTTTACCTCTGTCTGTGTGTGTGCATGTGTGTGCATATACATATACATGTACACATGAGTGCGTTTTGTATAGACAGCTTATTATTAAATTAGGGTTATTAAAATTGCCTGACCCTTCCCATTATAAGAGCCTGTTTTCAGTTGCGTATAACTTTGTGAAAATGTAGCCATTAGGGCTAAAATTTTCCATGCGGGGGGTGCCTGCCTTGGGTGAAATATTTTTTGGAAAATTTCAGTCAAAATGGTGCAGCCATTTCTAAGAATGAGGATGGGGGCAGGGGGATATATTGTTTGCCCATGTTAAAATATTCTGAAAAGCTTTGTCACCCCATGCTTTGGAGCAGGATCTTGAAATTTGGCAGATTGGGTAGCCTTGGGGTTAGGACATGCTTTTTACCATTCCTGAAAAATCTGCCCAAATTTGGCTCCATTATAAGCCTTTTGGCAAAAACCTCATCAGTTTGCACATGCTCAATAGAGTCTGGTTAGATTTTAGTAGTTAAATTCCCAGAATGCATCTCCACTGGGCATATCCATCTTGGGGGTGAGAGAGACTCAACTGACAATTGTAGCTCAGCTTGGAGGGGAGCAGGCAGAAGAGGTTAAATATGAGGGGA
>ML675603.1:85240886-85319018 GCA_007922155.1 Mesoclemmys tuberculata | reverse complement strand
ATGTCTGTCTCACCATTCCTCTGCTATTAGCAAATACCTGTAAAAGCCATTAGTAAAATTTGTGCCTCATTCACCTCTAAGCAGGGCCTAAGCATAATTTTTTCTGACCCAGTACAAACTTGTAACACAGGACCCCTCCCACACACATACCACAATCCCTCATCCCATACATACAATCTCATGAGCCATGAATATTTTTTTCCTCATGGTTATGGGGGCTGCAGCCTGGGCCGGGCTCCACAGGGCCTCTGGGATCTTGTAAAGTATACCCTTTTTTCCCTCTCATGTGGGGGCCCTGCCTCTAAGGCTAGTCCACATAGTGGATGACAACCTACTACTGCTATTAATAATTCTATTAGCTCCAGTGACAGAGACGTGTGAAGTGAATCTGTGTGGTATAGAGGTGTTAGCTGTTTTTTAGGGCTAATCTGCACTTAAAATATTATAGTGGCACTGCTGCAGCTGAACCACTGTAGCGCTTCAGTGTAGACATTAACTACGCCAATGGGAGGGAGTCTCTTGTTGACGTAGATAATTCACCTCCCTGAGGGCAGGGTAGTGAGTTCTACAGAAGAATTCTTCTGTCGGCCTAGCACTGTCTACACTGGGACTTAAGTCAGTTTAACTATGCCTCTCAGGGATATGGATTTTTCTGCTAATTTTCTAGTGTAGACGAGACCTAAGTTTTGTTCTGAAAAGGCACTCATAAAAAAGTAGGACCTGGGATATTAAGAACGGGATTTTCATTGAACTAACTGCTCCCACTAATAAAATCTTTTCTATTGACTTTACTGGGAGCAGAGACTAAACCTTTTTGAAATCCCACCTTAAGAGGTTTAAGAGTAAAACATGCTTGGCTTCCATCAGAAATATAAAACATCTTAGTTAAATGTGAAGAAACTGAAAATGAGGTGCAAGCAATTCAGCATGAATGAGGTGTACATAGTAGTAGTAGTGGATAAGAATATTTTATATTTTTTATAAATAATTAAATCCACTGGTCATCCACATAGTTTTGGGTAAAGATACTTCCCTATGGAGCCATAGCTTCTCAAACCTTAGCTTTTAGAAGGCTATTGTTCTGTCTCATTACACCTATTTGTGGTGCTCAAGTTACATCATGTAAAATGGTGTAACAAGATTGAAAAGCTCCATTATTACATGTGACCATCAGCTTACATAGTTTGCAAGAAAGCAGACCTCTCAAACCATACCTGAATATATCATATTGGAGATGCAGTGTTGTGTTGGTAGCAAATTATCTGCTCTATCCTCACAGTGCCCATTTCCCCCTATCTCCTATAACCCAGGAATTAACTGTATTGCTATTTATTGGAAGAGTTCAGTGGAGTACAGTATAATATAATACAGTATACACTATGCAGTATACACTATATAAAAACTGTCCCTAGACCATTTTAAGGCTTACTGTGGAAATATATTTGGTAAAGCTCTCAAGTTTACAATACTCTGTTTAACAAGAGTTAGGAGTCAGAGTACAAAATCTTCCTCAGAGGCAGCCTTATAGAAACAAACCCTTATGACAGTAGAGGCATCACATCATGATATAAAATATTCAGATCACAAGCTAGACTTTCTTCTGGATATTCTTAGCTCTTGTACTGGAACCTTTGGGATCACGAAGCTGAATAAAAATGTAATGTATCTACCGGCAATTATTTTTGGCTGACTCAAAGTCCTCTTACCTTTTTGCACTGTTGTAATTGTTAAAGTTCCATTGTATTTGACTTGTAAATAGGATAGAGAGCATTTCAAAACTGTATTGCTTAGGAATGTTGTGATACGGATCTTTCTCCATCCCTGATGTGTTACAGAAACTTGCACTGCCTAAATGCAGCAATCAAATCAAAGCCCCCAGGTCTTCAGTGCTGTAGGCAGACGTCACATTCTAATTAGTTCAATATACAATGTTCCCTTCTATCAGTTATGAAATTTTATTTGCCAGTGGTGCCATCCTCACCCCTGCTTGAATAGCAATGGTAGTGTCAGATCTTAAAATAAGAGGGAGATTTCTGAAGGCATAGAAGATAAGGAGTACAACTTTCACTGACTTTAAATGGAAGTTGGGTGCAAAACTCCCATTTTTGTCTTTGAAAATCTCTCTCTAAATGCTTGATTATACAAACCCTTACTACCGGGCGTAGTGGTTATTTGCATGGGCTTGTGCATTTGTTTGTTTGTAGCAGCCTGGTCTAACATTTCAGAATAACAATCTGTATCTCTTTACTTTCCCAGCCTGTACAAGAAATGACTTAACTAGATCAAAGTTTTTATTTGCTTCAATGTGTTTGTTGTGTGGGGAGGAGGGGAGATAAACTGTATTTCTCTGTACAAAGAATTTATTGAGGGAAAGTTATATTGAAAAGATCAGAGTTGAAATCCTGGCCCTACTTAAGTCAGTGGCAAAACTCCCATTGGTTTTAATGGGCCAGGATTTCACCCTAACTTTATGCTGTTGTAACAAGCTGAAGAGGAAAGAAATGGGAACCAAATATTACAGGGCTGCCATCCCACCCCATCCCAATATGTTAATATTTTTGGCTAGTAGAAGTAAAAAGGCTTGATTCTCCTCTTTCTTTCTTACACTGATTTAGTAATAATAATAATAACTCAGTGGAAGCCAATAGTTACACAGATGAAGGTAAAATTCTCCTAATCAGTTCCCACAGTGGACCCTTGTTACCCGTTGTATTTGGTCCATCAGTAGAAATTCTATGCATGAAATTAGTATGGTCTGCATGAAGTAGAGATTCAGGTGGAAAAACTGGCCCTAACATACTACTCCTCTCTTACTCAATCACTTTAAAATCAGTTAATTAAGAAAGATTCAGCTCACATAATATACTGCAAACCCTGTTAGCATCCCTTAAACACAAACTGTTTTGTTAGTCAAGGCTGTATATATCATCATTTTCATCTAGGTGATAAGATGCTCTGTGGCAATAACAATAGCAGCTACAGTGCTTCTAAGAAGAGATGTTGATGGGAGAGTGGCAAATGCATGAACTGCCAAGCAGTCCTCTGTCTTTGAAAACTTGCTAGGTGTCATTTCTGCAAGATAAAATGGCACTGTTGAACTGAGCTGTTTGCAGTGGAATGGGTGGGATCAAAGAGTAGATTATACACTTCTAGTTAGAGAATGACTGTGTTGCAATTTTGGAAATTTCCTGAAGATATAGTGGAGAAAGCCAAGTATTTCAAACGCTAATGTTTCATCATAAGGGAAAGCATATATAACTCTCAAACTGCTGTTCATAATTATACCTTCCATTCGTGTGAGTAAACATTTTAATTGTATGCTTTTCATTCTGACTGTTTTGTTAAGACATTGGAAGACACAAATCATTAAGCCCTTTTACGATTAGATATCTGTGAGCATGCAAAGGTATTTGTGAACAGGTAGTGTTCAAATAGGAGATCAAGTCCTCAAATCCAGGTCATTGTGCAGTTTGCTACTCTACTGGTTTTGGTGTCATGTACATTTCAGGTCAGGGTTTGAATTTACATCCTCTCCATGCTTCCCCCCAAAATGAAGCAGCTGCACAGAGTATAAAAAGCAGGGTGGAGGGTTGGGGGCAGTGTGTGTTTAGCTAATCAGAAAAACCACACAAAATACAAAGGGTTTGATGCTGATCTTGCAGCAGTGTAAATCAGGCAAAACTCCATTGAAATCAAAGGAAAATCAGGCAAATGCAGTCCTGGATTGGGCTATAACTAGGAAGAAGCATCAATATTTTTAAGAGTGACAGGAGCTTCACTGATGTGATAGAAATAATCTGTGGCTCACCAGCGGTCTGCAGACCACAGTTGGAGAATCATTCTTCTGCAGTTACCAGTATGGTTTGCCTCAGTCTTTACTTCAAGTCTATACAGAATACTTAGGTGACCAATGTTCTCTGGATTGTTGGATAGTTGCTTAGGACAGATTGGGCTGTATATTTGAAAAACTACGTACTTAGCAGTTTTTCACTGAGTAATAGTTCCTTTCTCTGCATTTGCATGCTTTTATTAACAATTAATAAATATGCCAGAGGCCTTCATAGGTTACAGTTCACACAAGTAGGTCTGTGTGTAGTTCAGGTGGAATTCTGCAGATAGGTGAAGGAAAGGGGCTTACTAGAATATGCACTTATGTTTTCTCAATGGCTGATAATCCTACCCGGAAGAGGAAGTAGGTGCCATTGAAGCCAAGCAACTGGAATAATGGTTTTGGAGGTGCTGCACAATGGCCTCATGGTTGGCCCATAAACTAGATTCAATCTTTCCTCTTAGCCATTGCTTGGCTCCTGGTGTAAAGCATATTTACTGTGGCTTTATGGAGAGATGGAGTGAATTTGACTCCATTGGCCTGATTCTCCACTTCTGTACATCTTGTAGACTCATTAACACCTGAGCAGAGTGAGAATAAAATCTCGTCTGAGCAGAATGGTAGCATTTCTCACACACTACACTCATTTTGCACACGTACAAATGACTATATAGGCCTTGGAGAATCGCCAGCATTAAGTTTAAGAATTTTTTTAGTTCCCTATGCATTCCAGTAAAAGATTTATTTTTACATATTCTTATTTATTACAATCAGAGAGTGAGCAAATGGATTCCACAAAACTGTAGCTGTCAAAATACTTTAAAACAGTCTCTTTTTAAACAAACATTAGGGGAATGGAGTAGCTGATGGGAACAGAAATGAATTAGATCAGTGTAACAATAAAGCTTTCATGTCTCTACACGAACTTTGCTGTACAAGCAAAAAGTGCTTTTTTCATCCAAGACATATTTGGCAAAGACAAGCACAGTGCAACTGACCGACTTTTACAGATAATGTTTTACATTCCAAACTGTAACTTATTATCTGTGTAGTTTGACAACTTTTGGTACAAAGTGCATTGAACGGATGTGACACAGTTAATTTCCAACAACTTTTTCTCCATGGAATGGGGTATATTTGAAACGTCCTGGTCAGGAGTCGAGTGACTTAAAAAAAAACTGTCCTTCTCCAGTCATGGCACCTCATAAACACACGCTAACCAACCCGCCAATGGTTGCTACCACACCGTCATGCCCCAAAGTACCTAAAAAGATTGCGATGCCGAAGGAAATTATGGCACCTATGCCCCCACCAAGATTGAGCACAGTGCTGACTGTAGACAATATGTCAATCACAACACCGGTGTCCGCTAATGCACTGGCAATGGCACTGATCTTTAACGAGTCACCGACCGCACCATCAGCTTCTGACACGGCACCTATCCTGGCACAACTATAGCAGAGCCGATTGATACCATGGCACTGATCTTGGCACTGTCAGGTAAAAGAAAGTGCAAACAGTACCATATTGAATCGGTTCATACTTTATCCCCAAGATCTGGTACTACGAATGGTTCTCCTATACACCTTGCACATGATGAGGCCTTTTCGCCAGTACATCCCTTGAGCTCTGATGACAGCGGTGCAGAGAATTCTTATCTGAGCAGTCGTCCCCCAGCAGACCTTCAGTAGAGCCTAGCCATTATCCCCAGCATAGAGGACACAGGCCATTCTCTTATTATGGTCCACCGTGGTTTGCTTCGATGCCATACCACATGCAGCGGCACAACTGGGATGCCTGCTTCTACTCCAAGCCATACGAAAGACTTGCTCCCATGTCAGCACAACTAAATCTGTAAGACCATCAACCTCAGCCTCAGTGGCTCACGAGGGGAACATAACTCAAACAGACATATCTCTTGCATATCAAGGGACTTTCTCTCCCACAAATGAATTGTCCACTTCACCTGAAGAGGCAGTCATCCCACCTGCACTGGTTGTTATAGATGATCCCAAACAATTCAATTACCTCTTCAAGAGAGTCGCTCAGGATCTAGAGATTTTCCCTAGAAGAGGTGGCAGAGTCACAACATAAGCTGTTAGAGATCCGACACTTGGCAACCCCCTCAAAAATCACCCTCCCAATGGATAAGGCTTTGATGGAGTCAACTAATCTAATATGGATAACACCAGCAACCATTCCTCCAACCAACAAGAGGAATTACAGAAAATACTATATCCCAGCCAAGGGGATGGAATTCCTAATCACACATTTACCCCCAAATTAATTAGTTGTAGACACAGCCAATCAAAAAGGGAAGCAGATGAACTATAAATCCACTCCACAAAACAAAGATTGGAAACGACTTGATTTATTGCGTAGAAAAGTATACTTATTGTCCACCTTATTAATGAGGGTCTCCAATTACGTGGCATTCGTGTCTAATTATGAGAATATCTATGACAAATTGTCCCAATTCATGGATGACATTCCAGAACCTAAAAGAGAACAATATAAGAAGCTCATTAAGGAAGGGCAACTCACTGCCTGCATACCTCTACAAGCAGCTCTGGATGTGGCCGATACAGTGGCTAGGACGACAGCCACAGCCGTTGTCATGAGCAGAGCCTCCTGGCTCCATAGTGCAGGCCTTCCTAGAGAACTGCAGACTAAAATAGAGGATCTACCCTTTGACAAGACACAGCTCTTCACTGAAAAAAACAGTGGCATCCTGCATTTTATGAAGGATTCCATGGCAACCCTCAGGACTTTACGTATTTACTCACCTGGAATGAAAAAGAAACAGCACATCCTCATAGATACCCATTCCAACTACAATATAGACAATATGAGACCCAAATGGGAAAACAAAGATCGCAGCACCGCAAACATCCCCAACAATCATCCACCACCTCTCCATCTTTGCAGCCCAAGCAGCAGTTTTGAGGGTTTGGTCGAGAGTCTGGTAAGCCCTGAACAACATGCAGTGCCATCTCAATAAGGGGAAACTTTGAATTTTGCCTAAAATCCTTTTATCCCAAATAATCATCAATAACAACAGACAAACGGGTTTTAGAAATAATCAAAGTTGGATATACCATCCCATTCCTTTCCATCACCTCCCACCCATTACCCTTCCCCATCTCTTTTCAGGGACCCATCTCACATGCAAGTGTTGCTACAAGAAATAGATCATTTCCTAGATGGGGCAATAGAACACATATCACCTCAACATGTAGGGAAGGGATTCTATTCCCATTACTTTCTGGTACTGAAAAAGAGTGGGAGATGGAAACCCATATTAGACCTCAGGTCACTGAACAAATTGGTAAGAAGGAAAAAATTCAAAATGATCATCCTAATCACGATAATACTGGTACTGCAAAGAGGGGACTGGTTCTCAGCCCTTGACCTCTAGGATGCCTATTTTCATATTACTATCCACCTGGCTCACAGGCGCTTTCTAAGGTTCATGATCACAGGAAACCACTACCAATAACAGAGTTTTACCATTAGGCCTATTGATGGCACTGAAGATGTTTTCCAAAGGCCTTGCTATTGTGGTGGCACATTTAAGGAGGCAGGCAACCTCCACTTTCTCATAGTTGGACGATTGCCTCATAAAGGCATCCGCTCAAAGCCTAACCAAACACGCTACCGATCAAATCATGGCAATATTTCAGAAGCTCGGACTATGAATAAATATTGAAAAGTCCACTTTGAACCTGACTCAGCATCTCGAATTCATTGGAGCGGACTTGGACTCCACAATAATCAGGGCATCATTACCAATGCCAAGATTCACAGCTATCACGCACCTGATATCCTTGGTAAGGAACAATCACATTGTGACAGCTTGTGTTGCACTACAGCTACTAGGCCACATGGCAGCTATGACTTTCGAGGTGCGGCACGCACAATTACATCTGTGATGCCTCCAGGGATGGCTTGCCTCAGTATACAAACCAAACAAACATAGTCTGGACAGGCAGTCGTCAATACCAGATGAAGTATGAGCTTCCCTGATATGGTGGACTCAGGAAAAGAACATGATGGCAGGAATTCAATTTTCCCAGATTCCACCCTCAATCATACTTTCAACAGATGTGTCACTCCTAGGATGGGGAACACACATGCAGGAGTACACTGCTCAGGGCCGATGGTTGGAATCAGAAACTTATCTGCACATAAACGTATTAGAATTTCGAGCAGTGCACAATGCCTGCTGACACTTTTTACCACACATAAAGAACCAATTCAATAAAAGTAATGACGGACAATGGAGCATGTATGTTTTACATAAACCACCAGGGCGGAGCCAGATCCCACTCCCTGTGTAGCAAGTCAATGATGCTTTGGACCTGGTATATAAAACACAACATCGACATATCGGCTGCATACCTACCTGGCAAGCAAAACACCATTGCAGACAATCTAAGTAGATAGAGGTAGCATGCAACCATGAATGGCAATTGAACAATGATGTCTTCAAAGAAATTTTTCACCTATGGGAGGCATTCACTGATAGATCTGTTTGCCATGAAACAGAACTGCAAGTATCATCTTTTCTGCTCAAGAGCAGGAATAGGATCATGATTTATGCGAGATTCTTTCCTAATCAAGTGGAACAAAGGACTACTATATGCATTTCCAGCCATACCAATAATACACAAGTTCCTACGCAAAATCAAGACCGACAGAGCAACCAACATAACACCAGCTTGGCCGAGACAGACATGGATCTCAGATCTCATGAGCATGTCTATACATAAACTGATAATGCTTTCCCCGAGACACAATCTTCTTTACCAGGATGCGAGCTGGATTGACCACCCAGAAATTCAGAGACTTCATCTCACAGCATGGCTAATAAGTGGCTCTGTCCTGAAGAGTTAGAGTGCTTGGAACAGGTTAGGCAGATACAAATAAACAGCAGAAAACCGTCAACAAGAAGGATTTACCTGCAGAAATGACAATATTCCAATCCTGGTGTGGAAAAAACACGAATCAAGGCAACATCCTCCTCCATCCCGATAATTCTTGAATACATACTACAACTGAAGAAGTCAGGTTTATCAATTAAGTGAACTCTTAAGGAACTATCAGCAAACGGTTTTCCATGACAAAGTAAACAACATGGTCACATTCTCTTATCCGATGGTAAAAAGATTTTTTTAGTGCATCTTCAGAGAGTATTGCCAATCTTTCATACCCCCACACCGTCATGGGATCTAAGCCTAGTACTCAGATCCATTACGAGAGCACCATTCGAGCCCCTAGCAACCTGTTCATTCCTTTGCATGTCTATTAAGGTTTCATTTTTAGTTGCTATTACTTCAGCCAGATGAGTAGGTGAGATTACTGCATTGATGGCTTGCCCTCCCTACACGACTTTTCACAAAGATAAAATCACACTTAGACCACACTTGAAATTTTTGCCAAAGATAGTGTCAGATTTCCATATCAACCAACCTGTCCATATACCTACTTTTTATCGTAAACCGCACAACAATCCGCAAGAAGCGGCACTCATATGCTGGACGTCAGAAAGGCCATAGCCTTTTACCTGGAGAGAACAAAGACGTTTAGAAAATCAGCCAAACTTTTCATATCACTAATGAAGCGATCGAAAGGCAGAGCAATTTCCAGTCAAAAGATATCCAAATGAATTTCAACATGCATCCAATTATGTTATGAACAAAAGGGTTTACAAATTTCATCAGGGACCACAGAGCTCATTCTACGAGAGCGATGGCCACGTCTGTAGCATTCCTGAACAATGTCCCTATAACGGACATATTCAAAACTGCAACATGGGCATCACCACACAGTTTTATAGAACATTACGCTATCCACCAGGCATCTGCCAACAATGCTTCACTAGGCTTGGCTGCCTTGTCAGCTGTGTGAAATAAACAACACCCAAGTCCCTCCTCTAATACAGGATACTGCTTTATAGTCACTTAAAGTTGGAGCATCAATAGGGACATCACTCGAAGAAGAAGAAAAGGTTACTCACCTTGTTCAGTAACTAGTGTTCTTCAAGATGTGTGTCCCTGTGTGTTCTCCACTACCCTCCCTCCTCCCCTCTACTTTGGAGTTCTAACAATGGATTCTATGGCAGAGAAGGAACTGAGAGGTTCTGGTCGCACGTAAGCTAGAAGACGTGCCAATGGCACCGCGAGACAGCAACTGCACACACGACCCTAGTGAATACTGCTGAGAAGATCTCCAATTAAGGGTGCAGGATATGACAACACCTAAAGTGGAGCACCCACAGGGACACACATCTCGAAGAACACCAGTTACTGCACAAGATGAGTAACCTTTTCATTTGTTCAGTGGTAAGTGCTGGATAAGAGAAATCAGTGTAGGAGAGAAAAACATTGTCTGTCTTAATGGCAAAGAGCAAACAGAAATATATAACTGCGGCATGAGTAACAATCTCATGTTTCAAAATATTCACAAATTTCACAAATTTTAAACTATTTTGAATCTGTCCTGAGCAATCCATGATGTTACTGGAAAAGACTCCCATATTTTCTCAGTACGTGTCTTCAGTTTTTTTCTATTAAGCTGTAATATCTTACTGATCCTGACAGGGTGCCAGAACAACCAATATAAAGGATAAATTTTCTTAGCTCACAGGGCATAAACTTGCATCTGTTATGATCCAGTTATTTTCCCAAATAGCAAAGTCTTGATCTTAAAACACCAAACCCTGATCATACATCTCTCCCATAAATACAGACTTGTTGAGATACGGCAGTTGTACTTGACCTCTCCATCGCTTGGAAGTCCATTAGAAAACTGACTTTACACAACACTGGCCTTGCAAGAGCACGCATATGCTTGTTGCCAGTAACAGCTCTATCTCTGTCAGTGTGGCAAGGGTTGGTGGGGAATTTAGACAGGCAAGGTTGGGCCAAGATCATAGCAGAGACTAATTGTACAGTTTACTATTGATCTCTGAGATCCCAGCTTAAAAAAAAAACGGGGTGGGGGGAAAGCTCTCTCCTTAGCTGCATTAATAGAGGGTGCCCCAGAAACTACAATACTTAGTTGATTTTCTGCACAGCAGGTGTTTAATGTCTCCTTTCCACTGTAGTGCTATTATTTATTGGAACAGTACGCTGATTGGTGCATAAAGTACTGCTCCAAGGTTTTTGACTTGTCAGCTTGTGCTGAGCCCAGCAGCAGCTAGTGACTCTTTTGACGAATCACAAAATAGTTCTTTCCACCCCCATCCAATGTATAATTTAACAGTTATTAAAAGCTCACCTCACTTACAGTGAAGAAGCAGCAGGCAAACCTGGGAGCTGGAGCCACTATTGCTGCTGGCGCAGGGGGTGGAGCACAAGATGTGCCAGGGAATCCGTGTCGGTGCCCCATGCCTCACACGTGGTACCTGTCCCATGGGGGCAGAGGATGAGGAAGTGCAGGTACCATCTCTGCCCTCACTGCAAGCCCCCTGCCATCCAGGCTTAAGTGATATAATCCTACTGCGGCCTTTTCAAGCAATGGTTACCACAGAAACTCACTTATAGAGTGACTCCAGGGCATGGTAAATTGCCATGGTTACAAGGCAGCTTCTTGAGGCGCTATTACGTCAAGATCTGAGTCTTGCACAGCTCTGCGTTCTTTGAACTTCCTGGCATTGCATTTCGTTCCTGGAGAGAATGAGTTGTGACGTTTCAACAGGCAGGCCAGTCGTCTGGTTTTTAACCTGTTTTCCTAAGATTTGTGTCCCCTCCAGTGCTAAAATAAAAGCTGATGTAGTTTTGTCTGGTGTTGGACAGGAGATGCCATTTGGAAGAGTGCGCCACTCCACCCCAGCCAGCATAACCTCACGTGCACCATTCATGTGAGATCACACTGGTAGCGGAGGGGGGGCAGAGTCATGCCATTCCTGGAAGTTCTGGAATGTCCACTATACTGGGAATGCATGAGTGGCCACCCGACATCGTAAATCAAATCACCATTTGTCCTTGAACCAATTCTCTTTTAATAGAAACAATTCAATTAAAAAGAATTTTCAAAACTGTATTTTGTAGCTTTTGGGAATTCTTATTTGCCTGGGCAGATGAGCTGCCCCTGGCAGAGACTTAGCTCTTCTGTACATACTGAATGAATGGCCTAAAAATTGCAAGCTAAAGAGTGTTTTTATAGACTTGTTATTTTGCACCTCAGGGTCACAATCCACTCATAAAGGCAGACTCTGCATTGTTGCACCAGATTTATATGGACTGCTGTGCACATGCAAGTATTCTTAAGTACTGTCCCGGTAGAGATCTTAATGTGTATATAAATGTTTCAAATTAAAAACAAATACAGACATAGGTAAATGTTATGGCTATATGTATCTTCACTAATAGATAATGTCTTTAAATCATGATTAGAGGACTTAGGTAACTTAGCCAGAGGTTATGGGCCTATTACAGGAGTGAGTGAGATTCAGTGGCGTGCAACGTGCAGGACGTCCAACTAGAAAATCGTGATGGTCCTCTCTGGCCATAAAGTCTGAGTCTCTACTGGAAATGGCTTGTTTGAATTCGCTGGCAATAAAATTTGCGATAGATTAGGGTTGTCTCTTCCCTATAGTTACACAGAAAAGTTAGTTGTGGGCTATAGACGAAAGCTCAGTTGTCAACATTTGACTCTCAGACTGCACTTTGGGCAGCTTTGATTATGCAAATTGCATTGTCATTAAACTTCTAGCAACAGATCGAACATAGCCATGGATGGATCTTCTTTGATCTCCTGCTCTTCTAAAAGGAGAAAGCTCTCCTACACCATTTGTTTCTAACTTCTGGTCAGTATAATATCTCCTCCAAAGGATTCTGAAAGCTGCTCCTTTACTGCTGACGTTGGTCTTGAGCCTAATTCCTGGTGTTAATTATAATGACTCAGAGAAGGTCAATGTTCTAGTCAGTATTACAGATAAATAGCCTGCAAAATTCATTTTAAAGATATGAAAGTTCTTCTTTATGTTACAAGAGCACAAACTCAATTGCAATAGATTTCAAAAATTGCAAACATTCATGGATTTTTAGGGTTAAAAGGGACTTGCATGGTCTCACTAATGCTGTATACACTTCCCTATTCCTACTTGATAGTCCTCTGTTTATACATCCAAGGATCTTGTTCATCCTCTTAGCTACAGCATCGCAGGGGGACTTCACCTTTAGTTAATTATCTGACAATAGTTGCTTATTTACCATGATCCCTGTAAAAGTCCTTTACAGTGTCCCTGCATTCCAGGATCTTGCAAGTGTGACTTATATTCCCTTTCCCTAGCAGTATGCCCTTGCATTTGGCTATTTTTAAACTCAGGTTGTTCCAATGAACTCACCTGATCAAGTGATTCACATTGGTCTGTGTAATGACCTGTCCCCATCATTTACTGCCCAATCAGCTTTTGTCATCTTTGTATTTTACCAGCAATGATTGTTTTCTTCCAGATCATTGATAGAGATATTGAATAAAACTGTATCAAGAGATGATTCCTTTTGGACCCCACTGGAAACCCCACCCATAGAATCAGGACTCACCACTAATGATTGCCTTAGGGGATCTGTTAATTGTAGCAAGCTCTTGGGTGTGGATTATCATCATTCTATTGAAATTGGGCTTGTATTTAAAACAACTCTAGTTTGTATAGTTCATAAATGGTATTCCTAAACATTTACATGGCCAAATTACAACTTTATGGACTTCAGTGGAGTTACTCCAAATTTACACCAGTGTAAAAGAGCAGAATTTAAGCCTCAATCCAGTTTCAACTGAAGTGAATGGACAGGTTGCTGCTGACTTCAGTAAACTTTGGATCAAGCCCTTAGTCCACAGAGTCCACTACTTAAAAAATGAGGTATAGGTAAGTGAAAAAACTAATTAGGGGTATTTGAAAAGAAATGGGGAGTCAATGAGGCAGAGAGTGAGAGCCAATAAGTCTGACTTCACTACTAGAACTGTTCTGTCTTGCTTTGGCGAGTCCTTCGTTTAGGAGAGGGACATCTTTTAAAATAAAAGAAACCCTGTTAACTCCCTCTTGGTTCTACACAGCTATATCCTCTAGATTTTGTTGGAAACAACAAACGGGAACAAAATGAGTTATGTCTGAAAAAAATTACTTTCATTAAAACAAATATAAATAAAAAAGCAGTTGGGAAGATTTTCCCCAAGGCATGTTCCTTGTCTCCACCATGTTGTATTTAGTTTTGGGGCTGGTTCCTTTTCAAATATGATTCCCCTCTAAATAGATTTTAGGAGTTCTGTCATTGTTTTTCCAAATGTGTCTAGAAGTCTGAATCCATGTGTAGTTCTAGTATTCCAAACCACAGTCCTTGGATACAGACCCAAAAATCATATTATGATGATTAGCGGGCTTTTGGTTTTGGTTTTGGGTTTTTTTTTTTTTTTTTTTACTGTGATGTTCTAAATTATAGGATTTGAATACATGCAAAGATAATTGTTAGAAGTTCTGTTCTGGCAGTGTTTTCCGTGTCCCCTCTCCCCCCCCCCTTCTGAAATTTACCAGAGCAAATTATGCCAGATTTTTTTTTGGTTTGGTTTTGTTTGTTTGGGGGTTTTGTGTGTGCTTTTGTTTCTATTCGTGCTTCTATTTATTTTTTTCTTGGAAGCCTTACATTGAGATACAATATGTAATTTAAGTCAGAAAACACAGAAACCTCCCCTATTCCCTCCATGTAAACTATCACGAGATACTTAACAAAGCTTTGCTTAAATGGCTAATTATGCAGTGTTCCCAGTCCTCTTTCCCTGCAAGCTTCTGAAATTCTGTGCCCATCTTTGTAGTATCGTGGATTGCTCTTTTTCTGGTCAGGCAGCATGTATTCATCTTGACAAACCACCTATTTGCCACTGGTCTTTCTCTGTAACATTAACACTACTACTTTGATTGGTTTACTGAAAAGAACTTGAAATTGTGCTTTCCCAGTTTCAGTAGGAAAGTATTGCCAGCCCTGGAGGGATTGTATCTTACATGGATCTGCCCCATATTGCGAAAGACCAGTTTTCAGGATGTTTTAAAAATAGACCACATTGGGGCCATTTTTTCCACGTCTCACATGCAGGTGCTCAGGGCTGGGACATGAGGAGCCGAGGAATCTTCACTCAACCTTTGAGTGCCCACATGAGCTGGGGTCAGTTGCGGACCCTGTTTTGGGGGGAGCAGCTATGTCCATGCACTCATCTGGGGTGCGCATGTGCTCAAAGTCGGGGGAGTGGGGCTACAATGTATGGAGCAGAGGCGTGGCCAAGACTCCACCCTGTCTTCTGCACTGGCATGCACAGGGAAGTCCAGGAGGGCACACACTAGTATGAGCTGGCTTTTCGTGTGGTGCAGCACAGGCACAACCCCATGCACACCAAAGATCCCACAGTTCCTCTCCAAACTCTTCTTGAGGCAATGTGGCATCAGACTCCTGCCCTCCTTGGAGTGGTGCCTAAATAGCCTAGCCTTGCCCTTGGAGTCAGTCACTGAACTGTCCGGTCCAAGCAGCGTAACAGTGCAAATGTTACTACAGCACAAAGTAAGAATAACATTGTGACATGGTTTTGTCATCCAGGACAGATCCTGAAATGTGGTAAATATGCCTCCTCTTACAATAATTGAGGTTTGGGGTTTTTTTAAAAAGTCTCCAGAAAACACATGCCTTCCCTCTACCTGACCAGATGAATGATATGTGTTTAAGTGGAAACGGTCCTTTATCCATCCATCCATCCATTTATTTTTAAACAGATGTTAAAGGAGAACTTTTGTTGTTGCTGTTACTTTTATAATATGATTTGATTTAATGGAAAATGAATGAAGCCTCGTTATGTGGGACCTTCTTAAATGGAGGCTTGACAAAACAACGGTAAATGAATCAAATCACCTAAGAGATCTTTTCCATTTCAAACATCAGTGCTTCTGTGAAAGGTCCGGTCTACATGGTGAAAAAGATGATCTTGTGGACCTTCTGTCTGAAATGGCAATTCCCAAACTTGTGCAGTATATGGCAACTCATTGTGATGATAGCTTGTAGCTTACTAAACAGATAAACATGACTGGACACTATTCATTGGCCTGTGTGATTCTGTCCTGGTAATGTGATATAAACTGCTCTTACCATCTCACAAACAGCAGGTGGGAAGTGTATGCTATGGATGGGCCTTTGCCATGAAGGCAAAAAACAATTTTGGGATCCTTCCCTTTAAGCCCATTTACTGCTTCGTTGGGTGTATCCTCCTCCCTGGATATCCTGCTTTACTACAACTCCATTGATCTATTAAAATAAATAGAAAATATCCTAACTTCATTGCAGCTCCTTTAAAAAAACATTGGAAGCTGTCACATATACCTGCCTCCAGCTGGGCTACTTCCTTGGGAACCTCCTCAGGCCCACAGTGTGTGCTGAAGTTGCTGCTTTCACATAAGTTCCAAAGAATCAACAGCAAACAATGAAAGCACTCATTTCTATTAGGGGAACTTCTCCATCGTAAAAGTAAAGCCACTGTGAGCAGAGGTCAGGTCGCAGGCTGAAAGCATCTGTGTGACCTTGTATAGCCCTAATCAGAAACAGAACTTGAAAAACGTTTTTGTTTTCTCCGCTTGCTAAGATGTAGAGAGAGAGAGTCTGTGTGTGTTTCCTTCTGGCTCCCTGTTTTCAGGTGCTCATAACTTTCTAAAAAATTCTCTTTTGCTATTGAGATTCTCCAAGTTTGGTCTCAGTCTAAAGATATCGCACCCCATCCACACACACCCCCAGTTATAATGCAATCTGTTCAGCTGTTTTTGAGTTATAGGAGGGTAAAGATTGGTTCTTTCCATGCAGTTTCTTTAAAACAGCTGTAATTTGGTTTATAGGCCTGATTAAAAGCTTACTGAGGTTAGTCCATTGAAAAGTGTCTGTTTACCCCTGGTTAAAATCCTAGTCTCATGGAAGTCAGTGGGATTTTTGTTATTGCCTTTAATGGGAGTCTTACCCTATGTGTTTAACTCCAATTTGAATTAATTTAAAATATGAAAAATATTTAATTCCCAATGAGGAGCAGGCTTTGGACCCGGTATGTGTATAGATTTAAACAAAAAACACTTCCAGTATGTATTTTCTAAAATTATGGGCCTGATTTTGAAAGGGGTCTCTCAGTTTGGTTTCCCATTTAACACCCACAGTTTTGGAGCCACAAATATTTGTGATCACAGATTATGTGATTTACATGGCTAGCTACCTGCATTGTGAGCCCTACATTATTAATTATAACTTGTATACCAAAAGTTTATTGAAAAAAATCGGTTAAACACTTGTGATTTCCAGACTCTTGTGCATTTGTGAGGAGTTGAGAAAGCAGGAAGTGTTTTTGTGCGTGTGCGTGTAGTTATATACACACACATTCATACATAAATAAACTCAGTATTATATACGTATGTCCGTGTGGACACACATTGAGCAGCATTTCGTAAGAAATGTTTTCTTTTCCCTGAAATGTTATCCCATGCCCCTATTTAAGAAGTAAAATCTGTTACAAACAACACAGATATTAGGACACAAAATACTAACATCTCTTCTGTCCTTCACAGGCAGCTATGTCTGGAGCAGTAACCTTGGAAGATACTATTCTTCCATAGAATCCTGAAATCTGTCAGAAGCAAAATTCTGCAAGGGAGACAGAGGAAAATTTGTAAATAGACTGGCAGCTCTGGAAGGCAGAATACAAAAATGTGCTTCTGTTATCCTCCAAGTTTTGAGTTATTTTCAATAAAAGCTGAAAACACTAGGGAAAATAAATGAATTATTAGGACCAGTACTAGGATGATAGGTAACACATGAAGTGAGGAAATAGATTCAAGCATCTCTGAAATCACCTTGTTGGGTTATTTATTTTGGCACATGTCAAAGCTGGAGGGAAATCTGCTCATCATGAGCTGCAAGATTAGACTAAAACAGACGATGGAGATGAATAGTAATTTGGTTTCATAGCATTCTCTAGGGTCATTTGAGTTCTTAGGAAAACACGCACAACAGGATTTGTATTGCAGTCATTGAAGACTTTCTGAAAAAAAAATTAAACAATGTTTCCATTTGTATCCTGACTGGGGAGCAGTCTTTAATTGGGGAGCTTTAATGCACTTGGGGACATTGCTCTTGAGTCAAGTTACATTACAGCTGACAACCTCTTGATTGCGTGGCTGGATTCTGTATGGCTAAAGCGTATGATGGCTTTAGAAAATGTATTCGTTAAATGTTTTGGTCTCACTCCAGTTTTTTATGCATTCACAGTTGTCAGTAATTGGCACCCTTGCTGAAAGTAAGAGGACAGAGAGGGCAGGGCCGTGGAGACTGAGCTATTTTCTTAAAGTCAAGGTTGAGGCGCCTTGGTAGGACAATGAAGAGAAACCTGCGTTTAGTTCTGTGGATAAAAAGAGGAATTCAGTTTCCAGGGTTGTCAACCTCATACCTGTCACAAGCACTAAAATTCAGATGATTTATATTTTAAAGATAGATACCTTGGTATGGTATCCATCATCTATCTAAACATTCGTGTGACTGTTTCGTCTTTGCTTTCTTGGAGCAGTGCTGATTCCAAGCTATGCAATGCAAATTTGGCTCATAGTGCTGGAATCTCCTCCATACGGGTTAAATGTTATCCTGCACCTGACATTTTGACAAGCTGTTGACCTGATCATTTCAACCATATCTATACATGTTTATGCTGGTGCATACAAGAACAGGCTTTGTTCAGTGTTTACATTTGCCTCCACTTAATAAATTTTATTGACAATTCATGTTTCTTGTATACTTTATTTAGAGACTAATTTTGTAATTGCCTATCAAGATACCCACAAAACCTTGGCATTTATAAAGTATAGAGTGTTCTAAGAAAAACATCATAAAGGAATATAATGCTTTAATTTTATGTTGCACTGTTCATCCTTGAGTAGTTTTCAAGGCACTTAGCAAAAACTGATAAACAGCCTCATTATTTCTGTTTTATAGGTGTGGTAAATGGGGCTCAGCCAAGTTAAGTGACCTGCCCGAAATCACATAGCTAGTCTGTGGCAGTGTTGGGAACAGAACCCAGACCATCTCACTTGAAACCCGGTTCTCAATCCAGCCTTTTGTGTGTGTGTAAAATGTTCATGCTGGACACATTTGTGTTATATTCAGTTAGAAAAAAGGAAGGTCTGTCTCTTAGAGATTAGCCCATGCCTCAAAGTTGAGATCTGGATCTCAGCTTTCTTAATGTTTGGAGGAACATTCTGACCCAGGGATTTGAAATATCTCTGATTTCTTGCAGCCCTTTATGAATACAGAATGCTGCACCCATTTAGGATAAGTGAAAGTTTACATATGTGCGCTCTGCATATAGCATGCTACATAGGGTATCCTAAAAGAGATCAGTACCGTCACTGATGTTTGAAACGTGTTAACATCAATGTTACACCTTTTTAAAGAGTCATGGTATAGGGGATCAAAATTTGTCCCTCAGAGTGCAAGAGAGCGTGAATACATCCAGCTTTCAAGAGGTTAATTCACTGTATATTACATACACATGCATTCTCTGTTTAGAGACATGAATCTGGCATTGTCTGTATATGTCCTTCACAAATCCAGGTTTTTGTGGACTAAACAAAATTATACTCCATTGTAATCCAACAGATGTAGAGTATCTATCTGTATTGTTTATTCTTCACAAATTTATTGTAATAAATTTAGCCAAAGCTAATGTTTTAGAGCAGAGTTAAAATGACAGCAACCCATTCAGAAAATTATAGGGTTCATCCTCTTCTCAGAGTACAACTTTCATAAGCAAAGTATTGTAGATTGTATGAATGGTGCCATTAATGTTACCACGTCATTTCCTTTTCTTTCAAACATTTTATTTGGGAAATTCTTCAACTGCTTCTTTGTTTGGGGGAGTTATTTTGTCTTTAATTATTTGTATTACCTTATTTACCTAGCACAAGAACTGTGAACCAGATCCTCACCTGGTGTAAATTGGCATAAAGAGGCTCATGACTCAGTAGAACTAGATCTGCTTACATCAATTGAGGATCTTGCCCTTAACTTTTATGCAAATAGCAATCAGGGGAAAAGTTGCTATAAGGTGGCCCTATAATCTCTGATTATCACTAGGGAAACTGGCATCTGAGGTTTCCCAAAGAATGTCAAACAATTCCCCACCCTACAGCAAGTGACAACATACCCTTGCTTTTGGGGAAAATCTTTACTGCAGTATTGTGTAGTGCTGTGCCCTCTGAATCTGATGTTCTTGTTCTGATCCATGGCTTATGACCATCTGTGTTGAAAGGTGTTAAATCTCTTCCTACCTCCAGAATGCTGGGAAGGAAGTGGGTTCTGGGATGCCCATCCGAACGCTATCCCTACACTCTGTTATGAAGCTTCATCGTTTGTATCAGACCCATGCTCATAAGTGTCCAATAAGTTTGAAGCCCTGCCCAGGCACCTCTCCTGAAAGGGAAAAGGAGCTCTCTCTCTCCTTCCCTCCCCTATTAGAGGAATGTTTGCTGTTCTACAGTCTCCATGTTTTGGGTCCTCCCACTGAAGGGCTCCAGCATCTGAGGTTCCCTGTAGCTTTCACAAGTGGCATCAAAAGAAGAAAATCAGAAGATGCTTGTCGGCATCACAGCTCCTTGGTTCTATACAGCACCAATGAAACCAAACAGGTTCTTGTTAATTTCTGCACCCCACTCATCAGCAGGAGATGCACAGAATACTTTTTCTGCAGATTCAGGAAAACTTCATCAGTTCCCTTTTGGAAGGCTTTCCTTGCAACCATCAGAACTAGAAATGTACTTTTTAAATTATTATTATTAAAGAGCAGATTCTGCAGAAATCGATGGGTTAGGTCTCTTACTTGCCACAGACAGGATTTTTTAAGCCCTTACAATCGCTTTAATATGTTGGCAGGCAAAACAGCAGGTATCTTGGTAAAATTTGTACAATAGGACTTGAAGCCAGCTTTGTCAGCTCTAACAGAGACCAAAGCTGCCTTTAAGCTAGAAAAAGAAATACATTAATTTCTTCACAGATTGTTAATGTAAACCTCTAAATGGTAAATTACGAACTCAGAAATACTTGCGATCTCAGTGACTGATTAAAATTCTTGAATACTTTGTTGGCTGGTGAATAGAGGGAGGGTGCCATGAATGAGTGCACCATTGGGAATGAGTCCTGCTTATTGTGTATCAAGTTCTGAGGATCAGTGTAGGTTGCTAGTCTTAGAGCCGAAGTAGCCTAACCTAAACTTTGCTTGCGACAAATCATTTGTATTTGATTGGGTGCAAAATGCACACCATTTTTAGGGTCTGATCTTCCACCTACACCCATTTACACCCACTGAGAATCGGGTTCTTTATTATGAAGTTTTAAGAGAGATCATTTCAGTTAGCCAAGAAAAACATAAGGACGTAATTCTGCTTGTACATCTCAATAGCAAATCTCAACTCTGACACTCTGCTAGCCTGACATTTGCAGAATTACTATTAATAACACATTCTGCAGTGTATGAAGATGATGAAACTTAAAGCCCATAGAAAATGTGGATAATAATCCTTCTCTGCTCCCCTTCTAGAGATATTGTGAAGACTCGGGGGGTTTTTCGCCTTCTTCTGTAGCATGGGGTACGGCTCACATGCTGGTGGATTCTCTGTACCTTAAAGTCTTTAAACCATGATTTGAGGACTTTAATAGCTCAGTCATAGGTTACAGGTTTATTACAGGAGTGGGTGGGTGAGGTTCTGTGGCCTGCGTCGTGCAGGAGGTCAGACTGAATGATCATATTGGTTCCTTCTGACCTTCGTCTATGAGAAGAAAAGAACACAGTCTGATAAATTTGCAGGATTGGGAGTTGAGAGGAAGAAGCTAATCCTCCATTTCCAACTCCAGTTGGAGCAAATATCAATATGGCCATCATTTTGATACAATAAATATGCCCAAAATCCTCCTCATCCCTTTTAGTCACCTTTCAGAGCAGGGCTCCGTTTTAATAGCGTTTGATGGCATTAAATCCACAGCCATTCACCATGGATTTTAATTTTGTTTCAGGTACAAAACCCCTGGGGCCACTTAGATCTGGGTCCCAAAATCAGAAGTTTTCCATTGGGACCTCGCCATGACAAAAAGTAGATGATGGATGGATGTTAGTTCTGACCCATCTCTAATCTTGAGAAATGTTGCACATTCCTAACCAATTACAGTTATTAGATGGCAGGAAATGCAATACAGAGGTGCTGCTTTTCATGACAACCTGCACTTAATCTTCATTTATACTGATTTAATGCTTGTAAAGGTAGATGGGCAATAGCTTCCCATTTTGTATGTGTTCATCCTTGTTTTATGCTGCTTTTCTTTTGCTCCACAGTTTGCCAAGGTGCAAGTAACAAGCTGAACCAGCTGGGGAGTGTGGAGGACCATTTTATCAGCCTGCAAAGGATGTATAACAACTGTGAGGTGGTGCTTGGCAATTTAGAGATCACAAATGTGGCACACAATCGTGATCTCTCATTCCTGAAGGTTAGTGTAATTAATCACATTGCCCTAATCCAGTACCCAATGTACATTTGTGAGATCAGCACAACCTCAGGAGAATTTAACTCCTAATCAAGGTAACTTTCTAGTCTAATGAGTTACCTGCTTAAGGAATTGAATTGTTTTTCGAAGGTGAATGGTCACATATGTATAAAATGCGATGGCAAATGTAAATACTGTTCAAACACATAATCACTGATTGTCAATTAAAGACATCGCAGACTGGAATTCTAAAATACCTGTCTACCCTAGGGTACATGGCACTTACTGCAATGATTTCGTAGCACCTACCGAGCAGTGTTTCTGATGCTCATCACCCACAGCTCAGGAGTAATTATTTTAAATAGCAAAAGTATTGCACCCCTGCTCCCCTTCATCCCAATGCCCCAGGGAAAAGCTTTACCCTGTGTTCTAAAGATCACTGGTCTGACAAACCTCAGATTTGGTTAAGCAAGCTGCAAAGCTGATGACACTTCATTGAAAATGACTTGTCATTAGCTTGAGCATACTAATGTATTGGTGGTACCTGGGGAAAGATGTGATTTCCCTAGTAGCTAGAAACCATAGACATGTAAACATCACCATCCATTAACACTTGTGTAATATGTTCCTGCACCAAGTAGGCCAGCTGCATTCTGCCTGGACAATAATTTTGAGTGACCTTCAAGGCTAATCCTATGCAGTAATACATGAACTGCAGTGAACTATGAACTGTCCATATTTACATTTGTCTCATGCTCATGTCCATGCACAGGTGAATGAACTACTGTAGGGAGGGAATCAAAAAGAAAGGGACATAAATATTTTACCAAATGTATTGCAAAAAGCACTTTCTCACAGGGTGCAACCCGGCTGTCCCAGATAGCACAGGCAGTTTGAACTGAGCTTCCTGACTGCCAGCACGGTACCTCAAGCACTAGATCATCTTTCCTTCGATTTATGCTTTTGAAATAATGTGTTTTCAATGCTCAGTTTACTTCACACCTGGTTATCAGGTTACAATATTTTTAATGCAGAGAGATTATGGGAAAAATTATATCAAACCCAGATCACTTGTGTGTAAAAAATAAAGAGCTGTGGGGTACCAGAGATTCATGGGTAAGTCGCTGATCTGAGGTGATAAGTTCATCAAATGAATCTAGTTTTTCTGCAAGCACATAGCTTAGAGAAACAGCTTCGCACAATTACACTACATGTTTTGTTCCTTCTGATTTTGCTCAGACCATACAGGAGGTTGCAGGCTATGTGCTAATAGCAGTCGTCAGTGTGGAGAGCATTCCACTGGACAATCTCCAGATCATCCGAGGAAACGTGCTTTACGACAACATGTTCGCACTGGCAGTTGTATTAAATTATAACTCAACTTGGGGACTCAGGGAGCTGCCGATGAAACGTTTATCAGGTGAGGTGGGGGTGCAGACAGTGTGATTGTGAATGGTCACATTATTTGAAGCAAACTCTCAGATCTTTATGAAAAGTTTTGTTTAAGAAGCACTGGCCTTTAGATTCCTGTTCTGAAGAAGATGATCTGAATGAAGTTAAATGTACTTTATCCAAATACCCACTCACTTTACAACTACCCAGGGTTCCTGATAGTGGTGGAAAGTTCCTTATTTTACAATGCAAATAGACCCAGGACATGCAAAGGGTTAACCACTTAAGCCTTGTCTACACTAGAAAGTTTTGTCGATGATAGTTATGTCAGTGAGTAAAAAAGCATTGTCAGTATAGTGCTTATGCCCGTCCACACAGCACTCGTTTTGTCGCCAAAACAAGTCCACACTTGCTGCTGTTGTATCGACAGTGAAAGCGGTGCATCATGGGCAGCTATCCCACCATGCAACTCGGTGCCTTCTGCCACTAGGAATTGTGGGATGGGGGAGATGAGCATAGAGCAGCGTGCATGCTGGCTCATTGCCCCATGGTGCATTGCGTTTCCGTACCATCATTTATTGCATTCCTGGCAGAGACTCATGCCATTTTTTTCAACCGTTACCTGCCGTTTCCTGTGTGCCCACCATCTGTGTCTGAAAAGATGGATCCCGCGCTACTGTCCACTGTTGCTTTCAGCGTTCTGAACACATCGTGGCTGGTCACTCAGTATATCATGAACTCCAAATCAGAACAGGGAGCCTGACCTGCTGAGTGACATGCAGACAAACAGCACCGCATTATTGCTGTCCTTCACAGAACATCTGCACAAGGTGACCTGCCGCTTCTGGGCACAAGACCAGCACTGAGTGGTGGGATCCGCATCGTTATGCAGAACTGGGATGATGGGCAATGGCTACAAAGCTTTAGAATGCACAAAGCCACCTTCATAGAAGTTGTGGAGTCCATCTTCAACGACACCAGAATGAGAGCTGTCCTCTCAGTGGAGAAGTGCATGGCCATCGCAGTGTGGAAGCTGGCATCTCCAGACTGCTACCGGTCAGTTGCTAATCAGTTTGGAGTCAGCAAAGTCACCCTTGGAGCTGTGTTATCACAAGTGTGCAGGGCCATAAATCGCATTCTGCTGCAAAGGATTGTGTCTCTGGGCAATGTGCGTGAAATAGCGGAAGGATTCTCAGCGATGGGCTTCCCTAACTGTGGTTGGGCAACTGTGGATGGCACACACATCCCAATTTTGACCCCGGACCATTTTGCAACAGAGTACATCAGCAGAAAGGGGGTATTTCTCAATGGTACCTGTGGATCAGCGAGGGCATTTCACTGATATCAATGCAGGTTGTTCAGGAAAGGCGCATGATATTTGTATCTTCAGGAACGCTGGCCTGTACCAGAAGCAACAAGCAGACACTTTTTTTCCAGATCAGAAGATTCCAGCTGGAGATGTTGAGATGCCCATAATGATCCTGGGAGACCCAGCCTACCCACTAATGCCATGGCTTATGAAGCCTTACACAGGCAGCCTGGATAGCAGCAAGGAGCTCTTCAATAACAGGCTGAGCAGATGCCAAATGACTGTTGAATGTGTGTTTGGCAGATTAAAGACGCACTGGAGATGCCTTTATGGCAAGCTGGACTTAAATAAGGACAATATTCCTGTGGTTATAGCTGCCTGCTGTGTGCTCCATAATTTATGTGAAGCTAAGGGCAAAAGCTTTGCCCCTAAGTGGACTGCAGAAGCAGATCGCCTTGCATCTGCATATGAGCAGTCAGATGTCAGAGATATTAGGGGGGCCATACAGATAAGGGAGGCCTTGTGGGCCCTTTTGGCACTGAGAACCCATGAGGTGTTTTCTGAAGCAGTGCTGTGACATTGTATGTCTTCTATAGTTGTGTGGTAGGTGAAAATGTGATGTGCAATACAGAAATAGAGTGCCTATTATTCTCAGAGCTGACTTTTATTATTAAACACAAAGCATTTTACAACACAAACAAATCCTGGAGGGGGAAAAGTAGCGGGGGGCAGTGCCAGCTATGACAGTTGCATGTGAGTCCAGCTGTTGTTCTCGTAGCTGTCTGAAAGGGTGGAACAAAAAGTAATGTGTTGGGGGAGTGCAGGGAAAGAAGTTCTATTGCGGCTGAAGGGGGTGGGGCGAGCGAGCGAGCGAGCTTGCACTGACTGTGTCTGCAATGACACTGTTGTCTTCAGTAGCTCTGTCTGATCACGTGCTCATGTCCAGCCAAAATTCATTCTTCGTTCTCCTTCCGTTCCTGTTTCTTCATCTTTTGAGAGTCTGACAAAGGTTGTTTCCAAGCCCTTTTCTCTCTCTTTTGGATGCCTCAGAGGATAGGAGGAGTTCCTAGAACATCTCCACCTTGCTTCTCAGGGGTTGCTTCCTTCTCAACCGGAGGCAGTTGGCTAGCATAGTGACCTTGGCTGCAAAGGACATATCTGTGTAAGAACAAGAAACAATGAACAGAAGCATTATTGTAAGTGCCCTAATAGTACACATGAATCACTGTGGAATACACCTCATTCTCACTGTCCCCCGCACAGAGTAAAGCTCCTTGATCAGCCTGGGAATGGTGAGTTTGGGATGCGGGGGCAAGACCATCCAAATAGGTCGAGGATCTGGGTGGGTGGATGCTTGCTTGCTTGCTTGCTTCAGGCATGAGTGCAGGTGCATAGGGAAAACAAATTTCAAATTCTGCCACCATTCTCCACAGGCAAGAGTCATAGAAGCCAATATCTTGTCCCTTGGAGTCAGCAAGAATGCTGGGATGCATCTCCTGCGTGCCGGTTGCTTCAAACTGGGTCCCTATGCTGCACGACTGTGCACTGCTTTGATCCCCGCTCAAGTGATTGCCATTTGGTGCAGGAAAGTGTCCTACAACTGGGGAAGAAACGCAGCTGCTCTGCCTAGGAATCTGAGGCAGAGAATCAGGGAGTACCTTCAAGAACGTTTCCTAGACATCACACCGGAGCCATCTCGGCATGCACTGACACGCTTCTCAATCGTACTTCCTAGGTGTGCAAGGGAATGGGAAAGCACATGCAAACACAACTACTCCTGTGCATTTCTATCCCTTCAACTACCTGTATGTTTTTGCCAAGCTAATGACTCCCACGGCTCCAGTACACAGTCCAAACACTTACCAGAGCTCCCTGCTCCTTCTTCCTGAGTGCCTGAGCTGAGGGGCTGAGGCTGGCTGTAGCTTTCTAGGGTCCAGAGCAGCTCCTGACTCCCAACCTCTGCAACTGAACCGCTCCCCGGCTCTGGGTCATCCTCCAGCTCCACTTCCTCAGCGATGATTTATCCATCGGGGATGAGTCCGGTGTCCAGTGGCCCCGGGACCACAGAGGTGGCTATGGGTGTCTTGGGGGTGAATGTAGGGTTGCCGCTGAGGATGGTTTCCAGCTCTTTGTAGAAGCAGCAGCTCATTGACTCTGCACCAGAGCAACAGTTTGCTTCCCTGCTCTTCTGGTAGCTCTGCCACAGCTCCCTGATTTTAGCTCGGCACTGCAGCATCTCCCAGTCATAGCCCTTCTTCGCCATGGCACGAGAAATCTGGCCTTAGGGATCAAAGTTCCTTCGGCTAGAGAGGAGCTGGGACTGCGTGGTTGACTCTCCCCAAATGCTGATCAGGTCCAGCAGCTCCAGTGTGCTCCAAGCAGGACAGCGTTTGCTGCGTGGAGCTGGCATGGTCAGCTGGGAAGATGAGATGCAAGCCATCAATGCCGACCAAGCAGGAAGTGGAGTAACAATTTCAAAATTTCCTGTGACTCTACAGGGGAGGGACGGGTGGCTGCAGAGCACAAGAGTGCAAACAGATGTCCAGACAGGTCAGGATTGGAATTGTGGGACATTTCCGGAGGCTATTTACTGTGACATAAACATACAGCAATGTCTACATTGACAGAAGTTTGGCAAAAAAGGCTCTATGCCTCTCATTTTATTTATTTTGTTGACAAAACAGGGCCATTTTGCCAACAAAAGGGTCACTGTGGTGTGTACACCAGGACTATTTTGTCGACAAAAGCTGACAAAACTCTCTAGTATAGAATTGCAGAGCAATGAGTGTTGGCCCAAAACCGACTACAGAGATTTTTTTTATGCCAATTTGAGATGCCTCAGAGGGGGCTTGATTTTCAGACAGTTCTGGGTACCTTCCAAAGTGCCTCAGTCTGAGCACCCAAAAATGGAGGTACCCAGAATCATAAGTCACTCTTGAAAATTTCAGCCACTTGGTTTTGACCCCCATTTTTGCAAAGTGTGCACATCCATAATTTCCACTGGCTTCAGCGGTGGTGTTGGATGGACTGAGCCCTTATTTGCCAGTTAGTTATGCTTTCAAGTGTCCCAATGTATTGAAGATTGTCCTTTTCCATCCACATGGCATTTTGAGTGTGATTATTTCCTTTTCATGAGGAAAGAGAGATCATGCGATTGCTTCATTTTTGTCCTGTTTTTCTTCTGTAGAAATTCTTAATGGAGGAGTTAAAATCACCAACAACCCATACCTGTGCAACATGCAGACAGTTCAGTGGAACGACATTGTTGATTTGAACAAAAAACCTGCAATGCTGTTGGATTTTCAAAATAATCTGACAAGTTGTAAGTATGCATGTAACAAACCAGTAGTTGTACCATTACAAACAGCAGTGACATCAACCTACTTATTGCATTATATAGCCCCATTTCTGCGGATGCTTTTATGCAAGTTCATTGACCTCAAATCCTACTCCTATGGAAATCAATCATATTTTGCTATTGAATTTACTAGGACCAAGGTTTAAACCAAAGACCCTGATCCAAAGCATGCTGAAGTCAATGGAATGGCTCCCATTGATGTCAGTGGCCTTTGGATTGGGCCTTAAATATGTGCTTCTTCGGTGAAAACAACACACAGCAGTATAATGCATACACATTTTCTTTCCAGTGATTTTAAATTTACCGTGTAAGGCTCTGATTCAGCAAAGCATATGCTTAACTTTAAGCCCATGAGTACTCCCAAGGTGCTTAAATGATTTGCTGGATTTGAGGCCCTAATTCCTATTTGTGAATATCATGAACTCTATGCAGGGTTTGACAGTATAGGAAATCTTTGCAAAAATGAAGGCCAGAAATGAATAAACAGGGATGCTTTAGATTAGCATGGAGGTAGGTGTGCATTTGAAAGCTTACATGACAGATATCCATGCTTATATCTGGTCCAAGCCAGTGTAATTAATCCCTTGTAAGATCTAAAATCATCTCACAACATTTTTATAGAGGAAAAAGAGTTTGTTTTAAAGCTTGAGCATTATTAGCGGTTCAAATCAGCAGAATGTGTATTTTCTGATCTACTTCAATTGAATAATTGACTTAAGCACTGATACACTCTGTGTTGACATACACCCTGTGGAACCCCACTGCAGTCAATGGGATTTCAAGAGGTATAAATCAGCACAGAATTTGGCCCTAAATACTATGGAGATGTTAACCTTCAACTTTTAAACCTAAATCCTTTTGGTCCCACAGTAAATCAGTCCATTATTAGAGAAGTATTGGCATTTGTTCAGCTATTTCAGCAGTGAGGGGGTGGAAAGAGCCATGTGGTGTTAGCTGGACGAAACTGTCCTAGAAAGAAATACTCCTTAAATGTAGTGAGTTTCAGACTAATCTGTTCAGGCAGCTGTTTTTGTTTTTAAATAATGAGCATGTAGCATAATTGTGTCCCTGGGATTTTACCTGTCATTAGAAAACAAACAAAATTAAAAAAAAAAAAAAAACCAACAATAAAAAGAGGGGGAGGGATGAGGATTGAAAGACCTGTACTAATGGTACAGATCAGTTAGTTTGAAAAAAAGTTTGGGTGAACATTTATTTTATATGTGCTGCACAGTTCAGTGCGGAGAACTACTTTAGTCAGCGTTGTAAAGACAAAAGTAGCTAAGTAACAAATTATTCTTCAGTTAGTGCTGTGGAAGTGCCAATCGTTTGCTAAAATAGTCACATTTCTTTTGTTGCTAGCAGTGTATTGTTCAAAAACATTGCTTTACGTGACAAATTACAAAGTAGAACCTCAGAGTTACGAACAGCAGAGTTACAAATTCACCACACACCTCATTTGGAACCAGAAGTACACAATCAGGCAGCCACACAGAGAGAGAGAGAGAGAGAGCAAATACAGTATAGTACTTCATTAAAGGTAAACTACTAAAACATAAAGAGAAAGCAGCATTTTTCTTCTACATAGTAGCGTTACAGAGCTGTATTAAGTCAATGTTCAGTTGTAAACTTCTGAATGAACAACCATAATGTTTTGTTCAGAGTTACAAACATTTCAGTGTTACGAACAACCTCTGTTCCTGAGGTGTTCATAACCCTGAGGCTCTACTGTACTACCTAGCCGTGATCTCTAACCATACAGAGTTTCAAGGTGAGGAGAGCAGTTAATCTTTCACTTTTCAGTTCCCAGAGTAGATATACTGGTTTCATATTCCATTCTGCCCAGTTCTAGGTGCAGGGAGCAGGCAAACATGCTCTGCTAGTTAGGACTGTAATCTACTGGCTGACTTGACTACCTACAAATGTACAGTATCGGTAACAAACACCAGTTGGCAGGTTCTTGATTTTGTTTATTTTATATAAGAAATTTTTAAAATGTAGACTCTTGGTTTTCTTTCGGAAAATCAGCTTTGTTAACTCAGCATCATATATAGCATCATATATTCTTAACTGAGGTAGTATTCCCATAACATGTACATGTGTTTCAATTAAAAAGGTTGAGCTATTTCTGAGAACAAGATTATGGGAAAATAAGTAATTTTGCTCATTTTAAAATAATTCTTTCAGCCATTTTGTTGAAAAACTACATGCTTTGGAGCAGGAATTTGAAATTTGGCATGAGGGGCCAGGCATTGCCCTGGTGTTAGGGATGTGCCTTTTGCCATTCCTGTGAACATTCATTCAAATTTTGCCAAGTTATTTATAAGCCTCTGAAAAAATCACAGTTCGTTCACACATGCTCAGAAGAGGCTTGATATAGTATGGTGTCCATATTCTCTTTCTTGGCCATCTCCTTACAGCTGCTATGTGCTACAAACTTATGCCAGTATAACTATGTCTCTTGGGGTGTAGAAATAGCTGTCTCCTTTCTGGTAGATGGCGCAATGTTGTTGAGCGACCTTTTCCTGTCAGCACAGCTACCGCCTCTCGGAGAGGTGGAGTTCCTATGGTGATGGGAGTGTCACGCTGTCTGCAGTGGCTCACAGTTGTGATTGGCTGTCTCAGGGCACACAGTCAGAAAACAAGGGCAGACACCCCAAACTGGTGGTAATTCTATCATTAGATTTCGCCAAGCCAGTAACAAGTGTGAACTCCTGGATCACTATACCAGTCTTACCATGGAGTCACAGACCGTCCTTAGCCTCTGCAGCCTACCTTGCCTCCCAGACAAACTGAACTTGAGTGATAATGGTCACATAAACCAAAAATCACACCACATCAGTTTTCTCCCAGTTCTAAAGGACCAGTCACTTACCTACAGGTCAGCTGGGTTTCACACCAAAGACAATGCTGGCAGCCAATTCATAGTAAACTAACTACAGGTTTATTAGTGAAAAAAAAAGATGAGAGATATTGAAGGTGAAAGCATATAAAATATAATAGCAGGTGAGTTAAAGTTTGTAAGTCCAAAATGATAGCAGAGATGTAGTAATCTGCCACTTTTCCAAAAGCCTTTTCTAGGTCTACCCAAATAATTCTGGGGATCTCCATCTTCATGTTCAATTATTCCGGCTGTTAGAATCCAAAAAGTCCAGCGATAAAGGGATATCTCTTTGAATCAGTATTTATAGCTTCTTCTCCAGACAACAATATAAGTGTTCTTACTCACACAATGGCCAATTGCTTTGAATTGAGCATTCGTTTTCATTTGCATTGACTGAGTTATTTAGTCACAAGGATATATGTTATGTAAAAGTCAGCCATTACATTATAATAGGAATAGATAAGAGAAAACAATACAAGTAACATTCCATTAGTTTTGATGAAGTTCTTACACCTTACATTAACACATACTTTAATCTAGAGTTATTTAATTACCAGGCATGCATAATGTAAATGTAATATAATAGTAAACGGTATAGATAGGAGAAAACAATGTAGTTAACATCTCGTGTGTTAACAGACATCAAAGAAATGACTTGATCTGAATATATACTAATATATTTAGCTCCTTTGATATACACAAGTGAACTGGCCTATGGCTCTGACTTGACCTGTCAGCATCACAGGGAGAAGCTCTCCCATCAGCATAGATAGCATCTTCACTAAGCAGTACCGTACTGTAAGTGTAGACAAGCCCTGAGTGTTCTCCAGTCAGGGGCTTCTGGGGCTAAGCAGAACTTTTCTTGCAAGATGATAATGGAAGATGATAAGGTGATAAGTAACCATCAACATGGATTTGTGAAGAACAAATCAGGTTAAAGCTTTCTTTGACAGAGTAACAACTTTTGTGGATGGGGTGAAGTAGTAGATGTGGTATATCTTGGTATCAAAAGCCTTACTAAATTCGTCTCACATGACCTTCTCATAAACAAGCTAGGGAAATACAACCTAGATGGAGCTATAAGGTGGGTGCATAACTGGTTGGAAATCCATTCCGAGAGAGTGGTTCTCAGTGGTTCACAGTAAAGCTTGGAAGGGCATATCAAGTAGGGTCCCACAGGGATCAGTTCTGGGTCCAGTTCTGTTCAGTATCTTTATCAATGATTTAGATAATGGCATAGAGAGGACACTTACAAAGTTTGTGGACGGTACCAAGCTAGGATGGGTTGCAAGTGCTTTGGAGGTTAGGATTAGAATTCAAAATGATCTGGACAAACTGGAGAAATCATCTGAAGTAATAGGATGAAATTGAATAAGCATAAAAGTAAAGTACTCCACTTAGAAAAGAACAATCAGTTGTACACCTACAAAATGTGAAACAACTGCCTAGGAAGAAGTACTAAGCAAAAAGGATCTGGGACTCATAGTGGATCACAAGTTAGATATGAGTCAACAGTGTAACACTGTCGCAAAAAAAAACAAACCAGCAAACATCATTTTGGGATATATTAGCAGGCGTGCTGTAAGCAAGACACAGGAAGTAATACTTCCGCTCTACTCCACAATGATTAGTTCTCAACTGGAGTTCACATTTCAGGAAAGATGTGAACAAATTGGAGAAAGTCCAGAAGAGAGCAACAAAACTGTGAAAGGTCTAGAAAACAAGACCTATGAGGGAAGATTGAACAAATTGGGTTTGTTTAGTCTGGAGAAGAGAAGATAGGGGAGGGGGGGAAGGGTATGTGATAACAGTTTTCAAGTATGTAACTACACAAGGAGGAGGGAGAAAAATTGTTCTTGTTAACCTTTGAAGATAGGACAAGAGGCAATGGGCTTAAATTGGAGCAAGAGTGGTTTAGGTTGAACATTAGAAAAAACTTCCTGTCGGGGTAGTTAAGCATTAGAATAAATTGCTGAGGGAAGTTGTGGGATCTCCATCATGGGAGATTTTTAAGAGCACGGTGGACAGATACCTGTCAGGGACAGTGTAGGTAATGCTTGTCTTGAGTGCAAGGGACTGGACTAGAAGACCTCTCAAGCTCCCTTCCAGTCCTACAATTCTGTGATTCCAAGTGCTTCTCCGAGGTGCTGGAGGCTACTTTGGTGCCTAGCACTGGAACCAAGAGCAGGTAGACTCTCTCCTGTGCCCTCAGTGCCCCCCTTCTGGAACCTAGCCAGTGGGAAGCAGTAAGAGGAAGCAGCCTGACTTAAATGTTTGGGAGGAAGTGCGGGAAATAGTGGAGCTGGGGGGGTGAGGAGCAGAACCTGCACAGAGAGATCAGGGAGAATAAGAGTAGAGCGAGGCACGTACAACAGCTGGAGGGGTGGAGAGGGGCAGAAGGTGGGGGGAGTGGATATGAACAGACAAAGTTAGAAGCTGGGGATGGAGAGGAGCAGAGAAGGACAAACACAGATAAGTGGGAACAGGAAAAGAAGGGTTTGTAACCACTAAAGTACATTCCCCTCCAGAGCCTAGAATGGCTTCAGTTTCAGTATTCCTCTTCAGTCAGCAAATAGTTGCAAAATCCACTGGCAATGTGTTTCCTCCTCCTCTAGTGGCTGAGGCACATAAAAGAGATCTGCCTACTCCTACCGTTATGCCATTAGCTCACGTAACACAGTTCTGTGCTGTGGATCTAATATCCCAACCCTGCCAATGATCCATGCTGGGGTCACTATGGTTCCATATGATAGAATTTCTTTTTTTCAGTTTGCTTCTTTAAAAACTTAGGGAATCACATACAAAAAGACTGTATTAGAAGGAAGTTGTGAAGCAGTCAAACGTTAGGAAATGCCAGACTCAAGATGTTGCTCTGTCTCCCTTCTGCGCCATCCCTGCTACTGTCCCGCCCCCCATACGTGTGTATGCATTTGGATACAATTAATTACAGGATCACATTATTTTTTCCACAGGATGGACAGTGCTTACTGAATGGATATCTCTTTAATGTTGGTTTTATCCTCATTGTGGCACAGAAGCTCATCTTTAGCTCTAGTACAAGGCATGTGGGGGATATTTTGTGACTGAAAGATTGAGATTCTATTCCTGACCGCCAAGGTGTATTATCTAACGATTGCATGATTTATTACGTCATAAAGGTTTTCCTATCAATTTACATTTTAGGTCCCAAGTGTCATGCAAATTGTACAGAAGGCTATTGTTGGGGTGCTGGCAAAGAGAACTGCCAGACATGTAAGTCCACAGATTAATTTAAAATATCCTTGATTGTATGCATTGATGTATTTGTTTGATTCACTGAATAATGTCCTTGTCAAGCTCTGCTATGGTAAGTGTTTTACAGAAAACACACACCATGGACCTGTGTGGCATGCTCTTCTAGAAATCTGACAGATACCTGAGTGATAATTAATGCTGATCCTTGCAGTAGTAACATCCACTATGTGCTTGCTTGTGCATGCACCCCTCTTCTAATAGAATTGCAAGGCAGACAAAAGACATTGCAGCTTCTCATTGAGAAGCTGTGTTTGTGGAGAGAAAGGGGGGCTGGCAAACAGAGAGACCCCAAAATTATTTGGGTTGGGCCTGCGTTTTCCGATGAATGCTTAGCTTTTGCATGGCACCTTCCATTTGGAAGCACTTTTCCTGCCTCCCATGGCTTTTTCTCAAAAAAGTGATAATATGGGCCTTAGTAATTATAAAGGGATAATGAAGTAGCTGTAATGTGAATTTTCTCCATTACTATTCTTTCATATAGAATGACTGTGGATTAGCTGACAAACTCTTATGTAATATTTTAGGATGAGACTAGAAATAACTCACCACAACTGGATTTTTTTAAATCCAATTTGTAGAATTCCTTCCAACATGAGAGAAGGTCACAGTCCTTCCAGAGAAGATCACACAACTCTATACCTTGCAAGCATATAAAGCAAGTCCTCCCCCCCCCCTTGAAAATGAATTGATGGCCTTTAAAAGGTACATGGCCCAAGGGAGTCACAGTATGGGAGAGATGTCTTAATTATTTATACAACACTTTGAGATCCTTAGGCAGTCACATCACTTACAGGCTGAACACGCTTTACCCTGTAATTTTGTACATTCAGTGTTTGGGCGTCAAACACAAAAATGAGAACAACAAACATAAAATGTCCAGAGACACTTAAGATCTTGTGAGGATATTACTTTTTGATATATAAAAACTGATGAAGAATGTAATTTGAATACTTTTTCTTTTTTTGAAAAGTATTTTATTATTTTACAGTTTTATAATAAGTGTAGTTTGCATTCAGAGAAATGCTATGGCTCTGATTCTTCTCACTCCAGTTTTACACTAGTGTAATTCCTGTGAGTTGAGTGGAAATATTCCTGATTTAAACCTTCATAAGTTACAGCAGAATCCAGCCCTACAAATGTATTTAAATCTGAGTATCTTGTTCCCAGGTCAGGTATCAAACCACATCTACATAGCTTCTAGAGCAGGTTGAAAAAAAAAATTCAAATATTTGCTAATGTCCCCCGCCCCTCCCCCCCAGTTTTTTTATCAGTTTCAAAACTTTCCCGCCAGCTGTTATGGCATCACTCCTTAGTCCGTCACAGCTGCCCATAAAACACCCTGTACTGGACACCATGGGACAACAGAAACTCCCACTGATATAAATAGTAGTTCTACATGCAAAGCACTTGTAGGATAATGCCCATTGTTAACATGGTGCCCAGAGATAATACTATTCCTTAAGCCTTAAGACCTTTAGGTCCTGATCCTGCAAACGTTTATGTTTGTGCTTAGCCTGAGCACTGTGAGTAGACTTACTGACTTCAATGGAGTTAGTCAAGGGTTCATAAAATTAAGCAAGTATATATGAGTTCGCAGGATTGGATCTTATTTAGCAATTAATACTCATTTTGTTAAGCTGTTTATGAATCTGGCCTATCAGAAATGCATTCCATATGTGGGAAAGTTTTGTGTGATATTTCTTTCCATCCTTGAACAAACGTGGAACAAATATACTGTACAAAATATAAACAGTTGCCATGATATACTTCCAGTGGGAAGCTTTTGTCAATTGTTCTCAGAATGATGAGCTGTTTTACACACCTACTGGTACTTATGAAAATGATCTAAAAACTCTGTTGTTGTATAACAATGTGTCTTTTATCCCCCTGTTTCTGGTTGTGTGGAGGAACTGCTGCCAGATTAATTATGTGTATTTTGGAGATACGTTTCATTGAAAATGTCGTATTTGGTTACAAAAGTGAGCTCATAAAATAATAACGCTTAGATGCAAAAGTGTAACAGAAAGAAAAAGTAAATAATTTTAAAATAAAAATAGAAGAGGAAAGAAACAAGCCTACATTGATTGATTACCCTGTGGCAGAGTGCCATTCTTGGACGATTTAAATGTTAACTCTGTGATTGAACTATAGTCTTGACTATTTCTGAAATTTTAAAATATTGTAACTAATCTGTGTCCATTTGGGAACTTCATAGTTGACACCATGCTGCACACCATAACCATTTCATCAGATCCTCCTGCTCAAATAACACAGGCACCTACCTCTTGAGCCCAAGGAAAATCAATTTGCCATGAAGGACACGTAGTTGAGCAATTCTGTTTCTGTCCTGCCTACGGCAGTGGTGCAAACACACATTAGCCAATGATTGATTTTTTTTTCCACTACTCTAGTACAGGTGATTTTGATAATGAAAAATTGTTGCAGATAGTTCTGCTTTGATATTAGAAACAGCTTCTGGTCCAAATTTTCCTGTTATGTTGGCGTAAACCCATGGAAGTTGCGTAACAGAGTGGAAAACATTGTTTAAGGTACTGACGTTTAAAAAAACAATGTAGAAGGCCTATGAAAATAAGTTGTGGGAGAGGGGCTCCTCTTTCTTCCCACTTCAGGAATGTGTTTAGTATATTTAACAGAAATCCTAATGTCATCCAGAATAGTTACTGTAACCTTTTAGTGTAAAGCTGGTTTGCCCACCAAGTTGATATGCCAAAGGTAGTATCAACTGATATTTTATTATCTCACTAAAATGATTAGCTACTCAAATTCTGCTGTTTTATGCCATTGTAAATTGGGAGTGACTCCACTGGTGCCTGTGGAGTTATTCCTGATACAGGGATTAATCTTGCAAGGTGCTGAGCACGCTGGTCCCTTTCCTGCTAAGCATGTAAGCATGCACCCAATGTGCTTTCCTGGATAAGGGCCAGGTGATCAGCACATTGCAGAATTGAGGCCTTACTGCAGGGTAATTGAGAATTGAATATGGCTCTAATACACTGGTAAGGAAAATCTCAGAAACTCCCTCTGGCCTCTCCATCCCACAGATTTCGCTTCATGATGAGAGTGGAAATTGGTGTTCCACGAGAGGCTTGACCCATGTGTTCTTTATCTTGAGTTTTCTCCATACTTGTAGATCTTGGTTTAGCATGTACGCATTTTAATTTGGGTTTTTTCTGCCTTTCAGTAACAAAATCCATCTGTGCCCAACAGTGTTCAGGCCGATGCAGGGGAAAGGAACCCAGTGACTGTTGTCATAACCAGTGTGCTGCTGGGTGTACTGGGCCTCGCGAGAGTGACTGCTTGGTAATACTACAGTAACATGTGTTAAAGTTCAACAGCAGCAGCCAGGCTTTGGACTGAATGCACTGTAACATTTTTTATTTTAGGAGCCTTGAAAACGACACTAAACACAAAATGTCATATTAAAATATGTATGGGACAGATCCTCCACTGATGTAAATCAATAGAGCTCCACTTCAGTGTAGCTATGCCACTCTACACCAAATGATGATCTGGCTCCTGTATTTCTTACACTTGGCAACAACTTTAGAATTTCAAAACAAAGATTTTGAAAACTAAAACTTACTTATAATTTTTAATCCCCTTTTTGCATTTCATTCCATTTAGACCATGGGAATAGCCTATGCCATTTCCTTTTTCTGTTTTTCATTTACTAGAACAACTAGGCTAGGGTTCACAGCACTCAAGGGGATGGAATCCAGAAAAACCTGTTTACATTAGTTTGTTGGGTTTTTTTAAAACTGTTGTAACGTTTCCATTTATGTTACATTTTGTTAATCTGTTCCCCTTTTTAAACCAGTAATTCCGTCTAGTGTGGGCTTAATGCTAAATTAAGTGGAATTCAAGCAATTTCTATGGAAATAGTCCAGCCTTATTGATTTGTGGGAGGGAACATTAGTTCTTTCTCCTCAGGAAGCCTATGGAAGAACGAAGGGAGGAAGAAAGATTGTCAACTTGAATGTAGCTTTGCAGAAATGATTTGCATTTCATAAATGCCTGTTAAACTGTCCATTACTTATAGCCCAGCCTAATGACTTTACTTTAATATTTAACTGTCCAGGTCAGTAATTGACTGAAGGCAACTTGATTTCAATAATATTATTAAAACATTTCCAGCAAAGAAAACATCCATTTGTCTTGATCTGGTTTCTGGTTTCTTGGCTCTGTTCTTGCAATCCAATACATACAGGCAGAGCCCTGTTTTTAAAGTGGAACCCATGGGAACCCTAACAGCATAAGGATCCCGCTATCAGGGGTTTGATCCAGTGTTGGAGCCTGGGTTGTGATCAGGCCTTTGTAATGTAGAAATTATTTGCATGAGTCCGTTCAGATTAAGAAACCTCATAATATCTTTTTGTAAATATCAAACACGGTTGCCTTATACCCTTGAACTCTTTCACCTCATAACACAAGACCCTAATCCTGGAAAGTGCTCTGCACCTCCATTTGTGCTAAGAACCTTTTAGATCTGGCATTAGCAGTCTTATAAAATAGGTAATACACTAAGTTTATATGTTCCTTATTTCTGTAAACATGGACAATAGTTTACTTTGTACAATTGTCACATTGCTCAATGGCAGGCCTGCCGCAAGTTTCGGGATGAAGCAACCTGTAAGGATACTTGTCCACCTTTAGTGCTGTACAACCCAACCACCTATCAGATGGATGTCAACCCAGATGGAAAATACAGCTTTGGAGCCACTTGTGTGAAAAAATGTCCACGTAAGTTCACTTAAGCCTGCAATCTGATCAGACCAGAGAAGAGAGGAGGTTGCTATCTGTTCTCTCCCAACCAATTCAGGCCCTCTCAATTTAGTGCCCTCCCCTCCCCCCCCCAATTAAGGGATTTCCTCACTCTCCTCAGCTACTTTTGCTGTGGAAGCCAGTAAAGTTTGAATTTTGAAGGTTTTCTTACTTTACTGATGAGTGCCAAAAAGAAACATTTTATAAAATCCATTGAGCCCTCTTATAAGGCCTGATCACACTCCCACTGAACTCAGCGGCAAAACTCACACAGACTTCAATGGCGCAAATGCAAGCCCATAAATGAAGCGGTGCGGGTTCTTGGTCGGGTCTTACAGAAATCTGCTGCTTAACATTTACGGCATCACATTACAAAGCATATGGTTTCTGTTTAACTCCTGTATTCATTGCCATGTTTCTGTGTGTTTTTGTTTCCGTTTGGTTTTTTTTCCTCTCTGTTCTGTCCATGGCCTTTTTAAAAAGTTTAAAAGACCACGGACAGAACAGAGAGGAAAAAACCCAAAGTATCTCTCCTTTGTTTCAATGTCTGCTTTGGGTTTCCCTTCCTGTCTTTGCAGATAACTATGTGGTGACAGACCATGGATCCTGTGTTCGCTCGTGTAATGTCGATACCTCTGAAGTGGAAGAAAACGGTGTTCGGAAATGTAAAAAATGTGATGGGCTGTGTAGCAAAGGTACAAAAAGTGCAGAAAGATATGAAGAGAATTTATTTGGCAAAGCATCCAACCAAATGGGACCCTGATCCTAATTGGGGCCTCAGGGTGCTACTGCACTATAAATATTTAATAATAATATGGAAGCCTAAGTGAGTAGTTTAGCAGGGAAATTAATGCTCCAGAGCATGTACTCAGGCTGACTGGCTCACTCAACTTGTGCAGAAAGTAAATGCTTCTTCCTGTTCAGTTTTGCCTCACTTGTGTTCCCACCTTCTCTGTCCCCTACTCTCGCCAACCTTGTGAACATGGGAGTAAGACGAAAACGGGTTTGTGTGGAGAAGCATGCATGTTTCCGTGCACTTTTATTGGCTTACACTAGATCCCAGGCTGCACAAACAGTTGAACAGCCCGCATCTTATATCTTAAAAAAATAACCACAAAGATGAGACTGGGTGTGGAACAGATTATCCCACGTCTGCCTACTGCAGGGTTCTTGTACCTTCCTCTGAAGCATCTGGCACTGGTCTCTGTCACAGACAGGATGCTGGATTAAATGGACTGTGGGTCTAATCGAGCATGGCAGTGTCTATGTACCTAAACCTCTAGCACCTGAATAGAACTAAGGGTCCTACTCTTTACTCGTATCTTAGTGATGCAACTTCGTATGTATCATTGTAGATGCCTGTCCAGCCTGCCCCGCCCTAGTCCAGACTGCTTTATGGATTCTGTAGTGTTTATTAAGGCCATGCCTTTACTCATATCCAGACCTTCTATATGCTCGTAAGGCAATGTTACTCATTCCCATCAGAGCCTTGACCTTACCTGAGGGAGAGGGAGGGGGAGGGGGAGGGGGAGGGGGGGGGTTTGCCTCTCTTCTCACCTTGACTATTGAGAGTCCAAGCTGTATGGCCTCTACAAACACCAGTTCTCAGGACCCATCAGGTACAGAATGTAGCTGCTTGTCCTCTTGTACCAAGGAGCACATCTATAGTCTCCCCATCTTTACACACTCCTATTGATTCCCCACCCACTGCCTGCTCCTTTTAGTAGCCTTGCAGCCATCTACCTCATAGATCTGTGTCTCTCTTTTCTCTTCTTTGTCTTTTCCCATAGTCCCATCATTCGGTGCAAAGTGCTTTTACATCTTCAGCTACTGCCATATATCTCTCCGCTTCATTCACTCTCTGGACCTGATTCTCCTCTCAACCAGTGTGAATGAGGAGAAATTCTATTAAAGCCATAGGAAATAGCCTGGTGTGAAACACATGTAAATGAGATGAGAATCTGGCCCTTTTTTAAAAAAAAAACTCATCTGAAAACAGTCTTCACCCTTGCTTATAACTGTTAATATCTCTTGCCTCTGGGTTTTAGCCTCAATACTGTTGTGGTTTTTTTTTTTTTTTTTAAATTAATAACCATACAGGACCAGAGCAGTGTAAAGGTGCTTTATTGTGCATGTCTAAGTTCCACAATGCCTATGCACTCCTGTTTTCTCAAATTACCATGTCTTGTCATCTGCCTCACCTTAGGTATTTCTGTAATTAATTTTATAGCTACGGATCTAGAGATATGATAGATAAAATTGACTCTATCCAGAATAATGTCACATGGATGTTTCTTTCCTTAAATTTGTTCATTCCTAAAATCCCTAAGAAACCTACAGCTTTTGTGTCTCCATTTTAACAGTCTGCAATGGGATTGGAATAGGTGAACTGAAAGGGACTCTCTCCATAAATGCTACAAATATTGACTCTTTCAAAAATTGTACCAAGATCAATGGAGATGTCAGCATTCTGCCAATAGCATTTCGTGGGTAAGTTCTCAAATGATTCGTATGTGGTTGCGGGAGAGGGGTCGAGGCTGGTTTTTTACCAGTAGCAGCAGTGAAAGTTGATGTGTTCTTTTTCAAATTGCATGATCTATTTGATTTTTAGTGATGATTTCACCAGAACACCACCTCTGGACCCAAAGAAACTGGATATCTTCAAAACAGTTAAAGAAATATCAGGTAATGATATGTTTGGCTTAAAATGTCGTCTGATGTGTAGTCCCAGAAAACACAAACAAAGGGGGAACAGGAATAAAAACAATGTGTGTTAAGAAAGACACAAGAAACTAAATACTCATCTGAGTCAGCACAGGTGTAAATCCAGAGAAAACGCCTTTCGACTGCAGCGGGTGGAGTTATTCTGGATTTACATGTAACTCAGATCAGAATCTGGTCGAAGGGGTACAGTTTTACCAAGCCCATTCCTTTGGCTGAATTGTCAGACAATTAAAGAGCAAAACCAAACCACTTTCAGACACCCAAGAAGTGTGTGAAGCAGAAGAACAAGAAATCGTGCTCACTGCTATCCCACCCTCAAAGAAATGGCTGCATTTCTCTTCGTGGAAATCTTTTCAAAGGTTCTTTGGGGAATTGTACACGGTTACTTGCATCATACCAATGGGAGTCACCAACCTGAATGCCTTTTCCTTGGATCTGCAGCTGAGTGCTCTCTGTGTAGGCACAGATGGGCAGTCGAGACCTGGTTTTGATCTCTCACCAGCATAAACCAGGAGTACTTCTATTGAAGTCAAAGGACTCACACCATTGTAAAAGCAGTGTAAAATCAGAATTGGACCCATGGACTTGACCATCAGCTCCCCTTTCTCTCTCTCATTTTAGATATGTCTACTTACTTTAAGAGTAATTGTCAGTTTTCCAAATTCTTTCTCCATCAAATATCCGGGCAGGGAAATGGATTTCTTTCCCCACTCAGTTTTTTCCATTCACTAAAGGCTTCCACTATTGGAAAGATCCAATGATGTCCTCATGTTCTAATGAAACCCAGGGACGTTCTACTGCAGCATTTCCTGATAAGAGCAGAAACTCCTGTGGTCTCTCAAGAGCTGCAGGATATACAGTTCAATAACACATTAGACTCGTGCAATGTTAAACCCTCTTGGTGGCCTGAAAGTAAACTGTTTACAAAGCAGCGTTAAATAGATCTGCAGACTCCCTAAAATGTAATTCTTCATTTTGCAACACCTCATAAAGATTTGAGGAAGATAAAAGTGTCTTCCCCAGCTCAAAAGGAATTCAAAATAAAAATCCCATTTTCAAGCTGTTGAGTTTGTGAATTTTTTTTTTATTCCTGTTTCAGGATTTTTGTTGCTTCAAGATTGGCCAAAAAATGCCACAGATCTCTCTGCTTTTGAAAATCTGGAAATTATACGAGGCAGAACAAAGCAACAGTAAGTCAACCATGTGCCAGAATGAGGGCAAGATAAACTGTGCTTACAGCTGGGTTTATCTAAGTAATAAAAGGTTTTGCAAAAGTTGAGCCGAAATCTCTCCTGGAGTAAATTCATGAAGTCATCCATTGAAGTCATTGTAACTGCACCATTTTATATCAGGTTTATACCAATTTGGCTGTATGTGTCCAAGTGACCGTGTTAAGATGCTATCCCTATTTATATCTGAGAGGAAGGATGGATTTGTGGTTAGAGCACTGGATGGGGACCCGAGAGATGTGGCTTCAGTTATTGGTTCTGAGGCAATCTTCCTCTGTGATCTTGAGCAGGGCACAAAATCTCTCTGGCTCTAATTTTTAAAGGTGTTTAAGTGTTATTCTGCTCAACATTGAAACATCTGCCTGACTTAAGAGCCGCAGTTACTTTGGAAAATGACACTTTTATGACAATTTTATGTAAATTGTAAGCTCTTTGATGCAGGGATTTTCTCTTATTCTGTGTAACCTCCAGATCCCCAGGGGGCTTGGACCCACGGGTTGAAAACCACTGCTCTAGATACTCCTGTGATATAAATAATGAATTTACAGCGGTGCCCAAAGTCCTAAAATGGATTAAGGTCCCGTTGCGCTTGGTGCTATACTAACATGCTTAGCAGCATGGTAGACTCAAGTACAAAATAATGACTTTAGCCTTACCTCTATATGGCGGTAGTGCATACATGATGCAGTGTGTATGTCTTGTGTCCGAGGACTTAACTTCCAGTCCCTCCAGAAAATTAGATGTGAATATAGTACCTTTACGATAGATGTTCCATAAAAACATTTGTAATGTCACATACATTAAGTTTGGTGGGCCAAGCAGTATCTTTTCATATACAGATTTCAGTTTTACAGTAACCCAGATGGGTCCATGAAATTCAAAAAGGAAATGTACTCTGTAAAACCTCATGTAACCCTTTTCCATTTGCTGTTCTTTTTTGCCCCACGCCCATTTTAGTGGTCAGTATTCTCTCGCCATTGTGAACCTAGAAATACACTCTCTGGGATTGCGCTCCCTCAAGGAAATAAGTGATGGTGATGTTGTCATTATGAAAAACAAGAACCTCTGCTATGCTGAGACGATGAACTGGAATAAACTCTTTGTGACAGGAACTCAGAAAACAAAAATCATGAGCAACAGAAATCAAGCCGAATGCAGTAAGTTAATAGCCTTTTTGGCCCTCTTGGAATGCCATTGTGGGGTGTAGAAGAAAAGATTGTGATCAGTAATTTAAGCCAACCTTTCTCCCTCCTTGTATATTACCACAAACAAAAATCTTTGTTAAACCGCAGTTAATGTTGTTCAAACTCGTTTTCTATCAGCACAATTTCTGAAAATCCAGGCATCAGTTAAGCTGATAGTCACATCCACCTCAACTTGCATGTCTTACCACACCGCGCTATACTACAATAACCACACACTCCTCTATGCCACAGCAAGCTCCCATCAATTACAACATATAGCCAGATACAAACTCCCAGGCCTTCACAGCCCAATCAAACACACAGTCTTAACTCCACCCTCAAAAAGATTCAGATAAGTGACCTGCCTGTAGTGGCAAAGCTCAGACTGCGTTGTTCCTAGAGGGGAAAGTGTGAGGCAAGAGTTGAGGTTGAGTAAATGGATGTCTTCGTTGTGTTTGGTTATATAGTGGAACTGAAAGGGAATTTGTTGAGGAGGGCAGGGGGAAAATCTTGCCTCCACTGAAGTCAATGGGAGCTTTGCCATTGACTTTAATGGGGCCAGGGTTTCACCTGAGGTGACTGCGAATGGATATGAGTATGATGCTGTGGGAGTTGTAAGGCATGTGTGTTGTAGTAGATGTGAATGTCTGCTTAAATGGTGACCTCCTGGAGTTTGTGACAGTTTCTGCCCACCTGCATGGCAGAGGGAAGGAAGGTCCGACTCAGAATTTAACCTGTTGCCTGTTGAAGGCTGTAGATGATGCAGTACTAATGTAAGCCTACGGGAGAGGGGGAGTGGCTCGCCCCTGAGAATATCAACTGGAGAGCTTCTTTAGGCTGCCCTGACTCAACACACTCAAAGCCTCAGAGATTCCTGAGCCCAAAATCGCGAGGCATTTGCCGTGCAGAACCTAGATTCTGGCTGTTTTGCTCCAAACAACCTTTCCTCTCCACATGCTGGCCCAGAGGCTCAATTTACACCTTCCAAAGGGAGAGAAATATAAAAAGATAAAACTCTGGGGTCAAGTGTGCTCCTCTGAACACATTCACTTGCACTGTAGGGACTGTGCGTGTGTGTGATGTGCTTCAGTGGCTGGCCTACAGGAAGAATAAAGGATTAACAATGACTGACAGCTAGGCAAAACCTGCTTTGCTATTGCTCAGCTAGTAGAGGCTTGTGGTTTTGGAGCCGAAGGACAAAGATGCACGTACCACCGCCACATGCCTGACTCATTCAGTCAGGGCCCAATCTGAGTTTCCCGTTGATTTCTATGGACCTTGGATCAGGCCCTTATTGAGTCTGTCTGCAGCATATTGATTTGTTTTATGTTAATGTCCATTTCAAGGGTAGATTTCTTTACAACAGATGAATCTGTTTCTGATTAATGAATAGCCACAGAGCAGCTTGTGTCTCATATTGCAAAACTAACGGTCACTTAAGCATTTAATTTCAAGCTTTGGAAACAAGAGAAAAGTACGAATGTTTCTCCTCATGCTCTGTAACGCTGTCAGGAACTCTCATATCTACTCTGGGTTAATTTGGGAAAATTGGTTCTCAGAAACGAGTCATTTGTGGTGCTGTAATTACTCTCCAACGCCCACTTTGAAATGCCTGGCTATTGTTTGTCTCTGTCTCTCTTAGCTGCTGAGGAACATGTTTGTGACCCCTTGTGCTCAGAAGTAGGCTGTTGGGGTCCAGGGCCCTTCCATTGCTTTTCCTGTCAGCATTTCAGTCGACAAAGGGAGTGTGTGAGAAAATGCAATGTTATGCAAGGGTAAGAAGTTTTTGTTTTTGTTTTTTTTCCTATATCAGAAGAAATATATTAACATCCCTAGGGGAAAATAAAAACCAGGAATTCTAGTTGTATCAGGTTTTGTTATTTTTGCAAATATGTTGGTTTTAGTGTGGTACTTTAATATAGAAAAGGAGGAAGAAATACCCTTCTCTATCTAACAATACTTAGGTGTCTGTACCCCCAACATCATGTGGGGGATCTACATGAATAACTCCCTTTTGCCCTATTGGGAGAAACCTGGGAATTTAAAGGGGCTTAAGGAAGCTAAGCACCCAACTCGCATTGAAAATCAAGCAGCCTACCTCCCTTAGGCTCCTTTGAGAATCCCAGCTTTAAGCATATTAATTGTGACCCCATTATAATCAATCCCATTGTAATCAATGGGATTTTGGTACTGACTTCACTGAGGCTATGGTTTCACCTATTGATTAGCCTCATTTACTTCAATGGGACAATTCAATGGGCATAAAGTTAGGCACATGTTGAAATCTACACTCAGATGCCCATGAATGGCTCCCATTGAAAGTACTAGGAGTCTGGCCCAAGTGAATAATTTGCTCTTACAGTTCTTACCCGCTTTTATTGACGAAATGCAGTGGAGGCAAGATGAGCCTAAATACACTGGGCCCAGTAATTTCAGGCAAAATAATTCCTTCAGCTTGTTTTACGTTTAGCAACATTATAAGTGTCCTTAAAAAAGGAGTATTCTCATAGTTGTTTAAACTTATAATATATATGATAGAGAAACCGCTAACATGAAAGTATTTCTCTGGTCCCAAAACTGGAGGATTTTGAATACTCTGTTTACAGAGTACAAAATGTTTACTCCTCCATAGAACGACCAATGGACATATTTTTCCTCGTTCCTTTTTTACTAATTCTTTAAAGATTGTTTGACTTTTAAAGAATAATTAATATTATGACACTAATTTACATTACGCTGGTGTCCATAATGTTTATATTTGTCTAGCAATTTGCAGTTCAACAGCTGTTGTTTTTTCAAGTGAGTTCCCTCCAGCAGATATTATGACCTAGGGGGCAGATCTGGGCATTTTCGTGTCAAATGATGGGAAGATTTGTTTAATTAATAACACAGTTACCTGAAGTGGAAGAGCTTTATTGCTACCAAAACCATCTGTTCTCAGATTTCATATTTTAAAGAGTAATTATGCATTGTAGGAAGGGCACGAATCTAATTATCAGTCAATTTCTGTTTAATTTTCCAAGTTATTATTTAGATTCTCAGAATCACTAGAAATATTTTTGCTGATCTGCAGTGCTTTAAAAGTGTTTTGGAGATTTTTTTGAGAATATTTTTCCTCGTTATCTTCAAATGTAAAAAAAGTAATTTGTAGTTTACAAATCTGGCCTGCCATGTGTGGCACTATTAGCCAAATTTTCCATGTTGTCAGCTTTTTCCATGTTGTTCTCTGCAAGCTATATTGGTGTGCTACGACTAGTCACGCAGGTCTTCCTATATCCCTTCCCCTCGCATTATAGGCATCCTAATATATCCAAACCAAAAAGTAGTGGAAGCTCTGAAATGTAAATTTGAAGTTGACGTATGGTCAGGTATTCCTTATATTCCTTTCTTTATTTTTCAGGGAGCCAAGAGAGTTTGAAAAAGACTCTGAATGTCTTCAGTGTCACCCAGAATGCCTGGTGCAAAATTCAACTGCGTACAATGCAACCTGCACAGGACCTGTAAGAGCAGATCTGACCTAACAGCCTTGTACATGTAGAGACCTTGTAACGTGGGGAACGTATTAGAAATACTTAGATATTGAACAAATCATCATGAAACAAATTATGAAACGTCCCAAACTTTTTAAATACTCTGTGGTTTTAGGAAATCTCTAGCTTGTTTTTTATGAAAAACAAACTTCCATCTTTTTTTGTACCAAACTCAGCCTTGAAGGTAAGAGTCAATGGAGAGTTTTACTACTTTCCACCCAGGGCTGAATGTGGTCCCTTAGCTTTATTTGGCAGGATATTTCAATTCAACTGTAGCCATTAGCGCAATATCTTTTTTTAGTAAAGGGGTGAGGGGAATTTTCTATGTCGCTGCCAGAGTATCAAGGATCCACTTGTCTTCCTCCCCCACACCTTACATCCCCACTCTTGGAAACCTCCTCCAAGATTGCAGCCACTATCTTGACACAGGATGACTGCCCATCCTTCATCAGTCAGAAAAGTCACTGTTCAGTATTTCAAGGTACTTGCTTCCTCCCCTTATGGCTTAGAACAGTGGTTCTCAATCAGGGATCTGTGAGCAGGTTTCAGGAGGTCCACCAAGCAGGGCCAGCATAAGACTTGCTGGGGCTCAGGACAAAAAGCTGAAGCCAGAGGCCTGCCATGCCCACCTGTGGCATGGGGCCTTGGCCAGTGGCCTGCTTGCCATTCCTTAACACCAGCCCTGGCTTTTATATACAGAAAAATAGTTGCTGTGACACAGCTGGGCCATTTTTATAGTTTTTATAGCATGTTGGGGGCACTTCAGAAAAAAAAAGAAAAAAGGGTTGAGAACCTCTGGCTCAGAACCCTGGGCCAAATGCACAGCTACTAAGATTGCAAGCTCTGTGAGATAGGAGCCATCATAATGTTCTGTGTTCAGACCACAATAGGGCCCCAGTCCTTGAGCATACCTGGGGCTCTTGCTTTGCAATGAACTAGGCTGTCAAGGTAGCCTTTTAAAGTTAGAATAGTCTCTTCATGTTCGTGAATAGTTGTTTACTTGCATCATAAAACTAAATAGTCATATTCTGCTGACATACAACAGCCTTCCTTCTGACTCTCATGAACACAACACTCACAGCTTCTCCTTCTGAAAAGGCAGTTTTGCCTGGACTACTTGTTCCTCTGTTTGGAGAGTACCTAACTCTCCAAATCTCAATAGAAACAACAATATTGCAGAAAATGGCGAGAGCAATTCATCTAAGCTTGAGCTAAAAGCTCAGAAGATTAGAAATTTGATGGGGTTTTCTATTTTCATCCAGTTTCCCTTTCTTCTTCAGAGTGGAAGAAAGAAATGTTCCTTTATTGTTGTTCTTCATTAGAGAAGCAAAAGAGCCAGATCTTCATCTGAATTCTGATAGAGCAATGGTGATTGATACTAACTGAGAATCAGGCCATTTGATTTGAAACGTATTTGCTATCAGGGCATCTTTAAACTATTCACAGTATTAAACCAAAAATGTAAGTTTTTATTGGGGTAGAAAATAGGGAAATTACAGAACAACAGTAATCATACCACAGCAATGAAACCCAGAGAAATATTTACTTCATTTAACATCAGGTGCTGTATCTCACACAGCATATTATACAAGCAGAGCAAAACTTTGAAAGCATTTCTTTTAGTAGAATAATAAGATGATAAAGTAGGATAAAACATCATTATATTTAGAATTTCAAATGATCAAACATGCATTTATTTATCTCCTGAGAGTCTCTTCTTGCAGTATGCCAATATGTGGCTTGGGCAAATGTATTAGACAATTATTTGTCTTTATCCAGGGTCCGGACAACTGCATGAAGTGTGCCCACTATATAGATGGCCCTCACTGTGTTAAATCCTGCCCAGCCGGAGTTCTGGGTGAAAATGATACCTTAGTTTGGAAATACGCAGATGAAAATTCAGTGTGTCAGCTCTGTCATCTGAATTGTACCCGGGGGTAGGTAAAATAGTTTCTTACACAGAAATGGCAGGACTAAAGTATTTGTCTTGTGATTTTTTTCCTCACTGTAAAGGCATCCGATAAAAAAATTGAAAACTAAAACGTTATGAATTTGCAGGTAATGTAAGCGAAGTGCCGCTGTAGTGCTTCTAATCTGCAGAAAAGGCCAAAAAAAAGCAGAGAAAATGGTTTTAGCTGACTTAAAACAAGGTTGTTTTTAAAATTAGATTTTCTGGATTTTACAAATTTCCTACATTATGATTCACTTTTTTCCCCACCAGTTCAGTGCTTTGTCAGCAGTATTTGTCTGGAGCAATAGTGACATCTGGTGGGCTGAGAGATCATTTATAAACATGTATTTCTTGTGAATACTATATATGTCCCATTCCTTTAAGATTAATGTGATAGCATGAGTGGCTGTTCATGTATCTTTGAGTTTTTGGGAGCAAAACACCAACAGATTGTCTAAGTCATGTACTACATTTTAATGCTTCCAAGAGGTTTTATCTCTTTTCATATGCTAACAGCATAAGAACAGAAGAGCTGCCATACTGAGTCAGAGTGTGGTCCATTTTGCCCCATATCCTGTGTCCAACAGTGGGCCACACCAGAGTGTAACGGGGAGGGTGTACAGAACAGAGAAATTTCACCATTCCATCACCTGGGTTGGAATTTAGGGCCTGTCTGCCCCGTCAGTACAACTATGTGACAAGGCCCGGTGGCAAACACAGTTTGTGGTACAGTCATGGACTGTCTGAGATGTTAGCATAGTTCAGAGACCCAACTATACTGAGTCATGTATCGTACTGTCTTATAATAGACTATATCCTGGGGATAATAACATTGGAATTGGGTACCCTCATACATTTGTACTAGTGTGCTTACATTAAATGCAAAGAAATGAGGGACAAGGTTTGAAATTTAACTCTTGTCCTGCATTGTTTTCAAAGAATGCTCTCTCATTGGTTGTTTTTCCCCAAAGGGCTTTTCCTCTATAGTAGTGGAAATCTAACCTCAAATGCTCACATAAGTTAGCTAAAAGAAGTTTTATACACGGCACTATTCCCAGGCTCAGGTTGCCATTTGGCCTAAGTTTCAAGTCTTCCTCATGTCTTCATCGACCTCCCTGCTGTTTTTGACAAGGCATGAGCCCATACATTCATACCATATGATATATTAAGGCAGTGCATGAACACTAACGTTCAAATTCATCTCTGATTTGAGTGAGGTGGAGTACGTTTTCAGTTTGTTTGTTTGTTTGTATTACATTAGCTCCAAGGGGTCTCAACTGAGACTGGGGCACAGCCACTGCCCAAATACATAGTAAGAGACAGTCCATTCTCAAGGCTTTAGCATATGTTCTCCATTTTACTCTGGGTTTGTTTATTCATCATTTCTCTTTCTTTATACTTGCTTTAGAGGATTTTACCTTTGTTCAACTTTTCATAAGTCAAACAAAAAAAGGTTGCCATCCCTTATTCAGCCCAAATGGCTTTCACTTTCACCTTCCTCTCTAATGTCTTGGGAATTTTCCTGCACTAACTCTTTGGCCTGGTCTACAGTGGCGATGGAGGTTGACGTCACTTATGTCGATCTCCTAAAGCCTGCATATACACTGGCATGGTAGTTCCGTCAACTTAAAGTGTGGGAAAAGTCAACATAATAAAACCACCTCCACAAGTGGCGTAGCGCATAAATCAAATTTAATGGGTCGATTTTGCATCAGCGTAGACCGAGCATAATGTAATTCGATGTTAATGGCCTCCGGGAGGTATCCCATAATGCCTCGTTTTGACCACTCTGGACATTCACGCTCTGCTGTTAGGTGGCCACGCAAAGAGGAAATGGCCCCTCCCCTCACACCCTGGGAAAATTCGAATTTTCATTTCTTGTGCGGACAGTGTGGAGATAGCTTTGTAGCTGAACTCGTCATGGCTAGTACAAAGCCGAAATGCATTCCAGCATGGAGTCGACCAGAGGGCTTAGATCTCATCATTCTGTGGGGTGAGGAGTCCGCTCTGAGCCAGCAAAAGAAATTTGGACATTTATGGGAAGATATCCCCGGGCATGTTGGAGAAGAGGCACAACAGAGACGTGCAGCAGTGCCGTGTGAAGATCAAGGAGTTACGGCGGTCATACCAAAAAGCCAGGGAAGCTAACAGCCATCCTGGCTCCTTGCCCAAAACATGCCCCTTCTACGAGGAGCAGCATGCAATTCTCGGTGGTGATCCCACCATGGTGCCGCCCCATAGTATCGATACCTACGCTGGATCCCAGTCCAGGGACAATGATGAGGACTCTGTGGATTAGGAAGAGGACGAGGGGAGCAGGGTGCAGGAGAGCGGGGTGTCCGTTCTCCCAGACAGTCAGGACCTATTCCTGACCCCAGAGCTGTCCAGCAGCACCCAGCACAGCAAAAATGATCCCAGGAGAGGCACATCTGGTGAGGTTTTTTTTTTTCTTCTTCTTCTTAGCAGTTCTGTCCTTTTAAACATGGGGGAAAGGAGATTTATGGGGCTCAGCGGACTTTACTTGGGGGGTTACCCCCAGAACAGATTATTTATGTGCAGAGGTATGCCCCAAGAAACATCTGTTGATATCTCAAGGAAATTTTCATGTAGGTAATCTGTTATCCTTTGCACAAGATTTTGGGGGAGGGCAGCCTGGTTCCTTCCTCCATGGTAGGATACTTTGCTATGTCATGCTGCAATCAAGTGAGCCGGAATCATGGCAGAACACAGCATAGCAGCATAAGGGCGAGGCCCCCGCTGTACCCCGTACCCACCTGTGTGCAGCAAATCTTCCCTTTCCTCCTGCATTACCCTCAGGAGACTGATATCGCTCAGGGTCACCTAGGGAAGACGGTGCATGTTTAAGCTATACAGCCGATACCCTCTACCTCTCTAGTCCATTTTGTATTGTCCAACTGAGTCAGTTAAATAATTTTCCAAAGTTTTCAGATGAGACTATGAACCCGCTCTCGCTGTCCTCAGCTACACTGTGACTACCTCATCCCAAAACGGTCATATTAATTAAACTGTGGCGCCCAGTCAACCCTCTCACACAGGACATTTGAAATGAGATTTTGAGAGATAATTAATCCTCTCTATAGCAAAGAAAAGTGCCCTTGGCTCACCATATCTGTAATGGCACAGCGAGCTAACCCTACTGAGATGCTCAGAATGGAATGTGGGTCTGGCTTAGCCTTGTGTCCACTAAGGGGAGTATTTTATACATTGTTGCATTTGCTTCGGTTTTCTGGGCCTCCTGACAATGGCAACATTGTGAATTTCTGTTCGTTCTGTAGACATCTCGGCCTTGACACACCCCTCCCCCCTTTAGAGAAATGCTGCAGAAAGACCATCACAGATCAGAAAGAGGAAAGAGAAATTGTGGGATGACATACTTGGAGAGCTCATGAACGCCTCCATGGCCACTGAACCAGAACTCTGAGCGTGGCGATTGATCCTGTCCCAGAACATGGACATGGAGAATTGAAGAGCGATGCAGGAGCCTGAGAACAGTAGCCAGCAGGAGATGCTGTGGATCATGCATGAGCAGACAGACCTGCTCAGGCAGCTTGTGGAGCTTCAGGAGGATCGGCAGCTGGACAGAGTCCCACTGCAGCCCCTCCAGAATGCTCCTCCACCTATAGCTTTGCTGCCTTCCCCACCCCTAGGCGGTCTCAGTGGAGAATGGCCAGGCTGCAGTACGTGGTGCACTCCACCCTAGTGGAGGCAAGCAGAAAGCAGCAGCAACAACATGGACAGTTGTCCTGCAAGCAACCATGCTACCCCTTGAAACTGTGATTGAACAATTGGCCCACGCCCCAAATGTTCATAAATAAAAGTGTGCATCATTTTAGTACATGTCTCTTTATTAATTCATAGCTTGTTTGGGGAGGGTTTGGAGGGTACTGATATCGATGGTAGGGCGGATGGTAAGTAAGGGCACAAAACATACAGAAAACATTACCGCGTCTCATTGCAGAACCTGGTTTTCAATGCTTCCCAAAGGCGAAATGCTCCGTGGTTGGCTCTGAGTGTATTGCTGGCATCTGGCTGCTGAAAATTGGCAGCCAGTCTTTTTGCCTCCACAGCTCAACCCTGGGGGAACCTTTCCACCTTCACTTTACACACATTATGCAGAACACAGCACGCAGATATGACTGATGGGAGGTTCTTTTCACTCATGTCCAGTCTAGTAAGGAGACTTCTCCATCTGGCCTTTAAGCACCCAAACACACATTCCACCACCATTCTGCAAGTGCTTAGCCTGTTATTAAAACACTCCTTGTCGCTCTTAAGGTTCCTGGTGTAGGGCTTCATTAGCCAAGGGAGCAAGGGATAAGCAGGATCCCCCAGGATTACTATTGGCATTTCCACGTCCCTGATGTGAATTTTTTGGTCTGGGAAGAAAGTGCCCGTCTTCATGTTAGAGAACAGCCCTGAGTTCCTAAATATGCATGCATCATGCACCTTTCCAGACTACCCTACATAGCTGTCGATGAAACGACCCCTGTGATCCACAAGGGCCTGTAGCACCATGGAAAAGTACCCCTTGCGGTTTATGTACTCGGTCACTAGGTGGGCAGGTGCTAAGATAGGGACGTGCATGCCATCAATGGCCCCCCCCCACAGTTTGGGGACCCCATCGTGACAAAGCCGTCCACTATGTCCTGCACATTTCCCAAAGTCACTATCCTTCGTAGCAGAAGTCTATTGATGGCCCTGTACACTTAAATCATGGCAGTCCCCACTGTAGATTTATCGACTCTGAACAGATTCCCAATCAAGCGGTAAGAGTCGGGGGTTGTCAGCTTCCACAGAGCTTCTCCACCATCAGAGTTTGTATCAAGCAATTATTCACACGCTTCAGGGAGGGGTATATCTTCGCGCAAAGTTAGAGGAAAGTGGCCTTTCGCATACAAAAGTTCTGCAGCCACTGGTCATCATCCCACAGCTGCATAATGATGCAGTTGCACCAGACTGTGCTTGTTTCCTGGGACCAGAACCAGCACTCCACGGACTGCAGATGATGCGTTACTGACTTCAGCAATCGCAAATTGTTCCGCTTGATGTCTTGTAGCAGGGCAGCTTCGGTGCCATCACCGTTGCCTGTTCTCGCTCTCCTTTGAAAATACTCACGCATAAGCCGCAATGTATTTGTGACGCTCACAACAATAGTGCAGAGTCGCACTGACTCCATGTCTCCAAAGCAGTGGCCAGCGCATGGCACAAACAAACTGCGCAAAAACCCGTTTCCTGTTTGTTTGGGGCAAGACGGCTTTGCATCATGGGACAATGAAACTCATCCCAGCAGCCTCTGTGGCTAGGTACACTGTGGGATAGGAACCCACAGTGCACTGCTTTCAATGTCGACACAAGCGTGGTGAGTGTGGACGCATGAGCCCGGCGCAAGAAGTGGTGTGCATGCTCCAGCGACTTCTAAAAATCGGCGTGTGAAAGTCGATTTTTGGTAAGACAACTTTACTTTGCAGTGTAGACATAGCCATAGTCTCTGTTTCCAAGTACATCTGAGAAAGTACAGTTTGAATAGAGAGTAACTGCCCAAAGCCCTGGAATTAACCAGGTTATACCTCCAACAACTAATGAAACGCATTAACATGATTAATCTCTCAAACATGGGTGATTTGGATTTCCCTCATTATTTTCTCAGAGTCCTACAAGTAAATTTAATTGCGACTGGTGTAGTAGTGCAGCAAGAACTATAAAGAGAGAGAAGCATAAGTGTAATTAACAGTGATTCATTTCATCACTGATAGGTCCTCCCTACAAATTTAGTTACTAGTGATTTATAAATTCTGAGATCATTCATGTTAAATGCCCAAAAAGAATTTTTGCAGCCATTGCATTTGTGGGACATAGTTGCCTGTCATTTAGAATATTAATGGAAAAAGAAAGGACAGAGGAAAGGTCTTTTAAGACTTTAAAAAAGCCCTGTGGTTTCCCATCTAATTTATGACTGTGAGATAACCTGTGCTGTTACATTTTGAGTCTCCTCTGAAAGGCAATCTGTCATAACAATCTGGCTATATTACATCAAATTAGAAATGGTGGGTTGAGGAGAAAGTTGTTAAAATCTTGATGGAACTGGGAAATAGCTGTGTCTGCAACAGACAATTAATATTTATGCAGACAGATGAAAAATTGAGTTTCAGATAGCACCAGGTACATTCGTTTCAGGGACTAAGCTCAGCACTAATTTTATAGTAAGTGGATAGCAGAGAGATATTTCAGAGTACAACTGCTATTAGGTTCAGACTAATATGTATCTAAGATCCCCAGACAGTTTATAATACAAGGTCACATTTCTCATTTTAGTTTATGTAAGGAGTAGAGGAAAAATAATTCAAGAATGGAAAATGTGATATTTTAGATTTCATAAAACATAGGTTACTTCTCTTAGGTGTCATCGTAATTCCACATTAAAAAAGATGGTTATATTTAGACTGGGGTGGATATTTCTTATGTGCTGTGCTTCTCCTTTGACTTGTGAAATGAATCAGAAAATCACAGGGGATTTGAAAAGCACAATCAGATCCATCATTTTCCTCCCCAAACATCTTTTAACTTGATCTTGGTAGCCTTCATATTGATGGATTTGTATGGAGAACCAGACTAAAGGCCACAGATGAAAATCTACGCCCCTTTTTCAGCCTCTGGTTTCTAATCTAAGAAATGACTTTTTGGCTTTCAGACTATGGGTATTAAGGAGCATTTCCTTTGTTCAGAATAATACAGTCTGCACCCGGCAACTTCTTTAGAGATGGAAACCATTTGGAGGGTTGTTCAGAATGATGGGAGCATGGAAATTGAAATTTTGTAAAAGAAACGCTCTTCAGAAGATTATGCTGGTGGCCTGAAATAATAGGATTTATTTGCACGGCTACATCAGAAGAAGGAGTGTGATGCACCTTTTCACTTAAGTGTTCATTTAGAGCTGTTAGAGAGTGGTGGGGACTACAGCTTGCATCCTAAGCAAATGTTTTGTCAACTGACCTAAAAGAGAAGCTCTGTGCAATCTCATGCATGTTCTCTACATGCATAGATATCCCCTCAATCCTGCTCCATGCACACAGATTTGTTATGTTTAGTTATTCAACTGAACAAAGAAAACCATAACCAGATGAAGGACATTGGCAAAGGACACAGAGGCTTCAGGAACCAGCATGCAAAATACTTGAAGTGCATGCTGGACATCAAGATGCAAATTCTTACGTGGGAGCTCAATCCACTCACCAGACCTTTCTCACTCTGGGCCCTGTTGCACTGCATTGGCACTGAAAACACAAGAACAGATCAGAAAACCCTAAATAACCCCAAGAGAATGAGCAGTAACCCCTCTCCCTCCCCCAAAGGCTTAGAATAATTTATGGAATAAATTCTCCATCTCCACCTGCCATTTTAAAATCACTCTGACTCCTCGTTCCTACTAAGGGAATTCAGATCTGCACTCCTGACCCTGGCTTACTCCTTATCCCCTGCTTGACATACCCTGAGTCTGCTTTGAAATGATGTATTTTCTGTAAGAGAGGGACGCAGAAGCCCCAGACTGGACTCAACTCTTCTCCTTGCTCAGCTCCGTTTTTCAGAAATGATGCAAGTGTTCCTACTGTGCTGTCCTGTCCTGAGTGGATACCACAAAGACCACAGTTCCCAAGAGGGACACACATCTTACTACTCAGTAGTTGTTCTGGGAATGTTTTCTGCATCACATGCTCTGCCGCTTCCAGTTGGAACTTGACTCACATACGGTCGTATTTTCATCTTCAAATTGTAGCTCCAGTGCGCAGTGTATGCTGCATACCAAAGAGAATTTAAGGCACCCAGAAAGTGATGCATATTTAAACTAATACACAGGGTGAAATGACTGATTCATGGGAGGATTCCACATACTACTGTGCTCTGGCATATATGTTTTAGCATAAATCTACTAAATGTCAATAATGCCAGATATTAGAGCTTCAATAAAAAATACCATGAATTCTTACAAGAATAGTGCACACAGTGTTAGAATAGTGCAACCAAACACCAATCACTGATGAGATGTTTGCTAGTTATATTTTTCATATACCTAGAAGACCTGAGGACTGATGTCCTTTACTGATCCATGAAACACATACTGCACAGCGTGGTAAGCAGCAGTTCAGGTTTTTCCTCATAGATGCATGCCTTGTATGAAGGATCACCCCTAGTCAGAGGTTAGTTCTGTCTCCAGACATATTCAGTCCTTTGCCTCCCCTTTAACAAAAGGGCCGACCCGTTGCCCGCTCAGAGCAAGATCACTAAGTCCTTTCACACAGGCCACCAAACAGCTGTCTCTTTGTGATCAGTTGTTTTGTGCGCCCCCAGGGTATGGATGATCAAGTCAGCTCTTTTGAAGTTGTTGAATAAGGCAGCACTTGTAGAGACTTCAGAGGTATTGGAAAACATGAGTTGGAGGTTTCACGATGCATTCAAATAATGTGCATATATGCCTTGCCTGTATTCTTCCTTGTTCGTAGATCGGCATTCATTAGTTGTCCTTTCAATTGAATATATTGCCTGGGAACCCTGATTCTGCAGCAAAGCTTTCAAAATAATACTTCCAAAAATGTTTTTAATTATTAATCAGAATGTTAATATTCAGACAGCTTTTAAAAAAGGTCAGTTGTGAATGACAATGCAGTTACTCCAGAGTATGTGAGCGTATGACCTAGCACTAATATGTATACTTGTAATTATTGTTTTTACAGGTGCAAAGGACCAGGTCTTGAAGGCTGTCCATTAGGGTAATTATTGCATTCCTTACAATTCATGATATAGTTGGCCTTCCCGTGGCCACGTCTGCCCAGGTGCCCTGAGCCCCACTCCCATACTGGTCTGTAGTGCCATTCCACACAGGGGAATCTCCTCCACCTAGAGGATTGGGACAGAGCCTGAGGGCTCTGGTTTCTAACAAGACTCTCTCCTTCCTCCTCCCCTTCCTAGCTCCTGCTCTGTAGTGGTGTGTAGCTGTCTCCCCTCCTTCCCCCAGTCACTCATCCCCTAGATGAACAGGCACAGGGACAAATCTGGGACAGATTCTGTGGGGGAGGCCAGAGGGGAAAAATCTCCTAGGATGGGCCAAGGAGGCCTGAGCGCAACTCTCGGCTCAGCCAGAGGCGGCTTCCTTGCTGCCATCTAGGCTGGAGCAGCCGAGAGGGGCAGGACAGGGCAGGGGCCTACCTGTGGCTTGGGTTCTGGGTGTCCTGGCTCCCGTTTGCCATCAGGCTGCGGAAGGCAACATATCGCGGGGAGGGAGCAGGATTGTGCAGCCATAGGTGCTGGAACTAGGGGTGCTGCCGCAGCCCCTGGCTTGAAGTGGTTTTCATCATGCACAGGGTTGACGGTTTGGTTCAATGGCTCTCTCAGCCCTCCCACCATACAAGTCGCTCCAGCACCCCTGCGTGCAGCCCCTGGCAGCCGGCCTGAGTTCACAGTGGTGGCGGCAGCAGCAGCAGGAGAAGCAGCTCCACAGCCCTGTGCCTCCCAAACCCCCCACGGCCGGGCGGGCATGGCAGCTTCCCTCCCTCACATTAGACCCTGGCAGCTGCACCGCACCCTGGGGAGCCAAAAGAGCTGCTGCTGCGCTTGCTGAGGCAAATTAACACCCTCTTGACCACGGCACTTGAGTGGTCCCTCACGTCACCCACCTGTAAGGCCAGCCTTGTCTGGAACTCCTGTTACTGTCGTGGGGAGATCAGTATATGTGAAGGGCATAGTTTCTGAGGTGAGATCCTTCGTGAGGATGTGGGAGCAGAAATCTGTCCTTATTTTGTATTGAAATGACTATTTTAAAGTCCCCAAGACAGAAAAAGCATGTAAATCACCATCCAGCGTGGGGCTTACTATACAGTGCCTCTTCAAAACTCTCTTAAACCTGTTGGAGTGGATACAGTGATGTACAGAGAGTGAAAATAATCGTTCACAAATCCTAGACTAACATGAGAAATACATGAGTTTGGCTGATTAAGCCCGAAGCACACTTTATGGTTTTGATAACTTTTAAAATCCTGAACAGTAAAAGGCTGGAGGAAAGGAATCAAGAGGTTAAATACCTCCCCTAGACTAGGTAAAAAATTTTCTAATGAAGCTTTTTCATTGAAGAATGAAATGTCAAGCAAAAACTGTTGACTTTTTTTCAAAAATTCTCATTTTTTTACAACGTTTACTCTGTTTTCAGTGAATGAAAACGTTAAATGTTTTCTGTAATGGTTTATTGAAAGCATTTGGAAAAAAATAAAAATTGTTTCAAACCTGCAACTGAATTTTGAAGCTTTAGAAAAAAAACAAACAACCAGCTTTGCATAAAGAACCACCAACACTGAATGAAAAAACTATATAATATTGACACCCACATCATTTGAACATAGGTAGACCAAAATGAAACTGAAGCCTGAAGCTATAGATTGACCACATTTCTAATATGGAATGCTGTATTAAAAATAGACCGTTGGTTATTTCTTATACCAAAACAGACTTCTTTCCCCTTCTATTTTGTCTTCTAGATCCAAAATACCATCCATTGCAACTGGTATTATTGGAAGTATCCTTTGTTTGGTTGTGATAGCCTTGGGCATAGGACTTTACATGCGCAGACGCCACATTGTTAGAAAGCGTACATTGCGCAGGCTGCTTCAGGAAAGAGAGGTAGGTGTTCTAAATATTTTGACTAACTTTATTGGTATGCCACAGCGTCTCAGAAAGAGATGTTTTATTGGGTCAAAGTACAGGGACTATGACCTCCCCCAGCACAGAAATAAAGTACAATATTACCTGCTTTTTGGTTTAAGAGGACTTTTTTTGGATAACATGTTATCTGCAGTTCTACTCTGAAAAGTGATTGTGTAAATATGGCAACATATTTAGAGCCCTGCAAATCTGCAGATATCCACGTTATACCACAGATACGGATATCTGCAGACCGTTTTTGCAGATCATGGATGAATGCGGATCCAAATTTTATATCTAAAGCACTGCAAATCTGCAGATATCCGAGGATCATTTTTGCAGATTGTGGATACAAATTTTGTATCCATGCAGGGCTCTAGCTATATTACTTAATCTCACACCTGATCTCGGGGGGTAAAAATTGCAGTAGCTCATAGGTGAGTTAGGTGCCTAATTTCCACTGAAAGTTATTGGGTATTTGGCTTCTGAGTCTCTGACGTGCTTTTAAAATTTTTACCCTGTATTGTGTCTGGTCTGCTGACTCTAGTGACAAAAATAAGGGGTTTTGTCTGTTTTACTACTCATTACTCCTGTTAGGGGTGCAGAGCCAACACAGCTCTGGGACACTAAGCTGGATTCTGTTTGGTGCACACATCCTGAACAGAATTTTATGGACTGAGGCAACGCTACCTTCAGTTGCCCCTGTTCCACTTGGAAGTCATTTTCTGGAGTACCACTGCTCATTAAACTTGAATTTCTCAATAGTGAAAACCAGAAGTCTTTTATTGTACTGTTGGCTACAGGATGCTCAGTGCAGAGAGTGATAAACTGAGAGCTTACTCATACCAACCACTTCACATGGACGACAATGTCATCCTGAACATAGAAATCTCCACTGAAAGCCATTGCAAGGCAATCTGTTCACCATGCTGGATGAGAACTGGGTTTTCATGCTTCTTTTTCTAAACATTATACACTCCATGGTCTGGACTTCATGTGGTTTATAGTATCATCCTCTGGGTAATTTACATGCACCAAAATGCATTATCCAGGATCAAAACAAATTAGGTTTGACACATCCCTTTCTCGTTCCAGTCCAGTTTTAATAAGCTACTAGCAAATTGTATTCACAGTTCTGTTGAAGGCCCTGCTTCCCTCACTAGCTTTTATAAAGTTAAGTGATAAAAGTCCTGAAGCTCTTTTAGAATATATGGTAATTAAACTGGTCCACATTATGCACAAGTTTTAAGGGTATAAATTTTACATCCTACAATGAACAATAACATCTTTCTACTTGCTTTTAAAATTTCAGTTGCCATGCGAGATCACATTCTGCTCTCACTTATGCTATGTAAATCTGGAGTAAAAATTCTGTGGATTCATTCTTGTCTCATTTACAGAGATGTAAATCTGGAGTAATTCCACTGAAGTCATAAACTCTGGAGATGGTCCAGATTTTCCTTGCTGTAAATCAGAACAAAATTTGCCCCATGTATACTTCATAGGGGACAAAATTTGCATTATTAGAAACAGTTTTTGCTCGGTTTCAATAGTGTGTGCTCCTTGCTTTCCTCCTCTACAGTATAGCCTTCTAAATTCCAATTCCTTTGTATGCAATAGCTTGTTGAACCTCTGACACCCAGTGGTGAGGCGCCAAATCAAGCTCTTCTGAGGATTCTAAAGGAAACAGAATTTAAAAAGGTCAAAGTTCTAGGCTCTGGAGCTTTTGGTACTGTTTATAAGGTAAGACCACCATGTTTTTCTCATGACACACACACACACACAAAGCCATCTAAACAGTGCATGCACAGGAAGTTGAAAACAGTTTTTTGTCTGATTTTTTTCAAATCATCTTTAGCTTGGACCCAGTAAGGTAGGTTACAGAAAAGCAACTGGATCTTTTCTGTAGTATTGTTCTTGTGCAAAATGGTTCCCCCGTCCTCCCATCTAAACCCACACCTACCCGTTATTCCTCTTCCTCTAAAGCATATCTCTCAAAAAGACTTCTCAGTGAGGAAGCTTCAGGTTGTTTTACATTATTTGGTACAGAAATGTAAAATATACATTTAGTTATCAAATTTAAGTTTAGACGCTTGTGGGAAGATTTTCAAATGTGCCTAAGAAATTTAGGAACAGAAATCTCATTGTTTTTCAATACCTCTCATGCTCTTAAATCCTTTTCTTGCTTTTGAAGATCTCCCCTTTTAACCCCCAACACCCCTCTGCCTAAATGACCTTCTAATGCTATAGATGGTGAAAAAGAAAAAGAAACCATTAATTTACTTCTCATAATATATATATTAAGGACTAGATCATTGTATAACCCTTGGAGCAGGCTGGCTGACATTTAGTTTCATGTGAGAAAATCCTGATTCCCATCATCCAGCAGCTTATAAATCAGAAGTGACACAATAATTAATGTAGTGAAAAACAAGTTCAGCAAAGACTAATAATGTCCAATTATGTCCAAGTTGCATTTACAGTTGCCATGTTTTTAGCACTAATTACATATGTGTGCACAGATATTGCCATTTATGCATCTTCTGAGCTCTTTGCACATGTGACTCAAGGTAACTGTATGTGCATGCATTTGAAAATCAGGCCCACAAGATTGAGACAGATGCCATTCTATTAACAGGATTCTATTCAACACTCACGAGAGAAGGGACTGCTATATTCCTTCTTTGTTCAGCCTCCCCTAGTTATTGCCTGGAATGTTTCAGTCTGGTCTGAAAACACTGTACATGTTAATGTAAAAACATGCATGTGAAATTATCTTGATGATAGTGAATCATCAGGATAAAGGACTAAGGTAACCTTTCTTCTTATTTTATAGGGGCTCTGGATTCCAGAAGGAGAGAAGGTTAAAATTCCTGTTGCGATTAAGGAATTGAGGGAGGCTACATCCCCAAAAGCCAACAAGGAAATACTTGATGTGAGCTTTTATCTTTATTTTGTATTATTAAAGCCTTGTTGATAGTCTTAATGTTTGTGTTTTGTTGGGAGGAAAAATGAGAGAGAGATGGGTCCCTTAAATACATGTAGCATTGATGACACTTGTTTTTCATTTATATCAGGTGCAAAAGGCAGCTTTAGCCTTTGAAGGACTGATTGTTGTATTAAGGGTTTCAGATTGCCAGGTTTAGTAACCTGGTGTGGAGAAAAGACCAAGATAACGGTATATAAATATTTGAAGGATGTATACATATTGGAAAAAATAAATAAAGAATGGGAAGTTCTTGCTTTCCTGCTCCCATTGAAGTCAATGGAGGGGGAGGGGTTCCCATTGACTTTAGTTGGAGCAGAGTTAGACCAAAGGCAGAACATTTTTTTGAAAATCCTACCTTGGCATGGTACAAGCAACAATGAAATGAAATTTTAAAAAGGCAGATTGAGATTGATTATCCACAGAACCATTCGAACAGTGATATCTGGTAGACAATGGGAAAAACCTCCCAAGAGAAAGTGTGGAAGCCTAGTCACCTGAGATGTTTGAAATAAGAGTGGACAAAGATAATACTGTGACACAATGTCTCCGGCTGCTCTCCCAACTCCTCAGAGCTTTAAAGCCATTACAGGATCTAGCCCTAAGCAATGTTAAGCGATTTTATTAGCAGCAGAATAGTTTTTGGCATTTTAAAATGGAATGAAAATGACAGTATTTTAGGCTGATAATCCACACTGTGCCTGCTGTGTGTCCTCTGAAAAACAGTGTCATTTTGAGATACAGCAGTTACCATTAAAAGATCAACAGCTGCTGACAGCTGCTGCGTCCTTATCTGGGCCAGCCAAGCCCTCTGTTCTGTAGCCATTGAGCAGCTTTGCAGCCCCTCTGTATGGTTGATCTGTGGGCAGTGTTGCATTTCCTTTGTCTGCCACGGACCCCTTTCTGCATAGGTCATTTTTCTAACATTTGTGGTACGCCAGGCCCCCGTTCTGGTGCTCACCCACTAGCGACAGTCTCTGTAGGCTGTGGGGCCTAAGGTAGACCCAGCCCAGTCTGGGTAAATCTCTAGGTTTTCCCCTCTTCATTGGTCCTTCCCCCGGGCAAGCAGGTGCAGGCCTCACTATGGCCTGAGGGTTGTCTCCCCATCCTCCTGGGGAGGGCAGCTAGCCCGTTGGGCTGGTGGCCCGGGGGGGTACCTGTTCTCCCTGTAGGCTGGGAACCAGGACCAGGGTCTCCTCTGCTCTGCTTCTCTAACAGTAGGAAACTCTGACTCCAATTCACTTTCTAAGAGCTCCTTCATCTCCTCCTCACTCTGCTACCTACCCCCTGCCTGCTTGCACTGGAGGCTTTTAAGTGTTTGGGGTGGGGCTTCTTGATTGGCCCCAGGTGGCCTAATTAGTTAAGCAGCCCCAGGTGGCCTAATTGCCTAATCAGCCCCAGGTGAAACCTCTTTCCTGCCTGTAGGGAAGAGGGCTTTAAGCATTCTAGGGCTCACATATCGGCCCTGAAGTACCCTGCCATAGCCATCTGGCTTGACTTTACCACACATTGTACACAGGGACCTTGATCTGGTGCCCAGGTGTGAGTTAGAACAGTGAGATTAAGGCAGAGACCATCTCTTTGTTCTGTATTTGTACAGTGCATAGCACAGCAGGGTCCTGGTACGGGACTGGGGCTCCTACATGCTACAGTAATAAAAATCATAACAATAACAATAGTAGCTAATGCTCTTTGGAGCTTGACATTTCAGGGTTCTATTGGGTTAAATGTATAGTTACACAGTACTAAATTAAATGTAAAAAATATATATCTGTCTGGCTCATGTGCCACAGAAACTGAAAAATCATCTGGCTTTGTGAACAGATCCAAGGACCACAGAAGGCAGTTGAATTTCATTTTCTTTCTTGGATCTAGCCCATAATTTAAAAAAAAAGAGGGAAAATGAATTCAACTCTTAATGTGCTTGGACAGGACAGACACTCAGTGACTCAGAAGTAGAGCTGGTCCATGTCTGGATCCCTTCCCAAACCCCAGAAGCTATCTTCACCAGCCTGGAAGGAGAGGTACAATGAACTTGGTTTAGATCTAGTACGGAAAATCTCACACACTGAGCAGAAGGAAACAGGGTCATAGACTGTGAGTCTGGGTCACAGTCTGCCTCTTAGGGCTATTCCAGGGGCTGCACAACAATGTATAGCTTCTTGCTTGCGGGTCAAGTTATATATGTATTTTAAATATACAAATATGCATGTATATGCTGTAAATATCCATGAGTGATGAAATATACGTATGTTTACCATGAATGAACTATAAGCCCAGATCCTTGAGCTCAGGGAACAGTCCAGTATGGAAGCAGATCTGAACTTTGCTGTTTGAGTCTAACTAATACACATGCACTCACCCACTTTGTTTCAGCCAAAAAATGTTATATTAAAAGAACATGAAGATTGCAAAGATAAGCAAAAGTTAGAAAATGCTAGTATAATATTTTGCCCATTTGTGCATGCATTATGGTGCAGTCTTTAATTACGTCAGTGATACGCAGGCCTGGTCTACACTGCTGCCGTACGTTCAGCGACGTACTGAAACTTGCATATCTCCCATCAGTTTACTAATGTTCCCTTACTGCGGCATTTCCACTGCATTGCGTCAGCAGGAGACGCCCGTCATTCAACATAGTGTTACTCTTTTCAGGGCAGTGGATTTACTGTGTCAGCTGGAGAGCCTTTCCGGGATCGATTGTGTGGGTCTCCACTGCCTGTTCAATCGATCCGACGGTGTCGATCTGTGGAGTCTGATGCAACCCTGGCAGTGTAGACATACCCTTTGAACTCAGTGGTTCAGGAGCCAAATTAGTAATCAACATTACCCGAAAGACCCACAATAGTGTGAATGACAGGGGAAATATTTAGTTTATATATATATATATATATATATATATATATATTATTACAGCAAATAAGTTAATAACTTAATGCAAATTGATAACTTAATTGGTTAATAATCTAGTAAAAGCATCCAATTGGTTAATAACTTTGACTGGTTAATAATGAAATCACCCAGTATTTTAATATCATGTGCTACAAAGAGCCACAGGAGATGCATTAGAGAGCCACTTGCGACTCGAGAGCCACAGTCTGAGTATCGCTGAGTTACATGACCACATGCTATTTGCATGAGTTGTACTAAGCCCCTGGGCTGGAGCACGCTCTGTGGGACTGGTGTGTGCATATTTGGGTCAACATATACCTAGATTTGAGAGGCTGAACGTGTTCACAGTAGCTGGACACGTCAGGGAATTTAGCTTCCAAACTCTTAATGAGTATCTACTGAGCACATGTGAACTGTGATGTTTTAGAAGCTTATAATTTGGCTAATCTGGGCATATATTCACAGGAGTGACAAAAGGCATTGGCACCATGTTAATTCCTCTGCCAGATTTCAAGGTCCTGTCCATGTCCAAAACCATGGAGGTGCTAAACCTTCTCCATGAAATAATTGCAACTGCAAGCATTCATTTAGCATGGGCAAAACAGTATATGTTCCTTACCCTGAGTCTCAAAAGTGACTGAACTGTTTTAGCTGAAACTTTCATTAACAAGAATAGCAGCAAAAATCAGTCTGAGGCTGACACCTGGCCTGGAAATTTACAATTTAAATGGTTAATGTTTGGCAAAATGATAAGCAAGTGAAAACATGGTCTCACAGAGGAAGTATTGGGCAACCTTAGCTATGGACGACCTACAATAAACCTTTGAATCCTCATTTCATCCTAGAAAAACAACTTTCTCTTACACACATATCGCAGTGCGTCAATATGGCACATCATATTATACCTATGCTGTTGAAATACAAAAGAAAAGGTGTCAGGACCAATGTGTCAAACAAAAATCCCTGCTGATTTTAGTTGTTTTACTAAAAGCTGGCTGTGGGTTTACAAACATCATCCATGTATTTGCTGTCTGACAGGCAGGCACAAACAAAGGATGCAACCATAATCAACCTCCTGATGCCGAAAAACCTATGGCAAAAGGAAAACTCACTGATATTCCCCTCATGAAGTTTTCTCCAGAGGATTTGAGTGGGCAGGGTTTTCTCCCTGTCCTAAACCAATTGAAATAGTAGAGGGTTTGACCCCTAAACTGAATGGAACTCAGGAAAAACACAAGCACTTAGACCATGTGCCTCCAAATTTGCTATGAAACCCTCCAGCTGCTTTTCCCACCTCCCTGAGGCACAATTGCATGACCTCCCCAAGATGGCAACCTCCAGATTGCCTGTAAAGGACAGTTTCATAGCATAGAGGGGTTCTGTACAGAAGAAAGTTAATGCAGTTTTACCTTTCCTACAGATTTCTCTACATGATGAGGACGGTGCAAGGCCCCCATTCTGAGCCCTGCACATCCCTTTTACCCCTCTCATGGATCCCTTGACCCACAAAGGGCTTTTTGCAAATTCTGGGGCAAGTGAGACAGAGGTCCTCCTCACCTTTTTATGGCCAAAGATAGAAACACAGTTTAGGGAACAACATGGCCTTTGTGTCCATGTGCCTCAGTGTACATGCATGCATGCACAGGCCCACACACATGTGTATGTGTATTTTAAACATCTATATCTCATGAATATGTCAATATTTTTTTAGCCCTTATTTAATAACAGAAATAAAAAAGGACATTAAAAACTGATGTAAAGAGTTATGGAGAGAGTAATGCAAACTTGACAAAAGCTGCCTTGGACTTAATTGTACCAAATTCATGTAGAGTGAAGGAAAGGTTAATTAATGAGCCAAAATTATTGCATTGGCATTCAGCAGATCAAGCTATTCCCATGGCAAGACAGTAGATGCGTAGCATGTGTGCTCTTCTGAGATATCAAAGTACTATTTTTTTTTAAACAAAAGTTCAGATCTCTCCACATGATCTTTTTTTCTTTTTCTCAGTGAAGTTGGACTCTTAGCAAGCGGTTCTTGCCATTTTTAGCCCTGTTTACTTTTTAGATGACCTAGTTGATGGAATTCATTCCACATCTTACACGAAAAGAAAAGATACAAAGGAGATGGAAGCAGAGAGAGAGAGAAATAAACAGAGTTTCAAAAAGATTTTACTCAACAACAGTCTTCAAGGTCACTGATCGCTTGGAGATAGTGGCTAATTAATAAGAACTTTCTGTAAGAAGAATGGCTAGGTATTCAGCATGTAAAACAGCATTTGTTCATATAATCCAGTTTGTTCTCCAGCCACAACTCCCGTTGGCTTTATTAGGGCAGGACTAATTCAGGAGATTGTTACTGAATACCAAGCATAGTTGGAGTGGGTCAGAGTGTACCTCAGAAATTTCCAAGATAAATAATTGAAACAAAGACTTGCTTTAATTTAGTAAAATATTTAAAGGGACCTATGACTGCACAATGGTTCCATTATACTTTCTTCAAAGAGGCTATGGCCTATTTTACTTTGCAGTAACAGATTTAATAAGCAGTGTCAAATCCTGGAAGAACTCCATACTCTGTGTGGCCCATACACCCACTCCACACATTCAGTTCCCAATTTCCCAGTCTTGAGGTCTGCTCCTTGTAGGCTGTGTAGCAGATGGGCAGTGAGAACAGCTCTGTTTGCAGATTTTTCACCCAGCTAAAATTAATTCAATATGAATCTGAGTCTGAACAGGAAATAGTACAAGAAACAGACTTTCTTTATTGCTATGGTTCTATGGTTTTTAGGCCCTTTGGGATAAACATAATTGAGTCTCTATTCATATGGAAACATCTTATAGAATGTGTGATTCCTATATACGTTTCTCTGAAAACCTGTATAACTTAAGAGAGAATGACATGCTTTTCCTAAAATTTTTAAACCATGTAAAATTTAATTGGCAATTATATCCCTGATCTAGAATTCTATAGATTAGTTTCAGTATTTTGTTGTAATTCTTTATCCAGTTCTGTAGAAGTCCTCTGTAATCCTGCTGTCCAGAAACCCTTTGTAGAGGGCAGCCTGAGGGTGGGTTATGTATAAAACAAGAAACAGAGTTATCCCTCAAAGCTGTCCACTGAACGTCGCTATCTCAGTATGATGCAATAAATATCATGTGTCAGTAACACGTATTTTAGGCTGGCGATGTGGAATAGTAATGCAGTGGACAGAGGAAAATATTGCTCATGGATATTAGACTTTTTTAATGTCATTGCTTAAATGTGTGTGTAACAATAGTCCACTGCCAGACTCACAACTACGTGACATTTGTCAAAAGCCTGTTAGATGATGATTAAACCGCTATCATACTGCATTTCTAAAGCCTTTCTAAGAGCAGATCTTTTCCTACCTCCACCAGAGAAGTGTCTTGACTTTCTTTGTTTGGTTTTCTTGCTTGCCCTGGGCTTCTATCCTAACACTGACCTGTCAAGGGATGATTAGTTGATGTCTGATGTTATTCCAGATGCAGATTTGAATGCTGACCTAAGTTCACTAGATGGAAAATTTCCCACTTAGTTATGTATTAACTTCCAGTGTCATAAAAAGAATAACCAGAAGCAATATCCTGTAGATCAGGAGCAAACACAAGTAAAAATAGGCACCACTAAACATTAAATCTGATTTTTCCTATGAGCCTTCATATCTGAGGGCACAACTTTGTGCTTGCAGTTCATAGTGGGTGTAAAAATGAGCTGGTAAAAAATGGAGGGCCCTATTTAAAGACCCAAAGATGCTCTGAGGACAGGAGTTGGCGGGCGGGGAACCTTAGATTGGCAGTTAATTTAACGCCATGTTTAGCCATTGCATGCACAAAACCATGACAGTTATTTATTTTTGGCATGGTCGTGTAATGGATACAGTCACTCTCACATTTCTGAAAACCAGCCCTAAAGTTCTATCTGATTACAAGGCTGCTCTGACAGAAGGCTGATTTTATCCTGGCTCCCAATTGTATAAAATGCATTATAAACACCTCCCTTATATTGCTCATGTTGCCTTAACATATAAAACAGCTTTACTAATCAGGACCAAGATTTTGAGAAATGGTTGCTTAAAATTAGGTGCCTAAATCTTCCTTTAGGCTGGTAACTGTGTTTTCTAATTTTCAAAAGTGCTGGGCCCCTAACAGGTCCCATTGAATTTGAAATTATTAATCCTTTTAGCCTCCTATTTTTGTCTCTGGTGCCATTGTAAATGGTGTTTCAACATTCAGATTCAGGACCTCTCAGTGCAGCAGGAAATATACATTATCACAGTATATGACACACAACATTTTACAAAAAGGTTCAGTAACCAGGAAAGTGCCATTTTGGCAGGGGTGAGGGGGAAGAGGAGAGAGTTGGGTTGTTTTTTTTCCCCCTCTTGCATCAAAATATTTCTATTATCCAGGAGGGCTGTTTCAAGATGTCTTTTCTTTTGCTGCTCAGGAAGCTTATGTGATGGCTAGCGTTGACAATCCCCATGTGTGCCGCCTGCTGGGAATCTGCCTTACTTCTACCGTCCAGCTCATCACACAGCTTATGCCTTATGGCTGCCTCCTTGACTACATCCGAGAGCACAAGGACAACATTGGCTCCCAGTACCTTCTCAACTGGTGTGTGCAGATTGCAAAGGTAAATTAACAGCAGCACAATCCATGCAAAACTCTGATCATAACCAGACCCAAGAGATCTGAAAGGATGTAATCTAGCTGTCTCTCTAAGTCTTTATATTACATCAATCCATATGGTAGAAAGGCATGTTATATTTGATATTAAAGATAACACTTTGTCTTTGTTTAGTGCTTTAGATTTTCAAATCACTGTGCAAATATTAACTAATTCTGAGCCCATTTGTGCATGGTTTAGTGTTATCTCCAATGTACAAGTGATGAAACTGTTGCACAGAGCAACTAAATGACTTACCCAAAGGCATGCAATGAATCAGTGGCAGAAATGGGACTAGAACATGTCCGTTCTCGTCCGTCTGTCCTGGGTGATAACATGCTCCTTCACCAACAATCCGTAAACGGTTACTCCGAAACGCTATTTCTGTGGTGTTGCGTCACGGGGCAAATCAACTACGCACACTCTTTTGCCTTGGAGAGGCAATGCCTTGGAGAGGAATGCCCTAATTCTGTAGACTTCAGAGGACTGGTGATCGAATGCAGAGCCTCCTGTTGCTAAAACACCAGCGCATTCTGATGCTAGATGGTTGTGACTGAAAGACATTACCACTAGGTGATTTCACTGTAGCTTGTGTGCAATGAGTTGGTGTCCTTAGCCCAGTTCCAGTGGACATGTATCCATGTAACAAAACCACTATCCCATTTGGCACACATTAACACGAGCTTGCTGTCAGACTCCGCACAGAGACAACGGAGGAAAGACAGCCTGGAGACTGAATGGTACTCTTTAGCCCTTTGGAGTAATCCTCCATATTTGAGCTGTGCCACTGTGGCAGGGCAGCAGAGGGATCATTGCACTGCCCCTACCTGTGCTCTCCCTTTTCTTTGTAGAAGCAGAGAAGGTCTTTCTCCAGGGCTGTCCCTTCTACACCTCACAAGTACGAGGTTACTTACAAATTTGAAATGTTCAGTGGTCGTAGCCGTTTACAAGGAGTCGCTGCCTCTGTAGTTTCAGTGTACACCTTGACAAACTTAATTAGCTTGGGAGGGACAGAAGAGATGTCTGTGGATAAAAATGGGAAGGACTGCCCAAAGAAGCAGGAGGAAATACAATAACGTGGAGATTCCCTGTGCTTACAAAAGGAGAATACCAGTCGAATCAGTACTATCTCTCAAGCCTGTAGAAGCTTGCATCTGCTGTGTTAATAGTTCATAGTGGGTCATTTACAGCAGTGACTGTATATTCATGTATCCCTTTATCATGCCTCTGTATATTCTTAACCCGATTATTCCAAAGAATGTTGAGAAAATAGCTGGAGTTACAGTTAATGTAAAATCCGTGCATAGTAGAGCAACTCAACATGGCACAGTTTTATAAGCTTGAGCAAGGACTGCACAGAGCATGCAATGGATCACTAGAAATTAAACAAACATTGTTTAGGAGAAAAAGCCAGCAAGATTTATTGGCTCATTGATGGCATGTGCTATGTCATGATCTTACAGTGAGTCCTGAGATGTTCTTTAAATAGAGCTTTATCTTCATAAATTATTCTGTCCCATGTAATGCAGATTTATAGACCTGATTAAATAACTAAGTAAATAAAACTAAGCTACTGCAGCTCACTCAAAAGAAGAAAATTGTGAGGGGCAAAACAGGTCTTATCTTGAGGTAGGTCAAGGTAATTTTGTTGGAATCTAAGCCAGCATTTTCCTTTCTTTATTCAAATTTCTATAAAAGAAATAAAAGGGTTGGCCTTGGGAGAAAATAGTGGTTGAAAGTCTAGAGTGAGGCAGAGGGGAGCAGACAGATGGGGTCATGGGAAGCACATAACCCTTCCATCTTCTTTTTCTAAATCCCTGTATTATGGCAATTGCTAGCTGTATCTATTTTTAAGGTTGGAGAATAGTTTCTATTATAACTTCCCATTTACACTATGTGATGCATCCACCTTTTGGACTGACTGTTTCTATGTTTGGTTCAATTCCAAGGTGATTTTTTTGGAAAGCAAAACCCCTTTAGCCATTTTAAGGTGCAGGAGGATGAGTTATGCTGTTTTAAAATATCCTTGCAACATGGGTAATAGGGAGGAGGTTGGAGGGAAGGAGTTAAGGGGAGGAAGCAGTAGATGCAGTTTCTGTTCATTCTGAGTGACACTAACAATTTCTAAGGCCCGGTCTACACTTACCTTGGCGATTCGGCAGCAGTCGACAGGAGATAAGCAAGTGATGTAAATCACTTGCGTATCTCCCGTCGACTTTGCAGTGTCTCCTCCGCGCGGCGTCCATACTGCGCTGCGTAGAAGGGAACAGCGCTCCCTTCAACGCAGCGCTACTCCACTTACGGGGGTGGTTTTCCTGCGTCACTTCCTGGATCAACTGAGCGCGTCTATACAGATCGCTTAGTTGATCCAGAGCAATCGATGTGATGGCAGCAAATTTGTGTAGACCCAGCCTAAGATGCTCCGGTCCCTGTGATCCTCTGGTTGCACTATATTCATTTCCGTAATACCAATTTTTAAATTAACCAGAACATATTGCACACTTCTTATTAATACCTTGAGACCTTGTACACACTCCAAGTTTACTTGGATGTGGTTCATTTTTGAAAAACATGCGGAAGCCTTCAGAGATGTATCCACAAAACACATAGCTCCTTTTCCCTCTAAGATTTTTGTCATGTACTGCACATAACACAGTAAATAAACTTTATTCCATGTATCATGCAAACCACCCCATTTCTAGTCTGTCTAATTTTAAACTGAATATGGCTTCTTCCTGATTTTTGCCACATTAGGAGATTTTATTTCCTAAATACATTTCCCGTCTTCTCCATCAGTAATTTCTCAGGGGACAAAATTGGTCTTAAAATTGTTCCTTGTGACACCTCATTAGTTACACTTTTCAACGCATCTGAACTGTTAACATTCACATTGGTTAGCTTCTGTTTGATTCTCATGCCAGTTCAGCCTCCAACACAGAGCAACTCCCACCTTCACAGTTACTAACTGACTTTCTATCATAGTCTTTTATGTGATTCTGTACTAAATGCTCTTCATAAAATCCACATAAATAATGACAATGGCTTTCTCCTGTCAATACATTCTTTGTTACTACTTTCACAAATCTTGTCCAATTTTTATTCATGATCTGCTTCTTTAAAACCCCTTTTTTTTCTGTAAATCATAGCTAATCAGTTAATCTCTGTTAACTAACAAGCAAGAAACAAGCTCCCTAATGGATTCTTTTACAGTTTATTTTTTGTTTCTCTTTCTGTACCTTTGAAATCATTTTTTGAATATATGTTATGGCTAATATATCTCATTACTGCACAGAATGACTATCTTTCATATAAAGGGTTTTAGAAGACACAGCTTATAAATTCCACAAATACAACATGGGGAATGACTGACTGCTGAGAAGAATGATATTCGCAAATTGAATATGAGTCAGCAATGTGATGAAGCTGTGAAAAAGACTAATATCATTCTGGGATGTATTAAGAAGAGTGTCATAAATAGGCCATACGATGTAGTCATCCTGCTTTATTCGGAACTGGTGAGAATAAAGTACTGGAGTAGTGTGTCCAGTTCTGGATGCCCACACTTTAGGAAGGATGTGGATAAATTGGTGAGAGTCCAGAGAATAACAAAAATGAAAAGGTTAAGAAGACCTGACCTATGAGAAAACATTAAAAATAAAAACCAGGCATGTTTAGTCTTGAGAAAAGAGACTGATGGGAGGAAACTGATGATAGTCTTCAGATGTATTAAGGTCTGTTATGAAGAGTTCAGTGATCAATTGTTCTTTATGTGCACTGAAGGCAGGACAAGAAGTAATGGGTTTAATCAGCAGCACAGGAGATTAGGTTAGGTAATAGGAATAGCACTGGAATATGCTTCCAAGGGAGGTTGTGGAATCCTCACCATTGGATGTTTTTAAGAACAGTTAGACAAACACCTGTCAAGGATGGTCTAGATTTAATTGGTTCATGTTCAGGAAGCTAGAATAGATGACCTCTCAAGGACCCTTCCTGCCCCACATTTCTATGATTCTATTTGAAAAGAAGTTGCTGTGTGATTTTCAAAGTGTGTTATAGTCCCTGGTTTATGCTAAACTGTTCAGATTCTGATCCTGCACACATTTATGGATGTGTTTAACTGGAAATATGATCAGGCCATTGACTTGTGTCACATGAAGCATGTGCATAAGTGTTTGAAGGATCAGGGTCTTCAGTAATTAATTAAAGACTGATTCTTTGCCCCTCAGTTGCTTTGAACCTTAAGAAGTCTCTTTACCAAAATCCATTTAGCAAGATAATTCTTTTCTTCCAGGACTAGATCAAGTGATTTTTGAAGTGTAGGCTTTTTTATTGATAGCTCAAGATTCTTTGTTTCAAAAGCTCAGCTCGTTAAAGTTAAATTTATTTAATTAAATGAACTAACAGAGTGGCATTATGCCAATTAGTTGGGGGTGGTTTGTTTTGGCAACATTAACAGCCCTTAGTACATTCAGGAAATTTTGCTTAAAAACTTGAGTGTAAGATTTGAGGGTGGTCCAGGTTAATGGTGGGGGAAGAATGGGGGTGGGAGCTGGGGAGAAAATGATTCCCCTGGTGCTTTGTCATCACATTAGTATGATCCTTTTTGTGCTATGTTTGTAGATTGAAAGTGTTTTCTTCATTAACTTGAAAAATAAAACAGTGAATGGAAAGTCCTTAAAAAGGATCTTGAAGCTTAAAAATTTCTTAATGCACTTCACACACAAAGGGGTAAGGAGGAAAGCCGCATGATCAGAAATAGATACAGTTATCTCTCTGAAAGAGCTTTACAATCCTTTTATCTGTCTGAAAGAGCTTTACAATCAACATGGGGAAAGAAATCCTATTCTTCCCCAAGAGGAAATTGTATAAAAAGACAATATATCGTATGTCAAGTGTTACATAGGCACAGAAACTGTTTCAAGGAGACTCTGAAAAAGAGATGCCACTAAACTCAGACATTTATATTTATATTTATTTGTTTGGCTGTTTTCCATCATTTCTGTGACCGCATGTCTGTGTATTTCCAGTTATAAAACAGAGTGAGGTAGAGAATCCACAGCTTAGTGGTGGTAGTTGTTTTTGATTGAACTGGAAGGAGAATCTAAGAGTGCATTTACAGTGTATGTGAGATTACATGTAGGTATATCAACATATGTGTATTAACATGGTGGCCAAATTCTCCTCTGAGACACAGTGAAGTCTGGGGCTGCAGAGAGCACCATTTGGCCCACTGTTAGAAAGTAACAGCCTGTAGGTAGAGTTCTTGGGCTTGATCCCAGGGGAGCTGCGTCCTTTATGCCAGCTGCAGGTCTGACCTCTGTCTTCCCCTGCTTCTTGACAGAGGGAGTGTGGATGTTGAGAGAGAGAGAGAGAGATGCCAATTGCATGTCATACATATATTGTAGGGAATGAGCTACTTGGAAGAACGTCGCTTGGTGCACCGTGATCTGGCTGCCAGGAATGTCCTTGTTAAGACTCCTCAACATGTGAAGATCACTGATTTTGGACTGGCAAAACTACTTGGTGCTGAGGAGAAAGAGTACCATGCAGAAGGAGGCAAAGTAAGACATATCAGAGAACCATCTTCATGCGTTCCATTGGATGCAGATGTTTGCACTTGTATATTAATCTTAATTTAAAAAATTTGACAAATAGAGTGGGGTTTTCAAAAGTTCTCAGCATTGGTTTAATTCTGTTCCCAGTGGGAGTCCATTGACTTTAATGCAAGAGGAGTTAGCCTAGTGTAACTTCAGCGAGAACAGAGAGAGGCTGATGATGTGCCCTCTTGAAAATCTTCACCCATCATATCTGACAAAAGTCAAAATTAGTTTTAAAAGAAAGGGCAAATCTGAATTCTGTAGTGTAGACAGCACCAAATAGTGTATAGTTTATGAACAGAATGGGAATATTTTTTATATATGAAGACGAGCTTGTCAGATCTCTTTCAACACACGCTCATATTGCACTAAATGCTGATTGAGGGAATGGGCTCTAATATGAAATTCAAGAGAAGCTGCTTGTGAATATTGCAGAGAGCATAAATGGAACCCATCTGATTTCCAGTCAGTCTTCATTGTACAGATTGGGGTTGGATTTGTGCCCTGATCTGATATGAGAAGTTCAAACAAAGAATCGTACCAAGTCCAACTGTTAAGAATCTGTAAAACTGAGTTATCAGAGACATTTTTGCTAAAAACCAAAATATCGTCCAAGTTCCCAGACTCAGAATGACAAGTCAAACCATGGTAATTGATCCCAGCGAATCACAAGTTGCTTGCTGTACATCTCAGATTGTCTGCCTACAGTCAAATTACTGTATAAACAATGCTGTGGTACTGACAGCATTGCTGCTATATTGGAGGGAGGTGTTTTATGGCTCACCTGTGAATCTCCCTAGGTCCCTATCAAATGGATGGCTTTGGAGTCAATTTTACACCGAATCTACACCCATCAAAGTGACGTCTGGAGTTATGGTGAGTCTAAAAATATGGTTGCAATGATTTTAGATGGATGGGAACAATTTGTAGGAATTGTTAGGGATACTACACAACCTATCTTCCCCCCCCAGAAATTCAGTCATCCTATCATGCATGATACTTACAACAGTGTATTAATAACAAAACGATGGGGAGAATAAATATTGATAGGCCAAATCCTGAGCTTCTTAATGAAGCAAAATGCCCATTGATTTGAGTGGGGTATAGGATTATGTCAGCATATGGTCCAGTGTAATTATCACATCCCTGAAAAAAGACAGCCAAATTGTTTTTATGCCTCTCTCTCTATATATGTATAGGTATAGGTATAGATATAGGTGTGTGTGTGTGTGTGTGTGTGTGTGTGTGTGTGTGTGTGTGTGTG